>CM035094.1:15280212-15290212 GCA_020205505.1 Panax japonicus | reverse complement strand
CTGAGGAGATATTTACTCCTAACCATTCCTAAGATGAGACAGTGCACATCTGCTGCGAGAATCAGGATAAGTTACGCTTTTAATGACTTTTATATCTTGAAATATGTTCAAGTGGGGTATTGCAGGATACTCTTGATAGAAGTCACCTACGTGAGTAAGAAGGGGGCCACTTCTGTGAGAATTATGAAGGCTGAATTCTCTAAAATACTTACGGAACCAAGAGGTGTTTCAAGGCCAAAATGAACACAAACGTGAGAACCAATTATGTCTGAAGAGATATTTTGTGAATTCTATTGTCTTGGTTTACACAAAAAGCTGACAGTTCAAAGATATCAAGTCTACTGATTAGCCGAGTAAATCCGATAGATTTTACTAGGGTAAGTTCAAAGCCACTAGGCTACTTAACCTGATGAAATATCTTTTCTTATGTACTCGAACTAGAGTCTGCATATTCATAACATATTTTGCATATTGTAAAGCCAATTTTACATTCATGTGGGGGATTGTTGGAAATGGGTTTGATAAAATATATATTTGTGTTCAAATCCATTAAGAATTGAATGAGAAAATTGACGGACCGGACCGGGTCGGGTCGGGTCATGTTATATATATATATATTATCTTTTTGGACAAAATATGTTTAATCAATTATCAGATTTTATCAGATTTTTTATTAAGTTTATTACCTCCAACGGTAATAAACTGACAACTTTTTTCTCTATAAAAAAGGAGTTGAGTTGGGTGTATAAAGGATAAGAAGGAAAAAGCAACATTGCAGATAACGGGAAAAAAAAAAAATAAGAACAAAAGGAAAAGCAACTTTGCAGTATTAATACAATAGAAGTTCCTTCCGTTTTTTATTGCTATAATAAGTGCCGTTGCACTGCACAGTAAAGAAGACATCCTGTTGCAATTTATGTTCTCTACAAGTTGAGTAGTAAGATTTATTTTAATCCTTTTTCAAATTTATTTTATGCATACATTATTATTGTTTGCATATATACATGCATAATTACTGTAAGTTCAGTACATAACATTGAAATTGGTTCGATGAATTCTTAATTTTGTAATGCTACTAATTAAGAATTGAAATCCGTTTTATCTTGGGAAGCAATTATTCAATTAACCCTTAGCATCTGTGGGGGAATAAATTTGCTTTAAGGAGACTTTGTGAATTCAAAGGACTCGGATTTATATTTTTCATTTTACACATTGTTTATGTTTTGCATAATTTATTATTATTATATTTATATGCATTATTAAATAATACTATATATTACAGATAACACTTAAAACCCAAAGTTTTTGACTTTAAACAAATAGCATCTGAGTTCTTCCAATTCCTTAATTTCTCATATAATACAAGTATAGTAATTAGGGTTTAAGAGAATACATTACCTGATAGATGTTTAATGCGATGAGTGCTATGTTCATAAGAAAGAAAATCGCCCAGAAAATGGGGTCCCAAGCCATTCTCAAAAAGCAAGTGTTGTTGAAATTACAGTGGTGGGTGGTGTTCTTTTACTCGAAGCTTGATGGGTTTGGCTATTCCTTTAATGGCTTTAGTTGAGATAAAAAGTTGCAAAGAGTGGGAAGGAGCCAGGAGAAAAAGTAATTCATTTATACACTCCTATTACATATTGGTCACCACTTTTAGCTACGGTTTACAGTTCCATCCTCTTGAGTCTTGAAAAGAGACCAAATCCTATTTCCGGAGGCCCTTTTTAAAATAAATAAATAAATGCTTTAAATAATTAAACTACAACTTATATATACGATAACTAGTAGTAATCCTCATTGTGTAACAAAATCCTCCTTCTCTCCATTTCAACAGTGCACTTTCATTTCATTTATTCTCTCTGAACCGTCCTTGTAATTACATTAAAATTATTATATTTTATTAATGTTTATATCATATTTTTTTGATACAATGTATCATACTTGTAAGGATGATACAATACTTTTGGAACCAATAAAGTGAAAAGAATGACTCATAGCGTCAACAACTCTTCACAAGTTTTTATTACAATTCGAGAATGCAACCTTTAAACTTTTGGACACAATGAGAAAAATTAAAGATGAAATTCAATTCAAAACAAAAGAAACGAGAATAAAATCCTATTTTACAAGATTACCATATATATATATTTATAATTTAAAAGAATTATTAATTTAAGATTTTAATGGGATTATATACTTATATAATGGTTTTTTTAAAAGTTATTATTTTATCAAAATTATTAATTTATCCTATTAGTTCAAGTCGGAATTGAAAAAATATTATTTTAAAAAGATTATTAATTTATAGAGGTTATGTACGAGCAAATCGGATTAAAAAAAAAAGAAAAAGAAAAAGAAAAGATTAAATAAGCTAAATTGTAGGTACGCCTTTTTCTTTTAAAACATTAAAATTATAAGTATTTTATTAAAAACATATCACCAAAGTTGAAGTGCACAGCTTCGACATCTCATTTTCTAATACTCCAATTTCACACAAGAGAGTAGCTGCAAATTCCATGAAGCCGGAATTTCTCACTCATGGTCATGGACACCAAACCATAAAGTTCGGAGTCTTCATCTTTAGACCCAACTGCGCTCGACTAAAGTCCACTGTTACAATTACACAATCTTGCCTTCCCAAACAGGACCTTAAAGGCCAATCCGTCGCAGTAAGATACCCTTGTTAACTTCTTTTCCTTTTTCGACCTTTAATCTGTACTGTAAATATGTTACGTACTAATCTTTCCAGTATTTATTCTTCTGTTACTGATTTTTCTGTTGATCGTTTGTTTTGAGGCTTAATTATGTATTCCATGCCTCCTAAACTTGGCACGCTTTAGCCTTTAGTAGATATAATGCATGCTATTTTAGAATAGAAATGTGGGTTCCTTACAATTAAATACTACCTTTAAAGTTGGTATAAAGTTGATTTCTCAAATGGAACATTAATCCCACTATTTGACCACTGAATTTCTATAGGTATTATAATGTTAATATGCATATTATGAATGTATCAGAGTAAATTACTTTATTGAATGTTGCATAACAAATGGTGTAACATTGCAGAATTATCACTGCTCTTTATTTAGGGTTGTCTAACTACTGGTCAACATTATACATTTTTTAAATAGATAGATAGATTATTGGCAAATTGGCACTGCCCAAAATTTAGTTTCAAGTACTGAAGATTAAGGATACTTACATTGTACACAAACCCACGTCGTGCATTGATCATTTTGGCAATCAGACGCAATTGATGTAGTTAAGAATTTAAACATTATTCTATCCTACAGAGACAAATACATGGGTCCTCGTCACTTTACTGTTTTACTCTAAATTTAGAAGTTTTAACTAAAAAAATGAAGCGGATTTTGGAGACCTCTAATGTCTGAGTTTCTCTTGGGAGAATGTTTTCTTGTTGTTTTATTTCCTTTTTTCTTGTGGGTAGGTTATAGGTTTGGGAAAATCTGGAGTAGCGGCAGCAAGGCTTGCTCTTGCTAGAGGTGCTTCAGTTGTAGCCGTCGACCAGAATGAGAATTGGGGTTCTGTGGAGGTATACCATAGGATATGACTTTCGGTTACATCATGATTTTCTTTTTCTTTTTTTCAGTCTCAGCATAAATTCTCCGTCTTGATGTCAGAAAGTTTCATTGGTTTCAGGAAAATATTCGCTTGGAGAGACAAAGTAATTTGAAGACAATTCTTGGTCATTTTGATACTGAGATACTTAAAGATGCAGATACAGTGGTTGTTTCCCCTGGAGTTCCTCTAGAAAATTATGGTCTTTCCTCACTTTTTCAGTTGGTATGCATGCCTCACTCAGACTTCCATCTTTCTACGTGGAATATAGATTTTTTTTTGATAGCACGTGGAATGAAGATCCGTGGTCTCTTTTCTTTAAATTTGGTTTTATTTGCTACGGTGAATTTACAAGAACGCTGAACGCCCTTGTTTATACGGATTTGCTTTGTATCACAGTAGCCTATCAAATAGTTTAAGAAAAGGCTTTGTTGAGACATTGTATCACATCTTTCAAAGTTAATCCTGCTCCATACATTGTACCCTTGTTTCTAAGATTCATATGCCACAATAAATCCATTCACCTGTCCCTAGTCTGCACATAGGCACAAAACTGTACATGCAAATATAAGAAATCAGGCAACTAATATTGTGTAGTTGATTTTCTTCATTTTGGTACCATTGTATGCTTAATAACACAAACTCTAACTAAATATTAGTATCGTTTGTATTATCTTCCTGTTCAATCCTAGGGAAAGCGTGTCATGTCTGAGTTGGATTTTGCTGCAGAGGTTCTTCCAAGATGCACTAAAATTTTAGCAGTGTCAGGAACTAATGGAAAATCTACTGTTGCCACCTTTTCTGGACAGGTATATTACTTTTAGCTGCTTGTTTTACTCAATATTTTTTTTTTGTGTATGCTATTTGCGCTCGTATATTAGGTACTCCATATCGTCATTCCACTGAATTATAATTGTTTTTCATGTCATTTGAGAACCATTCCGTCTTTTTTTAGAAAGACTAGTAAATTTCCATTGAGCGATGCCAACTTCTCTCATGCTAATCGGTTCAAGTTTGAAGATTGGAGCCCAATGTATCCTTAACGGTGTGGAATACATGTGTTAATTATAGCAGAGTTGCACAATTTTTATTATCATCAGGCAGATTTTTGACTAAGAGGACAAAAAAGTTGGCAATATAGTTTTTTTCTTTTTCCTTTTGTAGATGAAAGCATTATAGAAACTTTGTAAGACTTTCTTTAAACACTTGCTAACTCCATGAAGGCATAAAATTACATGTCCTGAGATTATTATTCTTTTAATTTTTGATTGCCAACATAACTATGGACGTAGTGTAGTTATTGTATCGTAGCTTTGAGTACATTGTCTTGAAATGTTCTGAAGGTAGATGCTTAGTCATCTAAACATTAAGACATTTGTGGGAGGGAACCTTGGAATTCCACTTGCAGAAGCTTCTTTGCAATGCTTAACATCATCTCCCAGAAGCCCCATGTTTCAGGCAAGTACAAGTAGACTTGACTTCTCTTACCTTTCTATTGAGTTTATATTGTAAATTTCATATCTACTGTCCTTTACATTTCAATATCACTCTTTTGGCTTCTGTTTCTCAATGCTATAGCCCATTTCAATATATTCGAAGGTTCGGTCTGTTGTAATTAAGCATATTTGCGTATTCCAGGTTGCAGTAGTGGAGGTTAGCAGTTATCAACTTGAAATTCCAAACAAGTACTTCTCCCCGTCAGTAAGTGAACTTTTGAAGTTTTGGTCACTGCTCTATTAGAATCATTTGTATACCCAGTTTTTGATAATATTGTAGCCACATTTCAAGGTTGCTGTGGTGTTAAATCTCACTCCTGATCATCTAGAAAGGCACAAGACGATGAGGAACTATGCAGTGGCCAAGTGTCGTGTATTTTCTCAGATGAGGGACAACATGATTGGAATCCTCCCCCTTGGTACAGACCAAACTGGTTAAAATTTAATTTTAACATTTCCTTTTGGTTCAGTTTGTGTAATGTGTCATTCAGGGGAGCTTATCAGCACGAACTGGTTATTAATTTTCTTATGCTTTTTTGTTATCTATGGAAGCAATTTTATTAGTTTTTTAAGGGAGTGGCACAGTGTGGTGGGATGCTAGATTGATAAAGATGTGATTGGGGCTACGTATTTGATTTTGCTACAAAGTTTTGTGACTTTTGTCACTAATATGAAATAGCTTTTGAAAATTAAGATGAGTTTATTATGAAGAACAAATAAAAAGGTTCCAGGAGAGCAATATAGAAACATTCACAAGTGTGCAATATGAAATGGTTGTGGGGGCATTACTTTTGGTTCCTTCGAAGGCTCATTTTTTCCCCCGCCTAATCAATAGAATTAGCATCAAATCCGTAATTATTACTTGGATTTGGTGCCCAACAGATAGTTAATATGAAACTCATTTGCTACTGGTTCATTGCAAATGTGACACACTGAGTAGATCACGAAGGAATGTGAGGCTATTCTGCAAGGATAGTGACTATCTTGTCTACTGATTCTTTACACATCTTTTAGTTCATTTTCACAGTTTCTCAAATCTTGATAGGCTCAGGATAAATTCAATCTTTTCAGGAAATCCACATTTGACTGAAGCAGTTGCATAACATGCAAATGGATTCAATCTTGCTAGGATTGGAGCCTTTCCTGGTGTCAAGGTAAGATTAGATCTCCCAAGTATATGAGAATTCAGTCCTCTATGAGTGGTCTCCTTAGCATGTTAGTAAAAGGTAGATAAATATGCAAAACCTAACAGCTTCTTAGGTATCATTGAGGTGATTCATCGGTTGATTCTGAAGCAATAAATGTGCGAATATATATGTAAAGAGTTCTAGGAGCCATAGTGTGATGCAGTTGTAAAAGTTTTGGTGTATATTCCTGAGGTTAGGGGTCTAAATATGAGGTAGCTGCTATGTGAAAATAATTTAAAAAGCTTAGTTTATTACCCATTCCACCATTCCCGACACCCTTGATTTTTATGGGGAGTCCCCAGAGATTTACTATATATCGTTCACCTTTAGAAGTTTCCTACGGAGAAATATAGGAATTTTTTTTTTGTAAGATATTTATTCATGATATTTCTTTACTTTTAAAAATGTCCTAAATTGGTCATAGGTTGTGTAGGTTGCGCTCTACTAAAAGTTAACTGTATCTTCTCCGGTTACTTATTTAAAAAATATATAAACTGCGTTTGCTCCAGTTTCTTACTACATTAAGTGCTTAATAACCAGCGTTCTGGTTTGATGCTCAGATGCAATTTACTCCAATGTTTAATTTTGTCATTTGGATCTGTTTTATTGAGTTCAACTGTTGATATATGTATTCTACTCTGTTTCAAAAAGGTTGATGTAAACACGAAGGTTGCCAACTTTAAAATGCCTGTAACTGGATGTGTTTCGCAACTAAAACTGGACGCAATGAAGGGAATTGGAGCAGCACATAACTATTATAATGCGGCGGTTGCTGCGTTTTCTGTTATTGGACTAGATATTGGAATCAGTGCTACAGCTATCAGTTCAACAGTTGAGAAGCTGAAAGCTCCACCTCATCGAATGCAAATTGGTAAAGCTGTCATTGATGGTGTCATTTATAATTATTTCCCCCCTTGATTTCTGTTTTTTTTGCTAAATTTAAATGCATAGAATGAAAATACTTACAAGTGCAAAGGGGCATACCCAGAAGCATTATAGCTTAAACATCATGGGGGCATACCACAATGTTGGTCATGCTATAATATAATGAGGACATTTACATTTTCCAAATGTGGAGAAAAGAGTGTTGTGAAGCAGATTTGTGGAACAAATTAGAAGAGTGGAGTCTGCATTTAACCAGCTGCAGTATTTCTTTGGCAAGGACCTCATGAGGAATGTTGACATGGTCATGAAATCTTGTATTTCTTTCCTGCCATACCTTGTAAATGCAGGCATTAAGACAGAGGCTCATGATAAGTTTTGTGATCTTTATACCAGTTTGGGCTTGAATCAACTTTGAAATGGGTTCCATGAGAGTGGGGGGATTGAACCAACCACCATAAGAAAAAAATCGATTAAGAACTGTATAGGCATAAGGGCATTGGAAGAATAAATTACCCAAGGACTCAAACTCTTGGCGACAGAAGACACATTGCGTATTAACATGAATCCCAAATTTGAATAGAGCATCTGGCATCTGCTGTGTGAATTTTTTATGGAAAGTCAGCCATGCTATGAATGAGAAACGTGGAACCATGGAGTTTGTGCCATATCACTTTGGTCTACGTTGTCTAATAGAGTTCCAAATACGAGAGACTTAAGAACAGGATAATGAGTGTTGTCCCACAAGAGTCTGTCACGATCTTGAGTAATTAAAAGGCCTCAAGTAGTCAAAATGATTTATAAAATGAGCAATAACAAAGTGTCTAGAAGCAGGTAAAGACCAAGCTTGTTAACAATAGTGTCCTTCACAGTAGGCATTATCTCCCAAGCCAGAATGAATGATGAGAGGGTCATGAGAGTGTAGGTTTTGGACCCCCAGGATCCCAAGGATCGTACCACAAACTGATGTCAGCTCCATCACCAACAAAATATGAGATATGTTGTCTAACAGTATCTCTAAGTTTTATAACTTTCTTCCAAATCAATGAACAGTCATGAGGAATAGGAACTTGCCAGAGAGATTTACCTTTAAGAATTGTTCCTAACCCATATTGTCCAAATGGAAGTAGCTTGAATGAATGACACTCCACAAGTGCAGCAAAATGTGAGCCTTATTCCATCTTCTTTTTTCTTAAGACCAAAACCACCTTCAGTATAAGGCTTTGCAACCTGATTCCATGCAACCTTGGTACCAAATTTAGGAAGGGAGGGACTTTCCACAGAAATCTACATAGGATCTTCTGAATGTTCTTAATGATAGTCATAGGAAGAGTAAAGTGAGCGGACCAAAAGGACTGTTTGGCAAAAAGAATAGATTTGATAAGCTGCAATCTTCACTATAAGCTAGAGATAAATTGGTCCAAGAACTCACTCTAGACGTTATAGTATGAATGAGAGGGATGCAGTCCAAATGAGATAGCTTTGATGAAATCAATGGGACTATTAAGAATTTAACGAGGAAAGGATGCCCAGAGAGAGCCCATGAGTTGGGAATTTCTTACAGCATGGTTGGGGAGGGACATAGCCAAAAAATTAAGCTTTTAGAGGGATTGGGATGAATCCCAGAAAGATTAGAGAAATCCTGCAAGCAAGTTTGTATAATTTTGACAGTCTGGATCACCATGACAAAAAGCAAGCAAATCATCAGTAAAGCAAAGATGTGTAATTTACATGTCTTAGCCCTCCAATGGAATTGAAAAAGAGGATTCGGAGAGCCCTTAGCCAATAATAAAGCAAGAACTTCCATAACAATGACAAACAGGTAAGAGGAAAGGGTCCCCTTGCCTTAAGCCTCTAGCCCCTTGAAAAAAATCCACAGAGGGAACCATTCACTTTAACAGAGAACATAACTGTGAAAATACAAGCATGCACCCAGAAATGAACATAGGAGGAAACTTGAAGAGAGCTAAACAATCAAATAAGAAATCCCATCTTACAGAATTGAAGGCCTTTTTGAGATCTATCTTCAAAGCACATTTAGGAGGACCATGAGACTGATGATAATTTCTAAATAATTCATGAGCAATTAAGATGTTATCACCAATTTTCCTACCGGGAACTGGGATGAAGATATCAGGCTAGGAAGAATACCTTTGAGCCTATTAGCAATAATCTTTGAGTTGCATTTGTAGGAGGTATTACAACAAGAGATGGGTCAAAAGTCTGTCATGGCTGAAGGATTCTCCACCTTAGGTATTAATGCAATAGAAGTAGCATTAGTACCTCTTGGCATTATGCTACATTCAAAAAAGTACTTCACAGCTCTTAAAATGTCAATCCCACAACATCTGAAGAATAAAGGAAAAAATTGACATTAAAGCCATCCGTTCCAAGACTTTTATTTCGCTTCATGAATTTTAAAGTGTCAAAACCTCCTCATCAGTAACAGACCCAACAAGAGAGGTGGCATGTTCCTGACTAATATGCTTTGAAATATAATTTGCATCTTGGGAAATTCCTGGATATGGAAGAGGATTAGGGTACCCAGCAGATTTTTAAAATTGCTCTCAACAGTTTTCATGATCTCTCTTTGGAAGAGGATTAGGGGTAACCACAACTCATGCAGAGAGAGTCCCAGACCCCCAATCCTTGAAATAGGCTCTCTCTTTGTTATTATTGAATGGTATTATTTTATGAACTAATTAGTTGGTAGTCTGATTGTTCAAGTTAAGTATTTTATAAACACGTTTATTCTTGTTGTTCTCTGAAATCATTTTGATCTCTAAGGAGATTCTGTATATTGTTGCAGTACGTAAGGATACTGATGGAGTAACATGGATAAATGACAGTAAGGCA
>CM035094.1:14852245-15280112 GCA_020205505.1 Panax japonicus | reverse complement strand
TCTACTTGACTCTTTTAATGGATTGTTTGATCCGCTGCAGTTAAACTTGATGTTGTTATATTTTATCAGTTTAACACTGTTGAAGGCTAATGAATAATTTATTCTGCATTATCTTAGTCATAATATTTCTTACTGGGCTAGTTGAGCTCACCCTTTCTTTCACGGTTCTCTTCAGGAAATGAGAATATAGCTGAGATGAAGTCGGGGAACGGAGTGATGGACCAGATGATAGTATTAGTAGTCCTCACTATTCTGTGAAATAGTGTGATAATAATTGTAATGAGGACTCCTTTTGAGTTTGTATAATCTCTAGTAGACAATATTGTATTCAAACTCACAATTTATGTTTTGTCGTATTGCACAACGACAGTTGGATTAGTAAGTTGTATTTAAATTTTGTACCATGTATCTGGCGACCCGAGATGGGTGATGAATAACTAATTTTTGGGGCATCACATTTTTTATGAAATTTCTATCTTTTGGTGTCGGAGTTACTATTCACGTATACGACACTATTCACAAATACGACATTATTTACAGAAAATTA
Organism: Panax japonicus; assembly: GCA_020205505.1. Taxonomy (NCBI): domain Eukaryota; kingdom Viridiplantae; phylum Streptophyta; class Magnoliopsida; order Apiales; family Araliaceae; genus Panax; species Panax japonicus. The sequence goes on along the minus strand of CM035094.1, from coordinate 15,279,565 downwards.
AGTTTTTTTCTGTGTCCAAGATTGTCTGTTATGATTATTATGAGATATTTTGGACATGGAATAGCTGAAGTACGAATCCTTAATATTTATTATTTTGTTTCACTGGATTCATTTCTTTAAAATATTTTTCATCATCCTCAGTCTTAAATGATGATATAACTGAATATCTTTGGCCTGTAGTGCAAAGATGAATGATTTCTGATGAATATCTTTGGCCAGTAGTGCGAAGATGAATAGGTGTTTAGATGAACATGACCAACTGATGAATATCTTTGGCCTGTAGTGCAAATATGACATGTTATTGAATATTTTTGGTCAGTAGTGCAAAGATAAATTGTTGATGAATATATTTGGCCCGTAGTGCAAAGATGAATTTATCGGTATGATTATGAACAGGAACTGTGATATGGTATAACAATGATCTTTGATGTTTCAGGTGATGAAAATTAACTTTGTCCTGGATGAGAAAAGGAATTTAGAACTACAATTACGATTATGAGTTATATACGTGATTGTGGACAGGAATTGTTAATTAATGTTATAGGGATAAAACATTGTTGATGGACTTTTAACATGGAGAAGATAATAGATTTTATGGTCTATTTGACTCTTCTAATGGATTGCTCGTTCTACTGCAACTATGGTTGAATTTTTTTTATCATCTACCATATGTTCTAAATCTCTGATTTATTACTGTTGAAGGCTATTGATAATTTATTTATCTTTAGTCATGATATTCTTTACTGAGCTAGTTGTGCTCACCCTTTTGCTTCACAATTTCTTTCAGGTAATAAAAGTGTAGCTGGGACAAGCAAGGAATAACAGGGGAATAAAACAGTGGTCTATAGATGTTGAGGGTGAGGTGAATTTAACTTAGAAGGGTGTTTTGTCATTATTATACAAGATGTCTAATGACATACAACCTCGTGTCATCATAAGACAGGGTTGTGCTCATCCACTTGCTGAGTATATTTACAAGCACTACCTATATAATCTTGGTGTTTGTTTGGAGTATAATACCCAATTAGAGACAGTGGAGATAATGATATGTCAAGAGAAGACTCACCATTGCGAAGAATATGATAGTAATCTTCTCGTTTTTCTTTGGGGTCTATTGGGTCAACCAAGGATAATTCTGTGGCCATATGATATCTATCATAACTTAGACGCAAGGCCTCCCATGTACGAAGGTTTCCTTGAGTACTTCCCAAAGATTTTAATTTCTAAAACAGTTTTTGACTATACCTTTATGTAAGGTCTCATTGTGACGTGTTGTCCATGTTTGGGACATGAGTCACAGTTGGTATCAGAGTTATAAGTAAAGAGCCCCGAGCCTCTATCTGGTGACTTCCTGTTGTGAGGGATGCACCGAAGTCAGACTCTCCATAGGGGACGTCGTTCTGCGATGACAAGCTGATAAGTACCCTGGTGAGGTGCTGACACAAGTTGGTGTCTAAAGTCACATTTGGTATCAGAGCTTAGGGATATGGTCTCTGGCGGAGATCGAGGAATATAACTAGGAGGGGAGAGATGAGTAAATTCTTCGCTAGTGTGTCCTACCTAACCTTAATTGTTGGTCGATCATAATATACAGATATTATGTGATACGTTAATTTGCTTAATTAACCTTTGTTTTATGGCAGTATTTGAGAATGACAGCTGAGAATGCTAACAATGGAGTGAATGAGACTGTGGGGATACCTCTAATCACTAACCATGATAATGTGATGTCAGACGAAGAAGGAATTAGAGATATCAATGTAGTGAGTGAAGAATTGATAGTTACACTCGAGATAGTCGCAGAGGTAACAGCTGAGAGTGAGGAAGAAGAGGTACCTGAGGAGAGTTTATTAGAGGTATTATATGATCAAAATGTAGAATTTCAAAATCGTATTCATGAGTTAGAAGAGCAGGCTGAAGAACGACAGGCGGTCGTGGAACAAAAGGATGCAACAATTCAAGCTTGTGTTACCCGATATGTGATGCTTGAACAGAAGCATTCTTTGACAGATTATAAGAAGATAAAAATGGAATCTGAGTTGAAAGAAGAAAAAACTGAACTAGTAAGAATGAGTGATGCATGGGTAAAAGCCACACGACACATAGATATTGTGGAAAGAGATGTCCGATCTAAGAAGGTTAAAATAGATGATATGAATTTCTCTTTTTGGAAAGCAATTGGGAGAACCCAACATCGAGTTTTGAATTACCCTGTACAGAGCGGTCAACCTGAATTTGATATGGATCGAAGATTGATGATTCAGATCATGAATCAGGAGTACGACGAGGCAGTTGAGGGAGGAATATGCCATATAGAAAAGTATATTCCAATGGTAGTGATGACGCCAAATGCTACCCCAGACAAATCAAAGCCGAGTAGTTCGAGGGATAGCGGTTGTCATGACTTTCCAATAAGTGAGGAACCCAAATTAATTTATAACGGGAGATGAGCAATGGAGGAATCCTGATGACCCGGGAGATAGAATCTGAAATGAAAGCAAGGTATTCTCAACTTTTTGAAATACCAGGTACGTGAATTTCGTGGACGAAATTTCATAAGGAGGGGAGATTGTAAGACCCCTAATTTTATGAAATAAAAAAATTTAATTTTTCTTATAATTACAATTCAGTAAATGGTTAAATTGATAAAAGTTAAAGTTAAGGGTGATATATGAATTTTTTTTCAAAATATGCAAGTGGTTATAAAATATTCTTTCTGTCGGGGAATATTCGTTTGGCCGTGGAATATTCTTTCTGTTGGGGAATATTTGTACGACGGTGCAGCCATTGGTGGGCCCCATAATAGAATAACTGTAGGATGAAAAAAACAACAATAGGGAGTTTTTATAAATATCGGCGTAGTTATTACCGTTAACACTGTTGGAATACCCGATGGTTAAAATACAGTAATACGCGTTGTTGCACAGTAGCACATGGTATTGCACCAATTGTTGATTCTTACGTAAGAAGGCACTACTCAATAATTGTTACAGTACTGTTCAGTATTTTATTGATTCAATAATTGTTGCGTTGATATTTTATATTACTGTTGTTTTAATAATTGTCACTACACAGTATTTTCCATTATCGAAGCAATAATTCATATTATCTGAATAATATTATTAGATAACATTATTGGCAATGTCTAGAAAGTTCTGTCTAAGGAGAGGTTTGGTCACCTAATTGCGCGTCAGTAAGGAGAAATTCTTATTGGAAAGCCCCCTCTTTCCTGGGAATTGTCTGGTTATCATTATTGTGATTCTATAATATTATTTGTGAATAATTAATTATTGATTTATATGATGAGGAAAATATTCATTTTATGTGGATATAGATGGAGAAAATTTTTAAAGTGACAATTGTTGAAAATTGATATTTTATCTTTTCTGATAAAATAAGATTTTATTATATTATTATAATAATATAATAATGGTGATATTTTTACAATGAATGTGGGATATATGAGTATATGAGAAGGAAGAGTATTTTTATTGCAAAAGTTGTTTAAAACATGTTAAACATGTTGGTGGACCCATTTCTTGACTGAAATTTGATTATAGCCTGTAAAATCGTCCGTATGTGGATTCGGTCAATTTCTGTTTGGAATTTGAAAAAACTTTCTTCTGCAAAGTTGTAGAGAATTGAATTGCCTATAAAAATTCGCGAGATTCAAATTTTCTGATAAAAGGGCTATTTATTATGAATTATAGAAGTTCTGAAGTTCCGAAATAATTAATTTTTGAAAGTTTTAATTATTTTTAATAACAAAAACGTTTTTTTTGTTTTTATTATTATTTGTTGGCTGATTTCAGATTTGAAAAAGTGGGCCTAAGAATTTTTGATAAATATATTAATATTATATTAAATTTTCTGCTTTGGTGTTCTAAGCATTTTCCTATAAATAGGATGCTTCGGTTAGAATTAAAAATCACACCAGAAACTAAAGATTTCTCTATCTTTCCCTCTCTATATATCGAGCGTATTTTTATGAGTATTTTAGTACTTCGAGTATTGCTATACGGTGCAAGTTCTTCATTCAATTACGAAGATAAATCTTTTCAGTTTAGTAACACTAGTCTACTACTCAATATTCCCTCCGTTCTTAAAAGATTGTCGTTTTAGAAAGAAAAAAATTTGTTCCAAAAAGTTTGTCGTTTACAACTTTCAAGAAAAATAAATTATTTATTTTTTTATATTATCTCTACCTTCTCTTCTTGTCCCAAGAAATTCTCTCCCTTGTATTAATAATTTTTAACTTTCCATAAATATGTAGTGATGAAATTTTAAATAAATTTTACTTGATAAATTATATTCTCTAAATCTGTGTGTCAAAACCTTAAATGACAATCTTTTAAGAAGACATTTAGTATTATGTTTTTATTCCTACCTACTGACACTCTTGATTAGTCAAGTGGCATCTCATGGTAAAAGACTACTCAAGTGGTTGTGAAAAGTATAAATTAAATATAATATAAATTATTTATAATATTATTAAATTCTCATAATCATCATATATATATATATATATATATATATATATATATATATATATACTAATACTAACAACAGTCTCGTGTCTTCGTCACTATAGACAGTGAGATTTATCCTAAACTTTAGACGGCCCAGATGATTTATTAGGATGAGCGAAAAATTCAAAATTATTTTTATTTTATTATATAAAAATATATATATATATATATATATCATTTTCTCTCGTACTAATTTTAAAAAGATTATAATTAATTCTCCTAAATTATATAAAACGACAAATAATTAAAAAAAATCAACTGAAACAACAACATAATGGTATACATAAAATTAGTAGGAGTATTGATCCCACTTCCAGAATGAGGGACACAAAATCAAATGGAAAAATGCCAAAATCTTACTACTATCTCATAAAGCAAGATTCATGATTCCCAGGTGATAAAAATAATTATTCCAGCAGCATCAGCATCAGCATCTATCTGATCTCTATAAAGCTTGGATAGAATCTATGATTAGTAGTAATAGCATTTTCCACCCATCCTACCATCACACCACATTTCCCAATGCCTTTCTGATATGCCTCTAATTCTACACCAACTTCAGTATGATAATATTGAGGGACACTTTGCAGTTTAACTCTACACTAATACTGAAATCCATATCAAAACATGAAAGACCAATCTATCCATCTCGGAAAAAACTATAAACTAATACTGCAGTTACTTTCTTTTCAATGAAAACCCTTTGCTGTTCATAACAGAGAGCTAACAAATGCCAATTACAGAGACCTTAGAACTATAATAATGTTAATTCAGTGAAAAATCACCTAAATTGGGCTTTTCAGTTTGGAGACAACCCAGAAAATTTCTCATCCTTCATAACTAATGCTTTGAATAATAAATGACGAAAAAATAATTTTCCTCAAGAATTTGTGACCTTTCTTCCTTCCCTCCTGCTCTGAAGCTTTTGCCTTCTGTAGACTTGGACCACCAGCGAAACCCAAACAATCAAAACATAATCTTATTTACCATTCATTGCTCACAAAGAATGGTAAGAAATGATTTGAATTTCACGGAGCTACCATCTGATCAAGCTGCATTTGTTCAATCCATGCATCCAGAAGAGATTGGTCTGTGTGTTCCACCTGGGAATTCAAATTTGCACCCTCACCGGAGAATGCAGCAGCACCGGAAACACCTGAGTCATGGTTTCCCGACTTTTCGATTATATCTTGATGAGGCTCTTTGACAAGTGACTGAACCCATGATAGATCAGGCTCCTCGCCCTTGTTACCAATCTCAAATGATGATGATCTTCTAAGCTTTCCAAAGTCTTCGGCATTAACAGCCCAGTCTGCCTTCCCATTGGAAGAACCCCATTTTGACCAAGAATCAACAGGAGAGCCGATGGTGGCAGAAGAACTAGAACCAAGATCGCGTGAGCTAAGGCTGCGAAATTGATTTTTCTGATTCTCTCGCTGAGCAAGCATAGAAACTTGGGAGCTAAGTGGCGAGATAGGTTCCACATTTCGGGGAGACATTCTCCCTGATGGAACTGCAAAAGAGGTATGCAATAGAGGGTGGTCTAAATTATTTTGCGAGAAATTTGTGTTAATAGGAGATAACATGTTCTGCTGCTGGTGGAATTGATTGAGAATAGCTGAATTGTGCCTAGGGGAGAAAATAGCTGAAGCCAATGCTTGATCAGAATACCGGGGAGATAAGCCCTCTGTAGAGAAAAGATCCTCGAGGTTTGAAGGGGTTAGGGTTTTTGAACGAGCAGAATGGTTGAATGAATTAGTACTGATATTTGGTTGAGAGAGGTGGGATAATTCATTGAGGAGCTGCTGATGTTGCGCATCAAAATCTGGCAGTAAATTTAGGTCTTCAGCATGAATATCTCTTGCATTAAGTGATGATCTCAAGCGACTGGACTGGAGATTGCTTCCTGGGAGATGCAAAGCTGGGACATTTGCTTGGGGCCAACCCAGCCCATTGCCAGATGGAGACATGGGTGGACTAAATGCTGTAGGGGACATGACAGAGACTGATGATGGTGAGCTGGGAAGGAGACTCATTGCTGCAGCGAAATCCATGCCATTAACAGCAGACGCACTGGAGCGAGGAGAAGCAGCACCGGTAGAGACATATAAGGGTCGAAGTTCTTCATGTTTGTGGGCAAAGAAGCAAACCCTCCTATTGCAGTTTATTCCATCCTTGCAAAGCCTAGTCCTATATTGAGCAGGGTGTAGCCAGCACTCAAAAACACCGTGAGCATATTCACACATATCCCCTCTTCGACAAGCCCCCTTACGAAAATCGGGACAAGGAACACAGCTATAGTGGTATTTCCTCGGATCCCGTCTTCGAGCATTTTCACCCGGATGAACAAATGGGCATTCTGTCCAATCATGCGAGTAGGCACGAGAACAAGGCCGGACCTTGAATGAAAACATTCGGAACTCATCAGTTGAATAAATGATATTCTTGATGTCAGGCAAAGATGGATCAACGGGGTATTCTTTCCTCTCTGCTGCAGAAGACGGGGGAAGATCATTAAATTTTGAAATCTTAGGAGAACATGTTGAATCTGAAGCAGACGATGGAGATCTATTCACTGGAGATGGCGAAAGTGGTGGGGAATTCGAATTCGAGGTGGCCGTAGACACCCTTAAGTTGCGCACACCATCAAGACCATTGGTTGTAAGAAGTTCTCCAAGGGCTAATTTCATTTTTGGGAACTTTGGAGAGACGACAATTACGTCAGCGGGGCAATGACCATTGGAATCGATCAAATTTGGATTGGCACCTGCTAATAAAAGCAGTTTCACAATATCAATAGCCTTCAAAGATCCGCCTGATGCAGCACAGTGAAGAGCAGTGCTTTTATCAAGGCCGCAGAACTGATTCACATCAGCTTCAGATAGAGAAAGAATCAGTTCTAAAACATCAATACTTCCATATGTGGCAGCAACCATTAAAGGGGTTCTATCCTCAAGAACCATTTGTTTTGAACCATTTTGGCGTCCATACCACAATCCAACAGCATCAATACCAGAAGGGTCATGCTCAATCCATCTTTTAAACCCATTAACATCATCGTTAGCAGCCAGTTCAAGCAAACTGGTAAAAGTATCTTCTGTTTCGACAGTCGAGTGATTCATGTCTATGCTTGTAAGTTGACTCGTGTCAATGGGAAAAGGAGATTCTGGAATTGGAGATGATATTCATTTTAATCGCTCCAGTTGATCAACAACCATGCTTCGATTTGCCAGAAATCCAACTAAAAATCCAAGACAGATATTGTAATCAAACATAAATGAAAATTCATATAATATAATCGTTGCAAAATATACTGACCAATAGATACTATAAATCTCTAAGAATGACTGGCAATTATACAAATAAACCCAGAAGCACATAGAACAATTATTAACATATTCAACATGAAGTTTTACAGTATAGGATACTAAAAAATACCCTAATCATATATATGGTAATATGGAAGGTATGTCGTTTGTAATAAGAACTTTTTGGGCATTAATGGAATGTGAGAGGAAGAATTTCTCACATAAAATTGAAAAAAAATGAAATGAGAATGGTTTAGGCAAATAAATTGTATTGGTCAGGACCAAATTTAGACAATGAAAACACAAAAACAAAAACAAACAAAAAACTTTGAAAGAATCACTGCAAAAAAGTAGGCCTTATGCAACACTAGGCGAACCAGAATAAAGATAGGATATATAAGGAATATCACACAAAATTCTATTCCAATTTTAAAACACACATAAATATACACACACACACTTAAATAACTTGAAGATCAAATTAAATACGAAAATAAAATAAAAAATAAACCATATGCTTACAGAATTATGGCAAATCAAGAAAGACAAACGAGACCCATCTAGCTAGTATATAAGCTAATATAACAATTTTTGAAGTTTGCGCTAAAAATTAAAAAAAAAATAGGTACAGTTCTTTCTCTTATCATTGCAAAAAGTCAGCAACAAAGATTTTTTTTTAATGTTAAGAAAATTAAAAATCTTGTATCGCTCATGTTTTCTTTTTCCATACTTTTTTTGGGAAACCGAACGGATATTAATGAAGGTTGGAGAATCAATTTCAAAGTATTGAATTGATTAAGAAAATACCAATTTGAGATTACAGTAAAAGGCTTAAAGACCCGAGCTTCATACAACAACAAGTCAACAACTACATATGAGAACGAAGGAAGAAAAAAAATGGATTTTCAGTTTTGCGAATATAAATCGAAACCCGTTAGACAGAATCATAATCTGAACACAATAAATAAACATAAAAAAAACAACAACAATAGAATGTACAGAACTGAACATCAGCATACTTAATCTGCATATGGGTCAAATTATTGGAGTAAAGTAATAGCTTTATTTATAAAAGAAAAGAGATTAATAATATATCTCACCAGAGTTTCCATCTAACATCAAGAAAAAGCAAGTCCGAGTTTAGGAGAGAGAGAAAGAGTCACAGATCTAGAGAGAGCAAGAAGAAATAGAAAAGGACTGGAGATTGGAACCAGAAACTTGTGAGGAGGAGCTGAGAATTATAACAACAACAAGAGGCAAGAGCTGCTGCTGCTTATTCTTCTTCTGCTTCTTCCTTCGCCATTTCCTATGCTCCCTCTCTTTCTCTGTCCCCCTCCCCCTCTTCAGTCTAAACAAATATTTATTTATTATTAAATAAAATAGGACTACCAGTTTTCTACTCTTTTATTTATTTATTTTAGTGTAAGAAATGCTTATCCAATCCTAAAGAAGCACTACCGTACGTATGACTCCCTCCATATACTAGTAGTAATATTTTATTCGCCAATAATATTGTCTAGCATTACTTTCTCTTGCACTCAAAAAGATACTCTCCCCTTTTTAGTACAACTTTCTTTCCTCTTAATTAACCTACCAAAAATAAATACCTTACCTTATTCTTAATTAGTTTTAAATTTAAAAAAATCCAACTCATTTTATTTCATAATTAGAGAGTGAGACCTAATTTTTCATAAGCCGGTCAAATATATAGAACTATCGTCTTAATTTTTAGCGAGTGATAACATATATCGACAGACCGAACATATAGCGACGGACGCCCGATCCGTCGCTAAAAGAGAGTGATCAAAGTATGTTAAATAAAGAGTGAGCCTAAGATCCGAACTGTATATATATATTATTATTATTTCTTATTTTTTTCTCTATCATCTATTCCAATTATTCAACTCATTTTTTTTTTCCAGATTCACACATTTAGTGTGTACCAGTACAAGAACACTAATTTATATTAAATGCTACATTTGTTAATTATATCCTATTCATCAGCAATAGCATCTAATGTTTTTTTTTTTTGTAAATAATAATAATTATACATATCAGTTCTACTTAATTTAATGTGATAGTTGTTAGAGGCGTTTAGGTAACAATTTAAAATTCAAAGAACACAAAGATTATATCACCTAAACCTCCTCCTGGGCCAGTGGCATCTTATCTTCATTGCTTGTTACTAAAAACATAGGGTTGGCAAATCTTATTTATTAGTCGTTTAAGTGTGTCAACTTGTTTACAATTTAGTACACAAATTATAAAATAAAAAACTATTCCTTCCGTTCTAAAAAATGACTAAAAATATAATTTTTTTCTCTCTAAAAAATGAGATAAAATACATAAAGTAAGTGTTAAATAGGCCATAAAGTTAACTTGTAAGTTGGTCAATTGACTAATATAGTGCTGACACGCAGAGAGATCACCTCCCGGACGCGTGTTGACACTGTATTGGTCAATTGATCAAATTTAACTTCATGCTAACCACTCCCGCTAAATAGGTCATTTAGTGAGGTCTTTTTAAAAATAAAAATAAAAATTCTCATCACTTTATATAATTTAATCTTGTGCGGTCACTAAGGATAAATTTAAAAAAAAAAATTCTTTTTTTTCTCTACTTTTACTTTTGTTAATATGTGTATAAATTGTATTTTGTTTATTCTTTTGAGAACGAAGAGGAGTATATAATTTGTTTTCTTATAAAATAATAACCAAAATATAAGATATATATTTAAAAAATTAATTAACAAATAACTTAGTATTTGAGGTAAATTATAACGCTATATTATATTTATTCTAGTCGGGTCTAACATGTCAACCTATTTTAATAATGTATGATAATTTAAATTTGATGTTAAAAGTATTAAGCCGATAATGACATAGAAATCGTTGATACTCCATACATTAACTTCTTTATTTTACGCCGTGTCGCAGATTGTTGGTCCTCCCAATGCTATTGCGATTAGCAGGCCAGGTCTAGATAATAAGATTGGGCTCTAGGGCGGGGAAAAAAAATGCAACACTGGGCTGGCAGCTTTGGGCCAGACTAATCCAAGAAACAATAAGTTAGTTTCCTTATAAGATAATTTACACATTTTGATAAAACTAAGCACCAAAAATAATAGAGTAAAATATACTGATAAGATAATCATAATTAATATTTGAAAATATTTTTAATATAATGTGCAATACATCCTTTAAATTATAATATTTAATATATCCACTAAATATAAAATTATATATTTTAATTTTCACTTAACTTTATCTAATTAATTAATTATGAATTTGTGCAATAAATAACATAAATGTTAGAAAATAACAATTATTCATTTTATCAAAAAAATAAAGTCATACACGTTTTGCTAATTAAATTTCTCAAAGATTAAAATTTACGTAATATACATTCAAATATATTTTTTTTGTAATTAAAAAGTAAAATTTTAACACCCATAAAATAATGCAGAAAATTTATAATTATTTTTTCTGAATATTAAATTTTACGGAAAACAAACTTATTATTATATTTACAAAAAATATTATAATTATTTTTCTAGAATATAAAAATTTACATAAAACAAATTTATTATTACAGAATGAATCTTATTATTCATATAAAAATTGTGTTAATTATTTTTCTCAAATATTTAACTAACATAAGTCGCACTTGAGCATAATTATTTACGGTAAAAATGACAAATGTTGTTACTCAAAAAATATATTAAAAGATATTCCCTCCGTCCCAAATTAATTGCTCAGTTTTGACTTTTTAAAATCAAATTGACCATTTTTAAAACTAATCTTTTTACTATTTTTGCTAAAATATAGGTGAAGAGATTATAACCAAAAGAAAGTATATACAATTTATTACTAATCCTATTTTTTATAATTTCAGAAATATATTTATATATGTTTAATTATTAATTCTAAAAATAGTCAATTTGACTAAAAAAGGTCAAAATTGAGCAGTTAATTTGGGACGGAGGGAGTAAATCTTTTTACAAGATAAAGATAGTAATAAATATTATTATATTTTCTTTTATTCAACAATGCACAAAAACAACACCAACTGTATACTTCTTATGTAATCAAAATCACAAACATCCCAAAATTTGACATAGACTCAAGAAAATTTAACATATAAAAATCATAATATGAAACTAATAATTAAAATAATATTTTTTTATTGTTAAACACCATAAACTAAACTATCAACAAAACAATTCCACTAATAATTTAATTTAAAATTCTTAATATTTGTATCACTATCAAAAAATGTGTTAATTAAACTAAATTAGTTTTTTTATAAGTTACCAACAATTTGAATGAGATACTCTTAATTACAAATAAAACAATAATTTAAAATATACTATTTTAAAAAAAGGATAATTTAAAATATATATTATTCATGAATTAAAAGTTGATAACATACAATGGTAAATATGTAATTTAATCTATTTAGTCAACTCCAAAAAACTTACAGGGGTACTAACTATTACTTGAAAATTAAAAGAGATGGTGAGTGTCATTGTATTTTATTTAAAAATAATATCAAGAAAATGATTTTATTGCTTCAATTAATTTGTGAAAAATATTTTTATAAGGATTTCATCCTTTATTTCCCTTTTTTTTCATTTTTAAAATATAACAAAAGTTTTAACTTATTAAATTTTATGCAAGAATATGAAAGGTAATACATCTTATCGAAAATATAAAATTATTATTGACTTTTTAAAATCAACTTAAGATATTTTTAAAATTAAATTAACATAAATTCTTTTAATTTTAGTCCATACAATTATAAATATAGTAAATTATCTCAAAAAATCTACTTATTTAAGATTTACTTTTTTATTTTCTTTACTAAATTCACTGCGGACCACAGTGGGTCATGTGACTGCACCTGGAAGTTGGAGCCACAAAATTTCTTGTTTTACACGGGTGCAACTTGGGTTGTTAAACCCACGGGTAATTCGAGCCCACCCATGATTTTATGGTATTTGGATAAGATTTTTAATAGGGTAAATTACATATAATAGTATATTTTTAGAAATAATTACAAAAATTATACATTTATAAAATAATTACAAAAATATTACATTTTTTTGTTTTTATTTTCAATCTTAACATAATTAAAGGTCCTTAAATTAAGGGATTAATATGTAATGGCTGACATGACAATATTAGTATAATTAGGATTCCTTAATTTAGGGGATTAGTTTTGGTATGTGCTATTTTCTCTCTCATCTCCTCTTATTCTGCCATTTTATTCTTTTCTGTCATTTTCTCTCTCATCTCCTCCTACTTTCATTTTCTGTACGCCACTGCACTTCTATTCTTCCATTTTCATATTTAAAGACAAAAGCTGAAGAGTGAAGAGAGAAGATGAAGACGCCATTGAAGAGAGAAGATGAAGACGTCATTTTGCCATTTTCTCTCTCATTTTCTTCTATTCTGCCATTTTTTCTTCAAAAGATGAAGACGTCATTTCTGCCATTTTTGTATAAAAGATGAAGACGTCCTTTCTGCCATTTTCTTTTATCTCTTTCATTCTTCCAATTGTTCTTCATTTTTTTTTGTATTCTGCTTTTGTAACTACTTCTATTTTACATCTCTCTCGCACTAATTTTTAAGGTTTTCTCTTTAATTTCATTCATTTGGGGTTTATGATCTTAATTTTATGCAAAATGTGCGTTTGATTATGAATTTATGATCACTTTTTTTGTTGATTGGTGTTTACCTTAGTATAAAAGTTTGGTTACCTCAGTATAAAAGTTTGGTAACCAAACTTTTATACTGAGGTAACCAAACTTTTATACTAAGGTAACCAAACTTTTATACCAAGATAACCAATCCACCTCCACACCATCAGTTTTTTCATAGTGCAGTTGGTAACCAAACCTTCACACCAAGGTAACCTTGGTATGAAGGTTTGGTTACCTCAGTATAAAAGTTTGGTTACCTTAGTATAAAAGTTTGGTTACCTTAGTATAAAATTTTTGGTTACCTTGGTATAAAAGTTTGGTTACCTTAATATAAAAGTTTGGTTACCTCAGTATAAAAGTTTGGTTACCTTGGTAATTACCAAGGTTTGGTTACCTTGGTATAAAAGTTTGGTTACCTTAGTATAAAAGTTTGATTACCTTGTTATAAAAGTTTGGTTACCATGACATTACTAATGATCTTCTCCTATGCAGTATCTTGATAATTTCCTTTTACTACCAGAAAATGGTTGCTCCCGCCACTACCGGCCCAGCCTCCACCTCCACCGTCTCTGTAACCACCACTTGAGCCACCACCGCCATCTCCGCCACCGCCACCATCGCCACCGCCACCGCCACCACCGCCATTGTTACCTCCTCCATAGCCATCACCGCCGCCTCTGAAGCCACCATTACCACCTCCTCCAAAGCTTCTACCTCCTCTGAAAATTACCTTCGCCACCTCCTGCAAAGTACAAAATTTGTGCAGTCTTTCCTATGAAATTTGAATTTGAATATTTGAATTTGAATTTATTTTTGTGGTTAGATCCCAAATATTTAAATTTGAATGATTAGTTATGGCAAATATTTCTCCTTAATTTTAAGTTTCTTTATTAATATGAATTGCGTTATTTTTGTAATTATGTTGTGTGTATTTTATTTTTGTAATTACTTTCTAATATCTGTATATTAGTGTTAAGGACCCTTTTTAATATTTTTAAAAATTCGCCCAACCCATAGTGTGTCCAAATTTAATTTGGGTCAACTTTTATACTTTTATAAACCCACGAAACCCAAGGCTGTCCAAATTATATATATGCATACATATATATTAAGGAAAAATATATATACATAGTTGTCTATATTGACGGTAATCGTCGTCGGTAACTGTCGCCATCGATATTCTAGTCTATGACGACGATTGAACCGTCGTTACAGCAAAAAAAAATCGTCGTCATAGCACGACTGTGTATTTACGCAACTGTGTATATACATATAGCCCTATATATTATACATATAGAGTTTTAAAATTACTTACAATTTATCAATATATTTTTAACATCTCTTAAATTTTGTATTGCGTTATTTATTTATTATTATTATAAAAAGGGTTAAGTTCAGATTACCACCTGGGGTTTGGGCGGTTTCCCACTTAACCACCTGTAGTCAGTAAAGCTACATTTAAACACCCGACCTTTTGAGTTAAAATGAAAACGTCACATTTTCCATCCAACTTAAACTGTGCGTGTACGTCAAACGCTAAAAACGCGTGAAAAGAGACTGTAAATGTCAAAAAAGATCGATAAATGTCTTAATACCCCATTCTTCTTCCAACGGATGAAATTAATTTCTGAACTCCTCCTCCATTATTTATAGAAATATTAAACACCCAAACTGAAAAGAAAAGAGAAATACACAGAAATCTCTCATTAAAACATATATCCTCCTCCCATATATATTGAACACAGATTTACATTTGTGTTTTCATATTTAGGATAATATATATCCTTTTTTTCTGCAAAAGGAAATTCTTAGTGGGCACTGAAATTTCTAAAGTCTTGGTTTGAGAATCCAATGACAACTTTTGTAGCAAATCTGCAGCTTCTATAGCAGAAAAGTAAAGGTATACATAGATTACCAAAAATTTTAAAGTTCCCAATCCAATCCAATCCAATCAGAGAAACATAAAAGGGAAGTAGAAAAACAAGCGAATATGAAATTAATTAAAATTGTACTCTAACAAATAATGTAAATATTGAGACAAAAAAAATCATATCTCAGACAGCTATACAAGATTATGCTATTCAAAATTCTACTGAACACATAAATAATAGTCAAATCCGACTTCAGACCAAGATTAATTCACCCAAATCAACAAACAAATTAACAATTAAACTAAAAGAAATTAACAATTAAAATAGAAAAGAGACCCTCTCAAATAGTCTCAAAAAAAATTCACACATGAATATACAGATCTCTACGTATGCCCAGAAGATATGGTGTGTACACACAAAATGATATACCCGATTCTTACTCTTCTAGCTTCTGAGAGGGTTGAGATCTGCAATCGGAGGGGAGCGGAGGGGAGGGGAGGGAGGGGGAAGACAGAAGAACATACCCGATTTTTGTTTCAAACCATCATCATCTTCTTCACAATCAGTTATGGGTTAACTAGTTACTAACCCACCATCCATCTTCTTCCTTAAATGCACCAGATCTGAAGTTTTTGTTTTTCAAAAAATATTTTAAAAATCAAACCCAACAAACTAGTGCAGATAAGAGAGAGAAAAGGAGAAGTGCAAATCTTATAGCTCTTGAATTCTCGTAATGGGTGAACTTATCCATCTTTTTAGCTTCAAAAATGTAAAAGAAAGAAGAATTGGATAGTAGCGGCACAGTGTAAGATTACATAGATGGAGGTAGTGGAAATCCATATCCCAACTCATCCTCCTCCCTATAGATCTTAGCACGTGGTGATGTGGAAGCTTTGTATTATCTGCTCTCTTGCCTGTAAACATAGAGGGTAATTAAGTCATTAGCCAACTCAAATAACGGAGTGAAGACGAAAAGTACGTTTTCACTTTAACTCAAAAGGTCGGGTGTTTAAATGTAGCTTTACTGACTATAGGTGATTAAGTGGAAAATCGTCCAAACCCCAGGTGGTGATCTGAACTTAACCGTTATAAAAAAGAGGTTACCTTGTCTAATAAACAAATAGTAAGAACACTTTTTTTTGTCTAAAAAATAAAGAGAGAGAAATTCAAAACTTGTCTCATCCATTATTACATTCTTATATTTTTTTCAAAAATAATTATTAAATTAGTCAATAAATTATCATCTTTCAATAATTTATGATTACCCGCTATTATTTTTTGACAAACTAAGTTTATTATAATTTTAGTTATATTTTAATTGATGTCGGTTCAAACTAGTTCAACTCAAACTTTATTACAGGTTAATACTTGGACAATAAAAGATCGATCCAACTTTTAAGTCCGCCCAACTTATACCTAACAAATTTTATGTGGGTACCTGCTCAACCCACCCAAGTTTCACCCTTAGTTTTACATACCATGGGTTTAAATAACTATTAGCTATATATTAAGTTGCGCCTCTAATTTTACACGATCTCCTTCTCCAGCAAAAAAAAATGAATTAAAGATGAACTGATTATAGCGATAGTTTTTTGTGATATGGTGACGGTTCGAGCCGTCATCATAGTTATTTCGTCGACTCTGTATGTTATAGCAACAGAAAAAATCGTCGATATAACCGGTTAATTTTTGATTTGCTCCTTATTGTTCCCTGAAGAAGAGGACTATAGTTTTACATACCATGGGTTTAAATAATCATTAGCTATATATTGTTGGAGAGTGGGCTATGGGAAGTTTATAATGTTGGAGCAGGCCCACAAAAACTTTTATGATATGTTAGTTTATTTTGTGTTCAAAAAAATTAAATTAAATTAAATTATATGGAGTAATATTCTCGTTTTAAAATATAAGATATATCATTTTTTATTTTTTGAAATTAATTTATTGTATAGATTTTTTAATTTTAGTCAATCCAATAATAAATATTATAAATTATCTAAAAAAAATATTACTCATCCCAATATTTGTTATTTATAATTTTTAATAAATCATCTTAATTTGAGTTTGAAATTTTTTTAAATTGACTTTCAAGTATCAATAAACATCTTATATAATTTAAAATGGAGAAAGTATTATGGTAGGTCGACAACTAGAAGGAATTCAACTAAACGTACTATCCATGATTCATCTTTTGTATGAATGTTGTCACATTTCAAAAAACAAAGACATTTTAATTTTGTTTGAAGTTAATTGTACAATTTATAAATTAGAAAATTATTTATTTTTAATTAATATAATCATAGTTATTATAATCTATATAAGAAATACTACTAATTAGAAGAAAAATAATTCTTCAAACTTACTGATTAATGTATACTTTCAAATTAAATTTTTATTTTATTTTAATTTTAGGAGGATTATTAAAACTGTGAATTACCCATGTTTGAAATTATGGGTATTTACATAACTTCTATTTTCATAATTGGGTCAATCAAGTACGACAAGTTGATAAGTTATGACTTGTATAAGATTGTGTATTTAAATTTATTTTATTTTTAAGACGATTGTGGTCCCGCTAAATTTTTTGAATTTATCACTGAATGAATTATTTTAATTTTAAATTTGAAAATATTTTTCTATTCCTAAATTTTGGATTATTATTATTAATGGTGGTTTTTTGTTGACTTGTTGAGTTTCTGGAATGTTATTCTAGAAACTGATGCTGCAAGTATTCTCAACATTGTTAAAAGATACTTAAAAGCTACTAGTGTTGCTCCCTCATCCCAATAATATAATTGTGCATAAAAATAAAAAAAATGATTAGATAATATTAAATACTAATATTAGTAATTTTTTATTATACCCTTAAATTCATATTTATCTCATATTCTCTGATCTTTAACATTTTTTTATGAGAGATAATTTTGAAAAAATTATAATTAATTCTTCTAAATTATATTAAACGATAAATAATTTAAAAAAAAACTGAAATCATATATTATGAGACGGAGGGAGTAGTATTATATTGCCTATTTTAGCCCCTCTTCCGAAAATAAAAACTGTGGATAAGGGTATATATATATATATATATATATATATATATATATATATATATATATATATATATATATATATATATATATATATATATATATATATATGGAAAAAATGTGTGTACACAGCTGTGTATTACATAGTAGACTATAGCGACAATTTTTTGGGCTAAAGCGACGGTTTCACCCGTCGTCATAGCTATTCTAGACTATGGCGACAGTTTACTGTCGCTATAACCCAAAAAATCTGTCGTCTTAGACCTACTGTATAATACACAGCTGTGTATATAAATATATCCCTATATATATATATATGTTAATTTGGTTTTTTCTTAAATGGTCTACATATAAAGTCGGAGAGGGGGTTGAAGATTCACCAAGTTTTTTCTTCCTATTTTAACCTTCAAATTTAAAGATTTTTATAGTTTGTCCTCCAAAGGAAGCTCCCTCCCCTCCAAATTCCTAGAATCAGCTTGCACAAGGGTCCATTAGAATAGGGCCAAAGCAGCTCATTGAGAATAGTGCTTGTGAGTTTAAAGCAAAAAGTTGCTTATTTAACTAAGTGGGTAATGCATGGGCTCTATTATTTGGTTTCAATGGTCGGCCTAACGGACTCAATTATTATATACTCCCTCCGTCCATAAATAAACGTTCTAATTTTTTATACCCAAATTATCTTTTTAAATTAATTATTAATTAAAGTATTTCTTTATTTTTCTACGAAGTATTACTTTTTTCCATGTTAATTAATTTTTTAAATTAATTTTTTTGTTATTCACACCTTCTCTAAAAGTTAAAATGACGAGAGAAAAAAAAGTATAGAGAGTTATTAAATATAAGACATGTTATAAGAGGGAAAATAGTATAGTAGTTTATCAGTTTCTAATGTAAATCTTTTCTCATTTTTTTAATTTCTAACAAAAGTTTAATAAAAAAGTATGAATGTATAAATGAAAAAAATAAAATAATTAAAAATATAGAAATAAAATATTTATTATAAAATATCTTAAAAATAATATTTAAAAATTAGAACGTTTAATATGAACATAGGAGTAAATAATAATCCTTTCTTATAATGAACACCGAGAAAAGATCATAGAAAGAGAATCTTTTTGCTCTATGCATTTGCATGATCATTCAGGACAGCTCTCTCTCTCTCTCTCTCTATATATATATATATATACTTGTTTTGTTAATTAGTCTTAATTATCATATAGGCTAAAAAAAGTAGTTAATAAAGCATGCACGAGCTCCACGACCACGAGTGACAGCTTTTGCATTTTTATCTTATTTTAAATGGGCTGTCTCCTCTCCACCAAATTAAATATTAAATATTAAATATATATTTTCCAAGTACCAAATACTACTAGTACACTTTTTCTTTTGCATTTAAGGACAAAATAAAAGCACAAGTGGTAGCCGTGTTGGTTTCTTAATCTCAAAGACATAATGAGTGACTTCTCATCTTTCTTTCAAATTGGTTAGTTAGTTACTGTATATAGTTATACTCCAAGCTACCTAGCTACTACTTCCATTCCATAATAACTGTCTTTTTAGCTTGATACACATAGATTAAGAAACTCATTTAATACTATCATTTAAGAATTAAAATTTGTAGGAAATTCCATCACTACCCCTTTATGGGAAACTAAAAACTATTAATACAAGAGAGAAAATTTCTTGGGACAATGAGAAAAGTTAGGGGTAACATAGGAAAATAAATAATTTATTCTCCTAGAAAGTTGTAAACGACAAATAAATTGGAATAAATTTTTTCTTCTAAAAAGACAGTTGTTATGGAATGGAGGTAGTACCTACCAACAAGACGAAAGTGATTAGCATGAAATTTATTTTTGAGTAGGTTGTTCAATTTGTCAATAGAGTGCTGACACACAGACGAAGTTCTATGTGTGTCAGCATTCTATTGGTCAATTGACCAACTTATCAAAAATTAAACTTCATAATAACCGGATCCAAACAAGACTACTCTCATTCAAATTATGTCTTACTATTATGGATCCTAACAAATTAGGTACCAATTAATATTATTCGACTTCAACTTGTTTAATCTGTCGATAACCTAATTTGTTTTATTTTAACATTATAACAAATCATGTTATAAATAAGATAACCGGACGGCCCCTCGATTTCTAATGTCCTTGCTCATGGCTCGAAAACTCTTCAGATAGTACGCCTTTTTTTTAATGTTCTCCATTAGTCTAAAATCATGTGCTATATATATATATATATATATATATATATATATATATATATACAGAATTGATCAGGTCCGGACTCCCGGACTGATCAAATCCGGACCCCAAAATTTTTTTTTTTTTTTTTGGTAGAACAACTAAAAAAAAAAAAAAAATTATGGAACTGAAATTTTTCCAAAATAAAGTGTTTTGGGTGTGTTTTTAACACCTACCCCAACCAATGTATGTACAGTCTGCCCAGACTGTACAGACATATTTCGTTATAGGCATCCAAATCACGCCCAAAACACTGTATTATGGAAAAATTTCAATTCCATAATTTTTTTTTTTTTTTTTTTTGTTTCAAAAAAAAAAAGCAAAAAAAAAAAAAAAAAAAAAGATACGTATTTTAGTAGAGTCCGGGATCCCGTACTGGATATATATGTGTGTGTGTATGTGTGTATAGGCAGGCATGAGCAAGTACAGATCACTAGGTAGCCAGCTAGTTTGTTGGATTTATCGGAAATTACAGTGTTTACTGGAATCCAAGGTAAATGTGGTCAAAATATTTCAATCTATTTTCTGAATCCAATAATTTCTTCGTAGATTGGTGGTGAGAATGATGTTTTACTACTGTATTATATATATATTAATTTTTTAATTATTAATTATGTAAATAAATGTATAAATAATACTCCTACTACTCTTAATCCAAGATATCCATAGCATACCATACTTAATTTTCTGGCTCATATTCATCCGACATTCTCAAAAGTCCAATTTCTTGTCCTAAAGCTGACAGAGATATTTCAAGGGCCCAACTTTCAAGAAAATAATTAAGTCAACTTAAACAAATCTCTCAATTTATTTAGCAGCTCATTTGATCATCATATTTTATTTCCCCTTTATACTCCTTCGTTTTGATTTTTTTTTTAAATTTTTTAATATAAATTATTTAAAATTTTAAGTAAGTATTAATTGTTTAATTTTTAATATTATTCTAATTATTAAATATAATTTTAATTCTCTTATAATTTTTTATCTAATAAATAATACTATCTTTTTTTAATATAAAGACTATATATATAATTAATATTATATAATTATTTTTTTAATATTTATGTATAATTTTAAAACAATTTATATTAAGTTACCGATGAATTACTAGTATAGCAGAATTTGAGTTCAAATTTAATGGACTAATTCGTCAGCTTTAAAGGGATATTTTTGTATTTAAAGGATCTAGAATTTATTAGTTAAAGCTCTTACATTTACAAACTTTATAATACTAAATAATTAAAAATATTATACTGTCAATGTATAACCAACCGATATTAGAATTATAATATTTCATTAATAAAATACTTATGTTAAATATTATTATTCTTATTCTTATTGTCATGATTCTAATAACATTAGTTAGTATATTATATTTTTAACTAATAATAAAAATTATTTTTATTTCATATTTATTTTTAAAATAAAATATTAATACGAGTAATAAAAATATGATAAACAACAAATTATAATATTAAACTTGATTTTCGGGGGCATATTTTTTCACTTTTGTTATTTTTTGGTACTGCTCTGGGTTGTAAATTGGATTCCCTCGTAGCAGTATAACTCTTTACAAGGGATTCGCTTACTTAACTTTATGGTACGTTGGTACTAATAAAATATTGACAGTAGAGAGATCATCTCCCGTCTACATGTCAACGCTATATTAGTCAATTAACTAAAATTCCCCTTTACATGGAGATCCAATTTTACCCCTCGAGTTTTGGTAATTTGCTCGACAAGAATTTGTGCCATATTTTTTATTTTTCATTTTCTTGACGTTTTCTTGGGCTTTTTGTCATGGAATTTACTGTTGGGTAAAAAAAGTTATTCTTTAACTTTACCATTATGTTAATTCGGTTCTCTATTAATGAAATTCTGCCATCTCGTCAAAAATAAAATAAAATGTGAGAATACACAATAAAATTACCAAAACAATAAAAGAAAATAGTAACTTCCTAAAGAAAACATTTACTAATAATATCTTCCATTTTTTAGACTTGAAATAAAAGCAGCCATCACTAAAAGTCCAGGAGTCCACAAGGCCGCAATCCTGTTCTGACCAAACCCCATTTTAAGCCTCTTCTCTCTTCTCATTCACACTTCACAATCCTCACCGGAAACTTTTCTCTCCGCCGACCTCCGTAAGCATCCACGGGAACAATGCATTAAACACAAGAATGTGCTCAGTCATTCCATCATTTTTTGTGAGTCAAATCTTTTTCATTGACCATAGATTTGAGCTTTTCAACATGGTATCCTACCTTCTTTCATCTTCAAAAAGGTTACATTTTTAGTGATCTTTTTACTCTCTCAATCTTGGGTTCTCTTTTTTTCTTCTTTAATCTCGTACCCATCTAATGATTATACTAAAAAAAATTCTCCAAGTGGCTTTTTATTATATATCTGTACGCAATATGCATGTATTTGTTAATTTTTTTACGATATCTTTGTATATATGTAATTATTTTTGAACCATGAAACTATTGCTGCCTGTTAATCCATCGCCTAACAGGCTAACACAATCACTTTTCAAGGTCTGAAAGTGATGGTATATACTCGAGTGCTCATCTTTTGTGCCTAAATTGGGGCCCATTTGTGCCAAAGTCTTTATTTATGACTCGATCTATATGTATATATTATCTCTGAACAGTTAATTTTGTTGTGGTCCAGCACAGAAGTGTTTAAGTCGTATGCCGTTTAATTCTATCGTCATTTCTTTAATTGCTCACATGGCAATTTTATTATAGGCCTATATGTGAAGCAGAGCTATTTTCCGGCACTGCCCGTGTAGCGGAATTCAACTCCGGCGTCTTGAATTTGCAGGCAGCTGTTTTTAACGTCATTTCAGGTACCAAAATCGGAAAGTTACTTTCTGACATTGAATTAACAAACATTTGATATATACATTATGCTCTTTTTGAATTTTCTTTGCTTTTGAGGTTGGCTCAAAGAACTTTAGCTTGATTTTTTAAAACTATTTATACCTATTCTTTTGATAATGTGGTTCAGTTGCTTTAATTTGGCTACTAATTTACCAATATTAGAAGTTGTCACCGTCTTTTTTTATATTGTAATTTGTAAGCCTCTATTGATTTGATTCCTTTGTAAAATCTTGACAGTGCCGGCCTGATTACACCTACTTATTATGGAAATGGGATTTGAATAATGCAAAGGCCAGAAGTAACCACTATTATTTGTGATCTTTTTTGCATCTCTAAGCATATCAGAAATGTTTGAGAAAGAGGGGTTATCATTCATGATCTGTATCTTTCTTGAGTTCTTGCTTTTTCCAGTTGTCGTTTCACAAATTAAATTGGGTTCAAGAATTTCTGTTTTGGAAAACAACTATTGGGTTTCCTCCAATGGGGATTTCGCAGTTGGGTTCTTTAGTCGCTCCGATAAACACAGCGTTGGTATCCGTTTCAATTCGCGCTCTATCCCCTCTAGTAAACAGATAGTGGTTTGGGTTGCTGGGGCTGACCTCACAGTTGGAGACAATTCGTATTTTGAGCTTACCCAAAATGGAGAACTGGTTTTGTTTGATTCTGCAGTTGGAGCCATTGCTTGGGCTAGCAAAACTGCTAACTTATCTGTTACTTCAGCTGCTCTTCTTGACAATGGCAATCTTGTCCTGCTGAATGGACACAAAGATATTTCTTGGCAAAGCTTTGACACTCCATCAGACACGCTTCTCCCCGGCCAGAATTTATCCTCTTTCCAAATGCTTAGAGCTGCTAGCAGGAATTCTGTGTCGAGTTATTACAGTCTTCGTATGGATAGTTTGGGGCATTTGCAACTCAAGTGGGAAAGCAATGTCGTTTATTGGACTAGTGGAAGCCAATCTCAATCAATTCTCCGAGCTTTACTTAGCTCTGATGGAACCCTTCAACTTCTTGACCAAAGATCCAAATCAGTTTGGTCAGTGTTTGGAGAAGATCACAATGAATCAGATGTAAAATATCGGATTCTTAGGCTGGATGTAGATGGAAACCTTCGGTTATATTCATGGACAGAAGCTTCAAAATCATGGAGATCAGTTTGGCAAGCCATTGAGAATCAGTGCAATGTCTTCGCAACCTGTGGTCTCTATGGCTTATGTATATTCAACTCATCTGGCTCCGCAGTTTGCAACTGTCCATTTACACTGACAAGCGACCCTAATTCAAAATGTATGGCTCCATATGGACAGAATTGTCATTCTGGTTCCTCCATGGTTACCTATGAGCACACCTTCCTCTATGGTATTTATCCACCTAATGAAACAATCTTGCACGCAAGTTCACTGCAATGCAAAATCTTATGTCAGGAAGACCCACTCTGCACAGCTGCTACCTTCACAAATGATGGGACTGGACAATGCAGAATGACGCAAACCCAATACATCAGTGGTCACTCAAACCCCGCTGAAAATTCAATTTCATTTGTCAAAAGATGTTCAGAACCGATTGCTGTCTTTCCCATAATCCCCAAATCTCCATCCTCTGCACAATATTCTCCACCAAAACAATCACACAAGCTTTGCAGTCCTTGTCTGATTGGAGCAACCGCAGGAACATTTGTCACATTCTTTGTATTTCAGTTAGGAATCAGCTTTTACTTCTTTTTCAGAAGAAGCTCATTTAGGCCTAAAGCTGCTTCATCTTACGCAGGTCCGTATCCTAAAAGTTTTACCATGTTATCCTATCCTGAAATCAAGGACCTTACCGAGAATTTCAAGTACCAAATAAGACCAAATATGTTTAAAGGGATGCTCCCAAACAAGCAGCTAGTTGCAGTCAATGCCCTGAATGCAACTTTAGATGAAAGAAAGTTTCGGAGTGCAGCTTCAAAACTAGGAAGCATTCATCACAAAAACCTTGTGAAGCTGGAGGGCTATTGCTGCGAGTCAGGTCGTAGATATTTGGTCTCAGAGTTCTCCAAGAATGGCACCCTAAGGAAGTGTTTAGAAGATCCTAAGATGTGCACTAGACTGACATGGAGAAAGAGGATGGAGATCTGCTTAACCGTGGCAAGGGCCATTTTCTACTTGCACGCAGGGTGTAGAGAATTTGTTAGTCATGGAAATTTGAATTGCGAAACTGTGGTTTTGGATGATTCCTTAGAAGCCAAAGTGGCAGAGTTTGGGCTGGGGAGTGTTGAGTCTTCCACTAATGGTGGATGTGCAGAGATGGATGTTAAAGATTTTGGGAAGATGGTAATAGCCTTAATAAGTGGACTCCAAAATGGTGATAATATTGAGTTGGCTTACGAAAACTGGTTGGAGTCTCAGTCTAATAGAGTAGTTGATAAAAGAATTAAAGGTGGGGTGGATTCAAATGAGTTAGAGCGCACATTGAGACTTGCATTTTGGTGTTTGCAAGTCGATGAGCGAATGAGGCCTTCAATGGGAGAGGTAGTGAAGGTGTTAGAGGGTGTATTATCTGTTGATCCTCCTCCACCTCCATTTGCTCGTCGAAGTCCACCAGGGGAAGAAGAGCTACTGGAATCTGATCCAGAACCATAAGTTCCAACAGAAATACAATTCATTTGTTTTATTTGTTAGTTCCCCCTTGAATTAACCCTTGTTGATAGTGAGGCTAACTGTGAAGTTGAAGTGCCATGTAGGTATGTAAGAAAGCAACTAGAAATGCACGGTTTTAGTATTTTCTTTAGGCCCATACTTGTAGATTTAAATGGGCAATATGCCATTTTCCCCTCGAAAAACAAATATGGGTGTATATGAGCCATTGCCGCGTAATGAATTGTGTGATATCTGTCTGAACTTGATCTGTTTTTGTTTAAGGAATGATTTTCCAATGACTTACTAGTTGTTCTTAGTTTGCAGTATGTAAACTTTGTAATTACTCCCAACTTATTTGCCTGTTTGGGTTGAAGGAGAAAGCCTTTTACAAATTATGTGGGCCATCTATGTAGGTTTTGGAAAATTGGTTTGATTAATTAATAAACTGGTGAAACACACAAGATAATAATGGCGTTTAAGAAAGCAGAGTTTGATTCCTAGCTATTTCCACAAGAAAATTATTGTTGTGTATGCTGATTCAACATACATGATACAACCAAGTTGTTAAACAGTGATGCATTCTCATGAATTTTAGACTATTTGCATGATCATGGACCGCAGCTTATGAATAGTGGAGCGTTACACTACCCTTTGTTGGGTCTGGCCAACATCCTAAGTTTGTTTTTTCTTGAAAGGTCAAGATTTCTGTGATAGGGAGAACTGAACATACTCGATGTTTATATCTGCCTATATGCTATTATGCTGATAAGAGACCCTTGTGCAATAGAGAGATCGAGACTATCTGTTCTTTTTGTATATTTCTCATCATAACTCTCTCTTACATTATCATAACATCATATTTTAACACATTTTAAATTTAGAACCTGAAATAGAGTCTCAATTTTATTTGAAATGGAGAGGATCCTAATTTGGCGTCCATAATAAGTAGAAAAACACTTGGCATAGTCCATAGACATGCAAATCCAAAGTTGCATATATATAGAGGGATAATTGACTCTTTGGTCACTGTACTAGGGCCCAATTTTTATTGTGATTATCGAAACTTTTTTTGTTACAATCGCGTAACTATAATAATTACCAAATGGTCATTACTTATGATTTTTGTCAAAAAAAACAGACGGAATGCTGACCATATTGGCTCTTTTTTTTGCTGACGTGGAGCGGAGTGTTGCCATATCACTTCTCTGTTATCTTTAAACAAAGTGGAGTAGTAAAATTTATTATCTTTAAATAATAATAACAATAATTTCAAAATAATAATAATAATATTTAAATAATAATAACAAAAATAATAGTAATAATAATAATTTTAAAATAATAATTTTTAATAAAATTTAATTTTTTTTTAAAAATTATATAAATTATAAAAATATTTTTATATGAATAACCATGATAATTGTCCCTGCATAAATTTAGTTGGTTCAAAATAATAATAATAATAATAATAATAATGTAAGGTAAATTTTAAAAAATTTAAGTATTATATATAAATTGACCCTACTAAAATTTTATAAATTTTCTATTATATGGGGTCAAATTAAAAATTTATAATTTTGTCAAAATAATAATAATAATAATAATAATAATAATAATGTAAGGTAAATTTTAAAAAAATTAAGTATTATATATAAATTGACCCCACTAAAATTTTATAAATTTTCTATTATATGGGGTCAAATTAAAATTTTATAATTTTGTCAATCAAATTTTAATCACATATGACTCATATCCTCTCAATATATGTATCTCTCTCTATAATATTTTAAACTAAATAATAATCTAATTTATATTATTTTTATAATAAATAATAAATTATTTACTTATGAACAGTTGTGATTAAAAAAGTATTATGGGTCAATATAGTGTATATATATATATATCATATATTATTACTTATTATATATGCGTGTGACCCGAAATGCCATACTCGATGTTTATAACTGCCTATCTGGTGATAAGAGACCCTTGTGGAAGAGAGAGATGGAAACTCTCCGTTTTTTGTATATTTTTCATCATCATTTTTTTCTCATATATTACATTTTAACATATTTTAAATATGAACCCGAAATAGAATATCTATTTAGAATCCTAATTCGGTGTTCATAATAAGTAGAAAAGCACTAGGCATAGTCCATAGTTATAAAACTTATTGGATTCCATAGTTAAATTTGAATAAATCTCCAAAGAAATGAGTCATTTTAAATGCTGAAACCAACTAAACAAACAAAAACATAAGAAATTGAGTGAGATTATATAATTTATTGTTGACCCTATTCTATTTTCTTAGTTAATGAAACAAAACAAAGGAGTAAAAATGAAGTTAAGTTTTGGGCTCGGAGATTGAGAGAAAATTACATCATCAAGTTGTAGAATTACATGTGGGTCTGGCCGTCTGGGTCTGTCTGTCTGTGCCTTGTTGAATTATATTTTTGGCCTGGGTACTTTCCAAAAGAAAAAAGTGTGAGCCACATGCATGGTTCAGTGGGAGATGAAAAAACTTGGTGGTGGTCCTCCTGCCTCCTGGTGGAGGAGTCAAGTAGATGAAGATGCAAGATTAGTGAGTTGAGTAAGGACGGGACAGAAACATGCAAAGATTATATATGAAACATTATTTATTAATTTATGGAGTACTTGCTACCTATTAGCTATATGCCATGAAAATGAAAATATATATATATAGTTATAGTGCATGTGATGTGGGGCCTGACCAAATCTCCAATACCAAAACTATATATGTAAGAAGACACTGAGACTCAACTTTCAAGCTGCAGTAAGTATTGTATTGATGATCAAATTAAGAAAGCTCAGCTAAATATAAAGCTAGCTCTAATACCTTCCTCATGTTGGGTGGTCCCACCCCGACCCCCATCAGCACCAACCGAAGAAGCCTGTGCTGTGATGTTTACAGGAGGATCATATACATTTTTTTTGTACTTGATATCCCCAGCTTCAATAATTCTCATCCCGTTACTTGATAACTAACCCTTTTATAATTTCCGACCAGAAAAATTATCGGAATTTTCATAACAATACAAATCAATTGCCATAAATACAAAATTTAACTACTTTCATAAAACGGAGGAAGCATTACCATACTTTATGATAGTTCTTCGGCTTATGGGGCTTGTCTTTCCCTCGGTCTCCCCAACTAATAAACTTTTTTTCATTAAGTTCTACAAATTCTAAACTTTATCCATTGCTCCTTCACAGCCATTCAGTGTTGCAACTTTTCGAATCAGCCAGAAAATTTCGGTTTTATGGGAAGGTCAAATTTATATGCAGACCCTAAAAAATCTAAACAAACAGTCATAATGACTTGCCGATTCAGATTTGGAGTTATCCAGACCTATTAAATTGTTATCAAACATGTCCTAAGTGCAAAAACCAATATACCACATGTGATAAATTACATTTTACCTTAAACTATCCCATGTAAAATAAAGACTGATGACAACAGACAAAATTAAACTGCTATATGATTAAATATCATATTTTTAGCCTCACCCCAAAAATGACAAAGAAAAAACAGATGATAAAAATGAAAAAGAATTAACTAGGTTAGTTTTCAAGGCAGGGGAGTGGGAAATGAAGACATTAGCTTAGTTCTTTGACCGGATATATATCAAGGCCTCTTGTCCGTGCTGGTGCCCCTCCTTTGATTGATGATAAATCCAGTACAATCCTGCAAAATTAAGGATCAACAAGTCAGATTTTTTATTTTATTTTTAATAAAACTTTATGTATTCACAGTCGCAAGTGATAGCAGTAAAGAACTTACAAGTTCTGGGAGGCTTTTCCCATTTGTCCACTAGTGAATGATATCAGAATCTTCTGATCTACTTTTGATACTGAATAGTCCACAGGCAAATTGGCCACTTTCGGTGCTGCATCAACATTCAAAAGATCCATCATATATTTAGATTTATATAAATATATGAATAATTAAAAAAGACCAAAGGTCACGTTCACAACTTGATGATTTAGATTCTTGAGAGACCACTTACAAGTTTTATGGGTCACGTTCACGACTTCATCAAGACCCAAGAGTTTCTGAATCAAATGAGAAATAAATTTAAATCACTTAAAAAGGTACTGAGAGATGCAACTTCAGATCATCCGTGCTATTCCAGGGAGCAAGAATCAATTACCTTAAGACTCTCGTAGCAAGTGTCGAGGTTATCATTTACCAACAGATGATCAAAGAGGCCAGGCTGTTTCCCTTGTTCGAGCTCTGCCTTGGCATTTCGGAGTCGCTTTTGGATCTGTTCCTCTGTCTCAGTCCCCCTGTGCACATATTGAAAACCTGAATTATTACTAGGAGGAGGCATGCAAAAGCGAGATCACTAGAAGTTTCTAGCTTTAACTCAGTTCACCTTGCACGAAGGCGCTTCTCAAGCTCCTCAAATGAGGGAGGGCAGACAAAGATGAAAATTGCTTCAAGAGAACTAGCCCTCACGGACCTTGCCCCTTGAACATCAATGTCAAGGATGCATCTCTACATCAAATAACATAGACTACTTTAAGTTTACATAATGAAGAACCAATTTGATATACGTAGCATATTTTGTTGATGAGTCCCACAAACATAACAATACATGAAACATTCAAACCCAAATGACCAAAGAAAAGGCCACCCTTTTGGTGAAGGGAAAAGAAACATTAATATTAGATCTGTTGCCTAGACAACCACCAGCTCATAGTCTAGTCTTAACCTGGGCATACATACAAGATTAGAGCTTTCAAAGAGAAATCACTTATATTCATCCTTTGATCCCCAAGTATTTGAACCAGTATTCATTAATCCTTAATCCTTTTTATGCAAGGAACAGATTTTGCACTCAGACCACTGACCCATGAGACGGACTAGCACCGATAATGCTTTTTTTAGATATGTCCAACAGAATAATTTGGATTATTCAAAGACTAAGCACCTAGTTCCCACTGATGACAACATTGTTGAGGGTTATTTTCAAATTGAATCTTTTGAACGATGACATAGG
The DNA here is from genome assembly GCA_020205505.1 of Panax japonicus. Lineage (NCBI taxonomy): Eukaryota > Viridiplantae > Streptophyta > Magnoliopsida > Apiales > Araliaceae > Panax > Panax japonicus. The sequence goes on along the minus strand of CM035094.1, from coordinate 15,248,323 downwards.
ATCATAGAAATAAAACAGAAAAGGTGTTTACTATATATACCTTTCCTGCATCTGCAACCACATCAACGGCTTCTATACTGGTTCCATAAAGATTCCCATGAACAGAAGCAAACTCAAGGAACTTCCCGTCCTTTATCTCCTGCTCCATAACACTGCGTTCAGTGAAATGATAATGGATTCCATTCTTCTCCTTCTCCCTTGGAGCACGGGTTGTGTGGCTCACCGAGAACCCAAACATGGTTGGAAAGTCTGTCATCAGTTTAGATATCAATGTGCCTTTGCCCACTCCAGAAGGACCACTGATTACAATGGGCTTTTCAGCATCACCTATAACTCCTCTACTCCAAGCAACCACCTCAGTTTCAAAATTCTTTTTCTGTTCTCGAATAAATGGTGTGTCCACCTTCCAGCAAAAATATAAAAATTAAGGTTTTAACATAAGAGGCAAACTAAATGCAAGTCAATACTGAAGAATCAAATAGACAACTTTAAAGATCACTTTAGAAGTGAAAAAAAAACACACATAAATTTGTTCCCCTCTAGATCCAATATTAAGTCTATGCCTTCAATGCTATTTTAAAAACAAACAAAGTTCTGATAGGCTTTGTCTAAAGTTCCATATGATTAGACACCAACCTCTAGAAACCAGATGCAGTCATCAATGTTAGAATTCTCCTTCACAACCAAAATCCGGTCTTCATTCAAAAGCACAGCTGAATGTCCCTTAAATGGCTTGGGTTTTGTTCCCAGAACAGTAGGAATCACCCTAAATATATATATATATATATACACACACACAAAGAGGTTGGTAAACCCTGTAACAAAGTGAAGTATGCTGGCAGCAGCTTTACGATTAGAATATAAACTCACCATTCACTCTTAAGTTTGTCGAAAACACGGACCCCAAATGTTATTACTTCATCATCAGTACCACCAATCGCATACTGATTAAAGCATAGAAGAAAAATTCCAATAATGAGGACACTAGTCTTAGTTTAGTAGCAAAGAAGAAAGTCCTCTACAGGATATAAACAAGAGCAATGAATTGGATCATCATACTGTTTTACTCCCAATAGCTGTAGCTGTTTGGCAGCCTTTAGATTTCAGATCAATATTATTTGAGAAAACCTCCTGCAGATCATCAATCAAGAAGGCAGGAGCTTCACCCTAATAACCAAAGCCCAAGGCCAGTTAGATCACAATAAGGGCATCAATTTCATCAATCTATTTCCAGTTACACTTAAAAAATAATTTCTTTTATAACAAAAAAAATCCTCAAGAATTAATAGCTTGAACTCACCATTGATACAAGAGATCCTCCAATTCAATATTCCTGAACAACACATATGATGAGGTAAGATACATAACAAAACCCAACTTCAAGATCTTGAACTATATTTAACACGTTAACTTTAACACATCTTGACTGAGATTACAATGGAAACATTCAGAACCCATGAAATCAATGGTCAGAACCTTATCTTGACCAATATTATAATCTAAATAAATATCGAATTCCAAAACCCAGATACCAAATAACATATAAATGCAACATAAACACAGAAAAGAGAAGAGGATAATAAAATCAAGAAAATAACAAAAAGAGATTAAAACCATAATACATTGTGGTGTCTTCGATAAAATCCTCAAATCAAATACAAACACACAAACATAAATACAAAAGATGCAAAAGGAAAAAAACCCCCACCAAATTCTAGCTAAAAATCAATGGATCAAACTATTGACAATGAGCACTATCTGAGAAACAGCAATAAATCTCCAACCAAACAAGATTCCTGTTCTTGTAATTATCAAAGAGGAGGGTCAATCCTGGGTGTGATTAATTCAAAGCAAAACAAATTTATGGTGATAAAAGTCAGAAGTATGGTAGAAGAAGAAGAGGAAATTGGAAGAAAAATTGATAAGCATCCCCATATTTGTAGGCTGGAGAGAGAATTTGAGAGAGAGGGAAAGAAAGAAAGAAAGGGGCCAAGGCGTCGGCTTTTTGGTCGCATTCAGTTCACGAAACTTGCAGACGGCTTCGATTTTTCTATTTATTTTATGCAAAAAATCAATTTAGTATTTTATTTTATTTTCTTATAGATCTAATATTTCTACCCCAATTTGGAATTTCCAATACTAACAATTATTCGTGCGGTGCAAATCAAATTGTTCTGTTCCAAAACGTAGTATTTGTTAAAATAAATGAAACCCTTTGTTTAAGGGAAAGAACATTTACAATTGAATTTATTACTTTATGAAACACAGGGAGAGTTTTATTTTGGGCTAAGATTGGTATTTGGTGAAATCATTGTTTTTAATTGGGTATGAAATTCCCTTTTTTTGATTTGTTGTGAACCAAATAAAGTCTTACAAAAGGGTTCTAATTAAGAGTTGTGATATCAGGTTGGACTTTTACCAAGTTACAAGCTTGGTATTTTTGTTTATCAAAATAATTTAATTATAAATTTTTAAAATAAAATCAATATTTTTTATGATTTTTTTAGTCCGGACTTGATAAAAAACGGACCAATTTTTTTTTAAAACAACTAAAAAAATATATTTAATATTTTATGGAACTAAATTTTTTCCATAATACAATGTTTTGGGTGTGATTTGGATACTTATACCAAAAAATACAGTCTGCAGAGACTGCACATACATAGTTTTGTTATATGTATCAAAATCACACCCAAAATACTGTATTATTTAAAAATTCAAGTTCCATAATTTTTTTTTATTTTTTTAGATGTTCTTAAAAAAAGGCAAAAAAAAAGTCCGAATTTTAGTCCGATCCGAAAGTCCGGAGCTGATATATATATATATATATATATATATATATATATATATATATATATATATATATATAATAAAACAGAACCCAATTTGAATTTTAGAATTTGAGAAAGCACAACAACGATTCAGATTTAATCTAACTTAATCTAAAGGCTCACATTTCATTTCACACACACACAAAATCCCACCCAAATTTTCTCCTTATTCTCTCTCTCTCCTCTTCTCCTTCTCTCTCCTCTCTTACTTCCTATGCCTTCTCTCTTTCTCTCTCCTCCTTTTCTTTTTCTCTCTTCTCATCTTTCTCTCTACAATAATTGATATTTTAATATTTTATTTTAAACTATATTAATTTTTTGGAGTATGCTTACATTTAAAATGTATAATACATAAAAAATATTAATGGTAAGAAAACAAAATTAAAAACAAGATCATAATTTACTTATAAAAAAGCAATTACAAAATCAAAAAATTAAATAGATTCTTTTTCTTTTTCTTTATCAAATAGAAAAAATATTAACAAATTAAAAAATTGGTTAATTGTTGGCATGATGTGATATTTAAAATTAAAATACATGATGTGATATTTTTTAATATTTTTTATATGATATATATACGATTCGTTTCGTAATAACTTTTTATAAGTTTATTTTTCGTAAATTTTAATATTTAGAAAAAATATATATAAATTTTTGTGTTAATTTGCACTTTTTATGGGTGGTAAAATTTTATTTTTACATTAGAAGAAAGTATGTTTTAATGTAGATCATTTATCGCACAAGTTCATAATTTAATTAATTAGATCAAGTTAAATGAAAATGATAATATACATATTTATATTTAGTGGATATATAAATGAAAACGCTAAAAGTTTGGGAAAACATTTGATTAACGAAAATTGACCAAAAATAGAGAAGAAATATTTTTGCACAACTAATGCATATTTGAGGAACAACTGTGACAGAAAAAAAAATTATAAGGAACACTTAAAAAAAATATGACAAATGGGAGAGTCAGATTTGCTAATTAATCTAAAGTAAGGGGTCTTATGCTTCATATTTATAATAATAACAACAACAACAACAACAACAACAATAATAATAATAACTATATTAATAATAATTATTATTATAATAATTATATAATAATAGTAATAATAATTATTATTATTATTATTATAACTATAATAGTAATATTAATAATAATAATAATAATAACAATAATAATAAAAATAACAACAACAACAATAATAATAATAATAAAAATAATTATTATAATTGTTATTGTGATAGTGTGGTAAATTATGAAAATTGTTATTGATTATTTGTAAATTTTGTAGACAAGTTTAGATTTTTCTGGATATATCTATTTTTAAAGAAAAATTAATTATTGTGGTGGTGTGGTGAATTATGATAATTGTTATGTGTGATTGTAAGTTATTTTAGGTTGCAAAAAGTCTTTAGATAATGTAATATTTTTTGAATTTTAATCTAATTTTTTGTTACGTCGTGCCTTCAGGCACGGGCAATTACTAGTCATTTATAAATCTGAACTTAAATTGTTAAAGAAAAATTATACTATACTATATCCGTTCCAAAATTAGAGATATAATTTGGTTTTTGAGGTCAAACGACAGTATATTAAATTTCAAAATTAATATGACTCATAAAAATTTAGAATGAAATAAATTTTGTACTTAATAGTTTTTGTTATATACTATACAATTATAATAATTGTATCAACTAAAATTAAATAAATTAACATCAATTTGAATTTTAATATGTCGTCGTTTGACCTCAAAAATCTAATTATATGTAAGACCCCAACTTTTATGAATAAAGAATAATTTTCTCAAATTATATTTTTGACTATTATGGTGTTGATTTGATATAAGGTTATAGTTGTGGGTAATATTTATATTGCAAAGTAAGCAAGTGGTTATATAATATTCGATTGGTCGGAGAATATTCTTTTTGTCAGGGAATATTCGTACGACGACACAATCATTGATGGACCCCACAACGAAAGTATTGTCGTAGTTAGAAAACGACAAAATTATCTTTCTATAAAAATAACGGCGGAGGTGTTACCGTTAAAACTGTTGAACTACTCGGTAGTAAAAGTATAGTAATACGTGTGGTTGCATAGTAGCACACGATATTGATTATTAATGCTTACGTGAGAAGTCACTCAGTTATACTCAATTATTGCTACAGTAATTACTGCATTATATCTCTTATATTATTGATTCAATTATTGTCACAGTATCATCTGAATAATATATTATATTATTAAATCAATAATTGAGACGACAAGTTATAATATTAATGATTAATAATTGTTGAAAGATTAAATATGTGTTGATTAAAAATAAAATAATTTGTGGTAATATTTATTCAATACTTGATGTATATAAAGAGTCTATTATGAGACGTTTGTGGTAAATTTGGTTATTCTATGGGGGCCCATATGTCATCATCTAAAGAGTCTCTTTCGCCAATAGTAATTACCTTTACCAGACGTCAAACCAATTGTCGTTTCATATTACAGGAGTCGAACCAATTGTCGTTTCACATTACAGGAGTCAAACCACTTTTCTTTTCACATCACCAGTCGTCAAGCCGCTTGCCTTTTCACATTGTAAGTGCTAAGCTAGAAATCTTCTATAAATAGAGGCATAGTTCTTCATTATTTTTCACGAATTCATTCAAGCTATAGAGAGAGAAAGTATAGAGAGAATAAGAGAGAAAGAAGAAGAGTATTTTGTTACTACACTACTGCAGTATTCAATCTCCTACTAATGTAAGGGGTGTTATTTCTTTTGTATTCATGAAGAGAACTTCTGTTATTCCATTATTTATTATTCTGTTGGAATAACCTGTATACGCGGGCTATCCTATACTTGGTAAAATTTTTCTGTTATTCCAGTCTTTATTATTCTATTGGAATATCCTGTCTGTGCATTTTACGCCGGACATGGTTTCAGTCTTTATTATTTTGTTAGAATATCATGTCTGTACGTTTTACGCCGGACCTGGTTCCGTTATTTATTATTCTGTTGAAATAACCTGCATGTGCGGTCTATCGCATGCATGGTGATTTTTTTTGTTATTCCATTTTTTATTATACTCAGTTGGTTAAAACTTTGACTTCTATACTCCATGAAATTAGTGGAATATCCTTGATATTTGCGCTTCATCCAGTATCTTTTCATGGAAATATTCTTCTGAATATTCTCTAATTTTACTCTACAAAGAAGTATCATGTTGACAGTTTGGACGTTATTGGTTCCTAGATAAATTAATTCTTGAACTTGTTTTATTGAATTATTATATCATTATCATCATCCTCATGTTTATATTTTATTGAAAGTCATCTGTGACCTGTAGTGCATAGATGGACTTGGTATGATTATGACCAGGGATTATTCGGTGTAATCATGACCGTAATATTACAAATGATGTGGTAAAAGTCCTTATTGGCCCGTAGTGCATTAATGGACAGTTGTTGGCATGATCATGACCATTAATGAATACACAAATATTCTTGACCCGTATTGAATGGATAATTGTGGTCGTGATACTAAAGAATATCCTTGGCCGTAGTACATGGGTGATTCGATGATGTGGATTATTTATTAAGCTGAGTCCCAGCGATAAAAGTGATGAAAAACCTTTTAAATCATAAAAGATAGTAGATTTTATTCTCTACTTGACTCTTTTAATGGATTGTTTGTTTCGCTGCAGTTAAACTTGATGTTTGTTATATTGTATTAGTTTAACACTGTTTAAGGCTAATGATAATTTATTCTGCATTATCTTAGTCATAATATTTCTTACTGAGCTAGTTGAGCTCACCATTTCTTTCACTGTTCTCTTCAGGAAATGAGAATATAGCTTGGACGAGTCGGGGAACGGAGTGATGGTCCTATATGGTGCATTAGTAGTCCTCATTATTTCTGTGATATAATGTGATAATAATTGTAATGAGGACTACTTTTGAGTTTGTATACTCTCTAGTAGACAATATGTGTATTCAAACTCACAGTTTATGTTTTGTCGTATTGTACACGACAATTGTATTATTAAGTTGTATTTGAATTCTGATGGGTGATGTATACCTAATTTTGGGAACGTCACAGTTGGTATCAAAGCTTAAGGATGTGATCCCTAGCTAAGATGTGAGAATAGTACTATGAGGGGAGAGACGGAGAATTCCTTCGCTAGTATGACCTACCTAAGTTTATGTGGTATTTAATTAGTCGATCAGAATTTAGGGGTAATATGTTACATGTCAATTAACCTTTGTTTTGTGGCAATATCTGAAAATGACATCCGAGAATGTTGAGAATAGCAATGGAACACAGGCGACAATCAGGATAATGTGCATCAGGAAGGCGACAATCCTCATGCAAACAACAATACTGACCAAATGATGAATGATCAAATGTTCAAAGGCTTTATGCAATTCATGCAACAGCAGGCGAGAGCGGCTCCTGTCCAAAATGTAGGTGGAAACACTAGAAACTCTCGGACGGTCACCGCTAAACTGTTCAAGGAGCTGGGACCACCAGAGTTTATTGGAGAGCCAAAACCACTTAAGGCGGAAGCATGGATAAAGCAGATCACCAAAATATTTGATGCATTGGGATGCTTCGAGGAGCAAAAGGTTCCCTTTGCCGCCTTTATGTTGCGAGGAGAGGCAGATTACTGGTGGGAATCGGTAAAACGTACTCAATCTGCCGCACTGAAAATGTCCTGGGAGAAGTTCCAAAAACTATTCAACGACAAGTACTTTCCTGAAAGTATTCGTCACATGAAGGAGGTGGAGTTCATCAAGTTGGAACAGAATAATATGACCGTGTCGCAGTACGAAGTAAAGTTTGCCGAGTTGTCCCGGTTTGCGTTCCACTTGGTGGATAATGAAGAAAGAATGACTCGAATGTTTTTATGAGGTTTGAAGCCGGAGATACGTCAACATTTTATTTCTCATAAACTGTGTTTGTATTCAGATGTTGTAAATAAGACTTAGTTAGTGGAGCGCGATAACGAGTCAACGCAACCAAAAGAGAGCAGCCAACAAAATGATAATACCAGTGAGAGCAGTCATCGAATCGGTGACAACAAGCGTGGAGGAAATCAACATACCAGAAGTGGTAACCACTTCGGCGGTAATCAGGGCCAAAACAATAAGAATGAGCATTTCAAGAAAAGAAGATTCAACAATGATGGAAAAACGTCAACACCAGGACCTGTTGTTAAGGAAGGAGAACGACCATCTATCATATGCTTCAAATGCGGAGGGGAGGGGCACCTGTAGTGGCTTGGCTTACAATTAAAATAATTCATTAAAAATATAAAACAATAAATCTTGCAATTAATAGTACTTTTTAAATAATTTAAAATATTTATTATTGTATCGATTAATTTTTTTTATAACAATTTTAAATTTAAAAATGTGAAAAGTTTATAGATTATTGGTTATTAATTATTTGACAGTTTGGCTAGATTATTTTAGCATCTTTTGGATGAAGTCGATGAAATATTTGTTCCTTTTGTTGAATCTAATAGATTATATATGTCTATTGCCTACTTGGCCATATGATCATAAAATGAATAGTGAGATGGGATGGATCAATCAAATCTCGTTACATTAAGTGGAGCCATTACCCACTAACTAAAAGGGTGTTCCACAACAATTTATAAGTCCGTAAAATTAATTTATAAGTTGTTTTTTATCGTTCAAGTGTTTGATATCAATTTATAAGTCATTATTAATAAATAATAGTAATTTTTATCTTATTTAAAAATAACTTATAAGTTGTTCATAATAAGCTACTTTGACCAAATATAAATATAAAGACGATTTTATCTTTTATGTGCTTGTGAGGAAGGGTTTAGTTCTAAAACTAATATTAGTTTCATAAGCCATTTTGAAAAAAAATTCCACCCCTTCACAAAAATTTCTATTGCCTCTGGATAAAGATGCCTTTTAGATTATATACTTATTTCTTGGAATTTTGAAAGGCTTGGTTTCCTAGCTTTAATATGTTGATTCCGGTTAGAATAGGTTGTGTGTTAGTTGGAAACATATCTAGGTTAATATTCTTGATTTTCCATGTGCTTAAAAAGGGGTAAGAACTGAGAAATATGCTGCTATTTAGGGTTATATACCAAAACTTAGGGTCTACTTTTTTACTCTCCATCAACTCTTTTTCTCAGCTAGTAGCTTAACCTGTTAAAATTTTAAATTATTGAGACCCAAAATCTCAGACAACACATTTCAAGTAACAGGAGTGGTTAGCATCAAGCGAATTTTATTGGAAGTTCATTTTATGACCAAAACAATACTGACACACATACGGAAAGATCACCCTCCCGCCTATGTGTCATCTCCTCGTTTGTGTGTCAGCACTGCATTGAGTATAAAGTGAATTTATTATGAAATTCACTTCATGCTAATCAGATCCTCAAGTAACTGATCAGAAGGAGGGATATCGTCCATAAGATATTATTGGTGGCGGTGATGACAATGTTGTACACTGGGGTGGGTCTATTTCAATTTGTAATGGTTTAATTATACAAGCAATGAATGATAATATTTCATTAAGAATCTCTAACTTAGAGTAAGATTGTTGTTGATATGTTTAGAGAATTTGTTTAGTGTTTTATTTAATGAAATTGTGGACGATTGTTATGATATGATATTGAATCAATGTATCTTTTTATTATTGTTATTTTTAGTAATCTTTACATTTTATTTTTATTTATAAGTCATTATAAACCAACCACTTTCACAACTTATTTAACTTATTTTCTGACTTATAAGTCAAACGAATGTCAAACTTTTTTACTTATAAATCACAACTTAAAATAATTTATAAATCAATTTTATGTCATTTTAAAATAACTTATGTGTTACAAAATAACTTTATTTAAAAATTACTCCACATCCTTAAAATCAAGCGTAAGATGGTGGAGAGTTGAATAGATTCGATGAATCTAATTCGGTTTAATTTAATTTTCTTTTGCCGCCATGAGCGCCATGTCCGTGTGGGCCTGGTCAAGCTGCGAATATGAAAATAGAGTAATGGACTGGACCCCGTCACAAACAATAGCCTAATACCGACTTTATTGTATCTGGTACTATCCACCACCCATATTCTTAATTGGGCATCAACTTGTTCAAAAAGTAAAATGTGATTAAGATTGCTACTCCTTCAATTTAGGTAATTTCCAATTTCAAGTGACATCACATCTTTGACCGCTATCAATTGTATTTTTTCCGGACAGTTCATCGAACCGAAAAAATTATTGATGGATCACAATCAATGGTCGGATCGATATTGACTCAATACCATTATTAATATATAATAAATAGTTAAATATATTAATTATTATTATATATTATATATAATATTTAGTAAATATGTAAAATTAATCAATTTATCTATTAAAAAAAACTAAACCTATTTGTACAATATTTACTTTATACAATTCAAATAAATACTAAATTTATTTAAAAAGAAAAATATTAAATCATGATTATAACTCAAGAGTCAAGAGTGATAAAATCAAACATAAATAATAAACATCTCTAGGATACATTCTATCAAATTCGATCAAAAAAAAATTAAATCTATTTGTACAACGATTGATTACTTTATACAATTTAAATAAATACTAAATCTATATGAAAAGAAATATATAAAATCATGATCATAACTAAAAACTCAATCAATAATACGTTCATTCAATTAAATTCAAAGGCTTACCAAAAAAAAAGTGAGGTAGGAAACCGGTAAAACCTGTGACCCGGTTACCGGGTTGACAGGTCTAACCGTCGAGTCACCGGGTTTTGACCAAAAATGATTTTTTTTTGTTTGAACCGGACTTAAGAGCCGACCAATTCCAATTTTTACCGGTCGAATCGGTAGTTCGGTCCAGTCTGAGTTTGATTACCATGTGACCAAGTACAATCAAAATAAATAATAATAATAATAAAAATTATATTTTCCTTATTTTATTACTCCCTCAATTTTTTTTTAATTTAGTCTCTCGTTCCCAAAAAGATGATTAAAGGTATAAATTTTTTTGTTCTAAAAAAAGATAAATACATAAAGTAAAGAGTAATTATGTCATTTAATGAGGTTCATTAGTATAAAAAATAAAAGTATTTATCACTTTATATAATCTTGCGGAGCCACTAAGGATAAATTTGAAATATTTTAACATTTTCCCCACTATTTTTACTTTTTTTTAATGTGTGTAAATTATACTTTAGTCATTCTTTTGGGGACTGTAAGACCCCTACTTTTATGAATAAAGATTAATTTTTTTTAAATATCATTTTAAATATTATGGTGTAGATTTGATATAATGTTATAGTTGTGGGTAATATTTATAAATTTTGCAAAGTATGCAAGTTGTCATAAAATATTCGTTTGGTCGGGGAATATTCATACGACGACACAATAATTGGTGGACCCCACAACGGAATTACTGTCGGAGTTAAAAAATGACAGAAATAACTTTTTATGAAAATAACAGCAAAAGTTTTATCGTTAACTGTTGAAATACCTGGTGATAAACGTACAGTAATACGTGTGGTTGCATAGTAGCACATGGTATTGTACAGTATCTTGATTATTGATTCTTATGTGAGAAGTCACTCAATTTTGTTCAATTATTGCCACAGTAATTGCTACATAGTCACGTTATTGATTCAATTATTGTCACAATATTTTATATTATTAAATCAATAATTGAGATGACAAAGTTATTCATATTATTATTTGCATTATTGACGATGTCTATAAAATTCCGTCGAGGAAAGGGGTTTAGTCACCTAATTGCGCGCCAATAAAAAGAAATTCTCATTGGAAAACTCCATCTTTCCTGAGAATGATCTGGTTGTTAATATTGCGAGTTATAATATTAATGATGAATAAATGTTGAGATAAATAGAGAAATTTTTTATGAAGTATTTGTTATAAATTTGGCTTATTGCATGGACCATCACTTACACATTTTTCAAAACTGTCGGTAGAAAATTTTATCACTTTTGTTTTATATATATATATATATATATATTGACAGGTGGGGGGGGGGGGTTCATGGGATAAGTCGCTAGCCTAATGTCTCGAATCGTGGCCTAGGTTGCTCGAGTTATTAAGTCTGAGGGGTGTATTTACACCTGGTGCCCTAAAGCCATTTGGTTTGGGAGGCATCGACCCAACACTCGTTATATGGGTAACTTAGCACCTAAGAAAACGAGCATTGAAAAAAGAAAAGGCAAAACCTGAGCAGATCCAAATCGTGCTCTAGGTTACTCGAACAATTAAGCTTGAGAGGTGTCTTCACACCTGGTACCTTAAAGAAGTCTGGTTTGGTAGTCACCGGCCCAACACTAGTTATACAAGGGTAATTTAAAGCCTAAAAAAGTTGACCTTGCACAAGCTCAGACGAGGAACAAATAGAGTGACCGTTTGACTTAGCTCGAAGTGTGGCCTTTGTTACTCGAGCCAATAACGAAGGGGTGTCTTAACACCTAGTGCCCTAAAGCCGTTAGGTTTTAGAGTCATTGGTCCAAAACTCGTTAAATGAGTAACTCTGAATAACTTATGAAAATGAGACAAGTGAAGCGAAAGAAAAAATAAATAAAATTTGGAATCATCTAAAAGTCATGGAAATGAAACCCCAGAAGAGTCGCCACCTTTCGACGTCGGGAAAAATTTATTTTTTTTTTAAATTCCTCTTTTTACCTTTTATGTTTTCTATGTGTTGAATTTTTAATTGAAAGGGCTAGTTTAAAAAGAGTCCGACACAAAATGTCGACGATTTGAAAATTCAGTCACTAGTTGGTAGTTTTGAAATGGTTGTACCAACTCAACCGAATTTGAAAAGGTTTATATAAAGGCCCAATTAACCACACACACTTCAAATAAATTAGGGAATTGAAAAGACGCGGTAACCGTTTTTTCCTGGAAGTCGAGGGTGTCTAACACCTTCCCCTCACTTAATCAAGCCCCCGAACTCTATGAATCTCAGTTTCCAAGGCATGCTAAACAGAGTTCTATAATTGGGCCTAATTTTTCACAAGTTTCTAAGTTGTCGAGAATTAGGCTCAAAACCCTCCCGGGAGCCATTTTCACCGAAAGACGTTTTAGACGTCAAAATTTCTAAATTTCACAATTTGTTCATTCGAAGTTGATTGAACTCGTTCTTGAGCCCATGACTCATATATTCACCCAAGCACATATCTCCCAAAAAGGAATAATTTTCTGGAGACATCAACTACTCGTAAACTTGATTCAAAAGAGTACCAAACTAGGGTTTCTTACGATCGACACCTTTTACGGAAAATTTCACCATAACTTCGTTATAACATATTTTTCCTCCATTCCACTTGGAATATTTCCACAACATACATAACTATGATTTCATCTAATGAAATCACACATCAACTTATAGACAAACACATATAAAAGTCCATTTACATACAACTATTATCTTGTTCATCCATCATCATGTTTAGGCTTAGGTTTATACTTTGATTCACTTGTTATGTTTGATTAAGTTTATTGGGAGAATGCATATTATGATTTGATATTTTAATGTATATGTTCATGATTATTTGTAAGGTCCTTAAATGAATATATGTACAAGAACTTAGTGATAGATCAAAATTATTAGGTTGATCTAAGTTTTCAACGTGTATCATTCTGTTAACGAATTTATAGATAGAAAGATCAAAACTGTTAGGTTGATCTTGAGATGTAATAGATTAGTCTTGAAAAAATCGTAGTGCATCAATCTGATCAACATTACAGAAGTCAAGGCAGAAAACGTAGAGCCTGAAGATCGTAGTGTGCCTGCCTTGAAGGAGACTCTTCAGAAATCGTAGAGTGGTCCCAACGTTTGCCGAGCCAACTCTATGATCGCAGTATGCTGAAGGAAACGTGAAGTTTACAAGTCAACGATCGTAGTGTGCTCTCGGGGTAGAGTCAACAACACGAGCAAGAGAAGATCGTAGTGTACGAAGGTTTAAGGGAAATCGTAGAGCTCTCGACTGATAGCATCATAGTGTGAAAAGATGTCAAAGACATTACGATCTAAATCGTAGAACATCACGATCCAAATCGTAGAGCATCATCTGTCTCATGTCAGAAAACGTCAAGCCTCATGATCTGTGTTTTCAATAAGTGAGGAATGGATCACAGATGCTGCAGTGCTCATCAGTCCCAGAATATATGAAATATCCTTAGTATGCAACAAAGAAGCGTAGTGAAGAAACTAAGGATAGTACCATGAGTAAGAGGGACAAAACACCTTTTCAGGTGGTATGTGAGAAAGCAGCCTGCAGTGTCAGTGGGCTAGAATGCAGAATTCAGAAGATGTGCAGAAATATCTCCATCACAGTACAGAAAGTTCAGATGCATTTAATACCACAACGGATGGATCCAACGGATAGTTTTTAATATCACATATATACAGATCAGACAGATGAGAGAGAATCAATTAAGCAAACATTAAACAAACAACGTGAGCATTTCTCTCAAGCTCAACTTTACGATCTGAGATATTGCAAAGCTTGCTCAGCTACTCGGTCTTTAGAACAAGTGCTTACACAGCGACTGAGTAACAACCATCAAGAACTCAATAACTATCAATCAACTGAAGAAGAGTACCAAGTCTGCTGGACTTGAAGAGTTCAAGAGTAAACTAGAGAAGTTCTTAGACTACTGGTCTAGAAGGAATTTGTGTGATTCAGAAGATTGTAAAAGACATCCTTAGTGGATATCCTACTCGTTGAGTAGAAGAGTGGACTAGGAGCTTTGAGTGCTCTGAACCACTTAAAAATAACTGTGTCATTTACATTCATGCTATATCTGCTATATCTGCCATAACTGCCTTAATCGCTCATAACTCCATTGCTTGGTAACGAAGATTAAAACAAATACTAATTCCGCTAAGTTTTAATCATTATCTAAGAACAAGTTTAAAAAGAAAAGATTTTCAAATATCTATTCAATCCCCCCTTCTAGATAACTTGTGCCTACTAGGAACTAACAAAGTTGTTTTAACATAAAACACATAAACCTTATCTCTCCAAGATCCTTCTATGATCTATCATCATATAAACCAACCACCAACAAGCACTTCTTTAACAAGATAGAAAACTTTAAAACAAAAAAAGATGAAGTGGATGAGTTTGATGTTCTTATCTTCTTGGTTCTTCTTCTTCTTCTTGAGATTGGATTAGCTTTGATCCTTGATCTTTTGATCTGCCATGTTGGGCCATGATACTTTTCATATTGGACCGAACCAAATGGGCTCCTCCCTTGGGTCAGAATATTTTATGAGCATTGGGCCAAGTCAGTGGGCTATCTTGATTGGGTCTGGTAAGTCATGGGTCATATTGGTGGACCGGTCCAATAGATAATTAAATATCTACTTTTTGGGCTTTGACCGGTAATGATCACAAAGATAACAGTTGACTGTTATCTCTACCATGCATTAATGTGGATGTGATCTAGTCAGCCGGTGGTGGCAAACAATGATGTGATGGAGCAGGTGAGCTGCTAGTAGTCGGCTGTGATCACCAGGAGTGGGGGTTGTGTCAGACGGTAGTGTGTGGCACGAGAAACCGGGCTTAGAGTATATGAGGCAAGGATCACACACAATCTAGAGGTAACTGAATTATTTTCTCTCGCAAGTACTAGATATTTTATCCTCCATTGTTAACCTTGTGATCGCATGTACTGACTCTCACGCCGAAGCTATCCCCCGACAGGTCAAAGCCGTCAAGCTTTTGGTGTTGTCGTGTTTACTGTGCAGGATATAGACGCGTGTTACGTGATTGAGGCGCGTGGAAAGATCTTGGCATTAACACTCCCCTTTTTTCTCTCTCTTCTCTCTTGGTTTTTCTCTTGATAATTTAACATTTAGGATAAATTTGTTAACAAATGAAATGTCTAGCACTTGTCTTGCTTATATAAAACATAGTTTCCTCTTCTTACAAGTTGGTCACCCAGCTTAAGTCATACAAAGTCTTCCCCGTCATGTATAATAACTTACTAATCGCCCCCATGAGTTGGCCTAATCAAATCACAATTAAATTATTAATTGAAGGCACTTACTGGCCACTTTTTCATTAAGACCATTTAATGGAGAGACCAAACAATTAATAACTAGATTCTTAGATGTTGTGAGTCATGAGGCATGACTCACCAATTTCCTCCAATCTCTCAAAATATCCAAACATAATGGCTTAAAATACCCCTCATTATGCCACCATTCATGGTGACTAACAACTACATTATCACTAGGATAATCATCATCTTTGCTAGCTTTGGCTCTAAGTCTTTAGGGTTAACCCTAAGGATTGAGCCATGGCTCAACCCTAAGCCAAGCCACTAAACACCCTTGGCTTTACCCTAGGATCAACCCTAGGCTTAAACTTTGGCTCAACTTTAATCATTTTCTAAAATTCTTAGCCAAGCCCTAAAAACCCTATACTTAGTTAGTCTAACTAATTCTAGTTAGACTTTTTCTTATCCATCTAGGTTTTCTAACCTTTTCAGTTGCTATTCATAATCCGTTTGGTTAGCCAAAAATGCGATTTCGCCACTGATCCCCTTTTTCCTAATAAACGTTATGCCGTAATTCGAAATTTCGAAAAAACGAGTTTGTATTTTTAGCGTGAATAGTATTTTTACCTCTTTTTTTTCGAAACAATTTATTTTTCACATTTATCCTCTAAACACTCAAATACGCGCACATATATTGTAGCGTTGTCAAATAATGACTCTAAGTCAAATAAAACACAAATTATTACTAAAAATTCATTTTATTAAATAATTTTCACATAATCTCATTTACCAATATTGTTTTATCGTTGCGATGATTACAACTTTTGTCTATCAAAAGATCTTACGATGATCAAGATGTGGTAATACAGGATCACCATTTATTTTTTGGTCATTCATATATCCACATCAGGGGGAAAAATTCTTTCGAATAAAAAAAATATATAATTTATGATGCTTGCTTGGTCCCAAAAAAGATCTTTAATGTATTTGTATGTATATCTCTCCCAATGTTTGGTTACAACAAGTAACAGAAGTGCACCAAATTAGCTGAATTAAAGGATAACTTAGTAATTGAGAAGAAAGAAATAATTAAAGGTGTGTTTGCATGGACCAATTAACAGATTGAGGGACAATTATATATATTCAACTATCATTATCTGAACCAAATTAAATGACCTCTAATATATTGTATTATGAATATATATGTATAAGTACTGGCCGGGTGGGGTGGGGTGGGGTGGGGTGGGGTGGCGTGGGATATAAAATTCCTCTCAAGTAGATCAGTCAATTTTTGTGCAAGGGAATTGTACGTACTAATCCATACAGAAGTTAATAAAACACTCTCTAGCTGTTCTTACAAGTTATGAATGTTCATTTAATTTGGGCGACAACTTCCAATGGACCACACATGTCATGTGGTTCCATGCATGTTCTCTTGTCATTGTTAGCCAGTTATCCTCATGAATTAATTCATTTCAAGTATGTACTCCTCTCCTCCCGTTAAACACATTGACTTGGCCTATAAGCAGCCTATATATATATATATATATACTAGCTTGGTCCCGTGCCTCCGGCACTGTATGGACAATGAGATTTATCTCAAACTTTAAACGGCTCAGATGATTTATTGAGTGAACAGGAAATTCAAAATTATTACTAGATACATTAGATAGATGTATGGACGGTGGGATTTATCTCAAACTTTGGACGGCCCAGATGATTTATTAAGTGAGCGGAAAATTCAAAATCATTTGTATTTTATTAGATATATATATATATATATATATATATATATATATAATACATACATACATACTCCTTAATTAATTCAAAATTAAGGAATACATTAATTAATATTAGAAAATATTAATTGTTCCTAGTATGATGGAATAGAGATCAGATAGCTGCTGCATGCTGCATGCTGCATGCTGCTGGAATAATTATTTTTATATATCGCATAGGACTTAGGAATATTATTTTTGCATAGATCGACCTCATCCATTCTGGAAGTGGTCAGGATCAATACCTCCTACTACTGAGTTTTTAACTTTTTTTTGTATAACAATCACTCAATTGAACATTTGAATGGAAACCAGGGGCGGACCTGTCTTAGGGCAGGGGGCACCTGACCCGACTGAATTTTCTGGGGGTCAGGGGTCATATTAGGAGGAAAAAAAAATTAAGAGGGTCATATTAGGAAAAAAAATATTAAGAGGGTCTAAAGTGAAACATGTATACTAAGAAACATGACCCCACTGTATTATGTTATATATATACTAAGTGAGCAGACACTAGGCAACAATCCCTAATTCTCAAATCCCACTAAGTCATTAAGCCAATTTTTCTATTCTTCTATATTGTGGATATAGAGAACCGATTCCAATTTTTCGAGTATAGAAGGAATTGGGGAATTGGCTCAAATGTTGGTTCAGAAAAGAAAGGATGATGTGTATCCCCAAGTCTATTTGTTGTTGAAATTGGCTCTACTTTTTCCCGTTGCTACTGCAACTGTTGAAAAGACATTTTCAGCCATAAATATATATCGTGAAAAAAGAACTCCGTAACCAAATGGGAGATGAATGGATGAATGACTGTTTAGTAACATACATTGAGCGTGATATTTTTGTAACTATTAAAAATGAGGCTATATCATGCAACAATTTTAAGCAATGAAACCTCGAAAAATATTATTATAAATAATATTTGAGGATTGTTTAGTTTTGTAAGTTATTTTATAAAAATTTTATTTGTAAGAATTTTTTTTTCCGAGTTTGACCCCACTGAACAATCCGTCTGGATCCGCTCCTAATGAAAACCCATTTTGGTTTATATTTGAAAGCTATTATTTGGAGCAAGTCTTTTGCTATTGATATGAATGATGAAATTATTTGTATTCGAAAGACATTATTTGAATCTATATGGTAATAATATAGAAGCTACAAAACATTATGACCAAATAAAGCACCCTTTTACATACATATAACCAAAAGAAATGCCAGATGTCAAGCAAGGGTGGTTGGACAAAACTGGTGATACAAAAAATTTGGCAAAACTAATGATTTATCCATTGTAGTTTGCAAGTTTTACTTAATAGACCACTGAACTTTTAATTTTTCAAATTACACTATTAAACTAATTATTATTTTAAAATTGGATCATTCTGTTAACCATATATCACGACTATCAAATTATTTCAGCTATTATCTGATGTGACTGTGAAAAAGAAAAGACAAAAAAAATAAAAATGACATATGGTTGGATTAGTCAACAACCAAGCAAGTGGGGAATAGACACATCAGCTGTAGCACTAGCAGACCAAAATCCGGTGATGGATCATAGTAAGGTAACCCACGGGAAGACCAATCACCACATGGGATCCCAAACCAACAAATCACGACCAAACCAACGCAACACAACTCCGAGCAAGGTACCTTCTGCCTGAACATTGGCGAAACCACAAAAGATGCCGACAAGCCAGATCTATAAATAAACGAGATCAGCTACCCACACACAGATGCAAACACCTTCAAATCAGATCCAAAATGGGTGGGCCGATTAAAGATAGAAATTAAAGCTGAAATCCTAAATCGCCTTCCCATCAAATCCCTAATTCGCTTCCGGTGCGTTTGCAAGCCATGAAGCTCCCTCTTTTCAAGTCCTAACTTCATCAAATCGCACATAATTTGTATCTCTCAAAATCCCCCAAAACGACTCGTTCATCGTCTACAGCCACTTCGACGACATAATCACCATCTTCTGCATCGATTCAATCGAAACCCATTTAACTCTGACAATCCATTTCTCCGAAACCTTCTTCAAATTAAATGGAGCTAGTTGGTTCGATTAATGGCTTAATTTGTCTCTGTGATCCCTCGCATGGTTTTATAATTGTTTTTGTGGAATTCGGCTACCCGAATGTGCAAATCAATTCCATTTTCGATAAAGTTTTTGTGGGATTTGGTTTCGATTCCAAGGTAAATGATTTTAGGGTTGTCTGTATGTTGTCTAGGTTTTATGTATACTCGTGTAATGAGATAGCTTTTAATGAAAGTGATTTTTTTTATTTTTACTTTTAAGTTTTTTATTATTTTTTTGCCACATGTGATATTTTTAATTTTTGCATTTTTTTCCAGAGCCACGTAGATAAAATGTTAACGTCTGTCTAATTTTTTGAACGGAGTGACCCAATTTGAAAATAATAATTAGTTCAATGAGTAATTTAAAAAATTAAAAGTTGAGTGGTGTATTGAGTAAAACATGCCAACTACAGTGACTAAATCATTAATTTTGCCTAAAAAATTCTCATCGCCTTACGGTGAGAAAGATGGTGTAATTTAAGACTATAAATTGATGCTAAGGTGATCCACCATGCACTCGGCCAATGATTCATCTGCCATGATTTTGTCTACGACTGTTATAACTAATTGGGTATTGTTGATTTTAGTATTACTGCAAGTTTAGATTTCAATCTCAACACTGATGTCCATCGATTTGAAAAGTTCAATATATTATTCTGCCACATACACCTGCTAGTTCTGAAAGAAGTAAAACCAGAAGGGCTACAAAATAATATATGTTATATGTTATATATAGCAACTAGTCTTTTTTCCTAAACTTGGCTTATAATTGAAAACTATATTTTTGTTTGCACTTTGCACCTTTGTGATGAGTCATGAAGTTGTGGTTGTTCGATTTGGTTATTTGTGTTCTGTTTTTAAATAGGCACATCAAATTTGGGCAAGGAAGTAAGATTTGCAAACTTCTTGTGTTGTATATGTGCATATATTCTTATCAACTTATTATTTGCTTATTTTAAATAATAGATGAGTACTGAAGAAGAGGTGATGAAGATTCGTATGATGATAATAATTCATCATTTTAAGTTGCAGCAATTATATAAGATTACGATCGACTTCTGGAGAATGATAAAATAGTGAGAAAATTTATCCACAAGAAAAGCGGAAGACGACTTTAGAAAAAATGATGAATATATCTAAAAGTTGAAGTTTCATGCCAACCAACTTGAAATTGTTTGTTTAAGGATGAGTACATTTTAAAATAGACATGTAGTTTCTTTGTTTTTGTTTTTCTTAATGTCTCTATTTCCTTTTAAACTTGATTGATGGAGTTTTCAATCTAGACAATTGTCGATGGATATACTTTATGGATTGTTAGTAGTTCTTTTTAACAATGATAAATTTAAGTTGTTAAATATGATTTTGGTACAAGATTAATTAATTGTTAATGTTATTTAATTTCATTTATATTTTTTGAAAAACAAACTTTATGGTTGTTTGTTTGGGTGTAATGAATAAAGCTATTATTATTATTATTATTATTTTAGATCCATGTATCCTTCTATTTTCTTGTCAAAATAGATTTTTGTGCTTATTCAAATTATAAGGATGTTTTTTAACAAAAATATATATGGTATAAGTAAGTCAAATTACAAGTATGTTTTTTTAATAAAAATAAATATAGTACAAGTAAGTTAATATATATATATATATATATATATATATATATATAACAAAGCAAAAAAAAATAAAAAAAATAATTCTAATGGATAAATATTATTAAAAATCATTAATACTTGTCCTTATATGAAGTCACTAATACATTTTTATATTATATATTACTCCCTCCGTCCCAGGATAAAAGTCCTAGTGGACTTTTCACGCATATTAAGAATATGAATAAAATGACAAAATTATCCATAATAATATGTCATTAAATATGGAGAGAGAATTAGAGTAAGAAAAGTATGAGATATTTAATGCTACGTGTATAATAGAAAAAACGTATAAAAGTTTGGTTATTAAATAAAAGTGGATATTTAACATGAGACTATCCAAAATAGTAATAAAGACTTTTATCCTTGGACGGAGGGAGTATATAGTATACTACCTCCGTCCCAAATTAATTGCTCAGTTTTGATTTTTTTAAGTCAAATTGACTATTTTTAGAATTAATAATTAAGGATATATAAATATATTTCTAAAATTATAAAAATTGGGATTGGTACTCCCTCGGTTCCATATTAAGTGTCGTTATTAAATAAAACACACATATTAAGGATATCATTATTTCGTAATTAATATAAGTTCCAATTTCCATATTTACCCCTTATGTGTTGGTAGTTTCTCTCCTCTGATTAAGATGCAAACTAATGTATCTCTTCTTAAATAAAAGAGAGGGAGAGAATAGAATGGAGTGAGTAGTGTTTTTATGGGAATAAATTTTTTTGAAAAGTGAAGAGGAATTAGGTGTAGACGTGTTGTGTTTGTACGAAAATAAATTTACTTGAAAAGTGTTGCACTTGAAAAAATAGATATTTAGGGGTAAATCAGGAAAATATGAGAAACTTTCTCCTAAAAATCTGCAAACGACACTTAATTAGGAATCAATTTTTTTCTCTAACACGACACTTAATATGGAACCGAGGGAGTAATAAATTGTATATATTTTCTTGAGTGGTGCTAGAGACACAAACTATTTTATAAATATTTTATAAACAGCTGATGTGGCATACTCTACGTCAGCCTATTGATCAACAAATTGTTTAATGTAGTCTTCGGTCCCACACAATATGCTGATATGGAGTATGCCACATCAGCTGTTTGTAAAATATTTATAAAATAGTTTGTGTCTGTAGCATTATTCTACTTTCTTTTAGTTATAATCTATTCACCTATATTTTAGTAAAAATAGTAAAAATATTAGTTTTAAAAATGGTTAATTTGATTTTAAAAAATCAAAATTGAGAAATTAATTTGGGACGAATGAATAACATCTTTCTCAGCTCTGATTATTCTTCCGATCAACAAAAGAGTGTTGAAACTAGGCGAAGCTCATCATCGATCCTCGAAACGTCCGCTACCTTCCCCTTCCTCATCTCCTCTTCCTAATGGCAAACGATCAAAGGTGGGTTCGCCTTCTATTTTGGTTAGGGTTTATCTAAATTCTTACAAATTTCTATATTTATGTACATGTGCATGAATGGATTTTTGTGATTGGTTTGAGTTTGATTGGTTCTGTTCGGTGCGCCAGGCGGCTGAGGCTTCGTCCTCAACTAACGACACGTCGCCGCCTGAAACCCTAGGTTCGGCGAAGGATTCCGGTGGGGAATCAAGAGAGCAGGAGGTTCGATCATCTGATCCGTATGTTGTTTTTCAAAGTCAATATTAGGGGATAAAGCAACCACTCATTGATCTTCGCATTCTCGATCCCATTTTATCTGACCCTTCTACCATTTTGACCCGTGAAAAGGCCATTATTATCATTTAGAGGTACTGGAACTGAAATAAATAGGTTTCTTTTAAATTTTTGTTGTGCAAATATCTGTCATGTTTTCATCTGCACCTATCCGTGTCCCATGCATATATCTAAGCAATAATGTCAGCTTTAATAGATCCTAAATACCCTCTTTTTGCCGGCCCTACCAGAATACGCTTTGCTTCCGGAAACAGCTTGAATTCGAATTCTTATTAAGTTTTCATTGTTATACTAACAAGAAAATCCAATTTTGTTCTTTTTATTCTATAATATCAATATCTCAATGTAAGGGTGGGTTTGATTCTGTGATTACAATGTGTCTAAGCATGGGGTAGCTTGAAGAAGCTAAGAGTTTGTCTCATGGAGCAGGTGAGAAAAAATTGTTGTCTTAGGCGGGTCTTGTCGTAGCAAGTTAGCAAATTAAAGAATGGTTATATTTATTGGATTTCTTAGCATGGTTGAGTCAAACTTATAATTAGTTATGGTTGGTGTGCAATAATTTTGAATTTTTAGACTTTAAGTTCTATTTATATTATGTGTGAACTTGTGAAAGAGTGATGGAAAGGAAAAGAAAATGAAAGTTAATTTTTTTAAGATTTATCAACAATTCTACACATTAAATTTTAAGATCTATACTTGATATTAGGTTATCAGATTTAGATATCAATATATCATTAGACTAACTATATCCATTAGGAGGTTTTTTCAGTGTTCTAAAAATTCCCGCTTAGGTTTGTCTAGGCTCCGCCTAGGCGCTAGACCCCCCATGGCTCCCCTCCTAGGTGCTAGGCCCCCTGGCGCTTCACCTAGGCGGCAAAAATATCCCTCCAGGAAATTAGGAAGTGCCTAAGCGGAGAGATGTTTTTTTATTTTAATAACTACCCAAACCAGATATTGATTTATTTATTTTTCTAATGATTTATCATATTCATAATGCTGGTTGTAGCATATCAAATCACAACAAGAAGTGAACAATATCAAGTCAAAATGGATAATTTTATTATAGTTGTAATTTTTTGAACTTGTACCAAGTTCAAATTATGTAAATGATGATACATTTGTAATATTTAGTCTAATTTAATATAATTCTTAAATTTATGTTTAGTTTCTTATGTTTTAATATTGAATTGAATTCTTGAAATTTTATTATTTAATAACAATCTTGTTTATGAATAAAACTAATACGTAAAAGATATGTTTGAACTTTAAACAATTGCATGTTTGTGTTTGAACTTTGACATTGACAATATGGATGTGTTTGAAGTTAATGTCATTATTATCTTTATTATAGATTATTTTGTTTTATATTATTGTTTTGTTTGGATAAATGTAAGATAAATTATTAAAATTGGCTTAAAATAAAAAAAATTACCTAGGCGTACATGCCCTGCTTAGGCCCCCCGGCCGCCCGCCTCCCGCCTCCCGCCTTTTAGAACATTGGATTTTTCCCTTGTAACATTTCCTTTAGCCTGAGTCCTTAGTTTTGGCATTGGTCATCCTTGCTGAACTTGGAGGAAAGTTGTTATTCCTATTACTAGAAAATAATTTGAACCTGATACTAATATAGATAATGATCATCAAATGTGCCAAAGTGGAAATTTTACAGATGGTAATGATTTAATATATTGGAACACCACAGTTTTTACATGGTTCATATTTTTTTTTGCATACTACTTTGAAATTTTGGAGGTAAAACAATGAAATATTGACTAAATGTACTTAGTGTTCTAAAAATCTCCGCCTAGGTCCGCCTATGTGCTAGGCCCCCTGCCTAGGCGCTGGCCCCCTGGCGCCTCACCTAGGTCCAGTGTGGAAAAAAAATCCATCCAAGAAATTAGGCTGGGTTTAGATAGAGAGGTTTTTTTAATTTTAATAACTATCAAAACAGATCTTGATATATTTATTTTTCTAATGATTTACCATATTCATAATACATGTTGTAGCATTTCAAATCACAACAAAAAGTGAACAATATCAAGTTAAAATGAATAATTTTATTATAATTGTAATTTTTTTAAAAAGAACACCTTCAAATTATATAAATGATACATTTGTAATATTTAGTTTAATTCAATATAATTCTTAAATTTATGTTTAGTATCTTAAGTTTTAATATTGAATTAAATTCTTGAAATTTTAAATTTTATTATTTAATAGCAATATTTTTTATGAATAAAACTAATACGTTAAAAATATGTTTGAACTTTGAACAATTGCATGTTTGTGTTTGAACTTTGACATTAACAATATGGATATGTGTTTGAACTTTAAGCAAATGCCTTTATTATCTTTATTATAAATTTTTTTTATATTATTGTTTTATTTGGATAAATGTAAGATAAAATATTAAAATTGACTTAAAATAAAAAATTACGTCTAGGCCCCGCCCAGGCCCCCCTCGGCCTCCCGCCTTTTAGAACATTGAATGTACTAAATTGTAGCTAACAAAACAATCAATATCAAGAAATTGACTAACGTAAAGCAATTCATTACCCTCAACTAAAACTTAGATAAATTTGATATACTTGATAACGTAAAGCAATTCATTAAAATGTGATTTTTTCTTAAAGTTGTTTTTTTTTAAAAATTGTGAGATGTGTTTCTATTTAACTTTTTTATGTTGGATTTTTTTTGGGTGTGAAAATAGGGATTTTAAATGATCAATTTTTGCAGGTTTAGAGATTGCGCGATGATCGCAACCCAAATTTTGTGAACAAAGTGGTGACCCTCTTCTTTGAAGTTCTGAGAATCTTCTCCTCCACTTGAACATTGCTCTGTGAGGGTTTTTTTAGCTTCTTTATGGTTTGTTTAGCAATTATGTGTTGTAGTAATCGTTGTTATTGTTCAAATTTTGAATGTGATAAAGTTTTGTAGTTTCAGTTTATTATAGCAAAATCAGAAACAACAGGAGTTCATTGTAGCTACCATTACTTAGCTATCCCCATTCTTTTTCTTCAACTCCGTCTCTGCCTGTTGTGGCTCGATTATGCTCCGAATCTGGATTCCCGGCTCTCCGATTTGATCAAGATGGTCCACAACTTCACTACTTCGAGCTTCAGCTATCTTAGGTTAATTTTCCATTTTTAAACTCACTTAATTATATATATACTTTACTTTGAAGAGTTGCATTTATGTTGTTTAGTGGGATTTTGTTTTTCGTAAATAGTTGTAGAGTTATGAGAAACTTTTCCTTCAGTTGAACATTGCTCTATGAGGGTTCTTTAGCTTCTTTATGGATTGTTTAGAAATTCAATGTTGCGGTAATGGTTGTTATTGTTCTCAATTGAATGTGATGAAGTTTTGTAGTTTCAGTTTATTATATTTGAAAAATGTTTAGACTATAATTTTTAATTTTGTGTATTCTACATGCAAATAACTTATTATATAAAAAAAAAAATTCTCATCGGAAGTTTAGCAAATTATACCATCCGTTATTCAAACTAGCACAAGCTATAATAATAAATATGAACACAAATGCATATCTTTTAAAACCTATAAATTTTGTAAATACTAAAACTTTTTCTCCTTTGGAACTTGGGGAGTAATTGGCGTTGCATTAAATATAAATTCTTTTGTCATAAATAGAACCTTTAATAGTTTTCACATGTATGAAGTCGTGGTTGAGTGTTGAGAGCGTGTTTACGCAAGGCCGTATTAAGTTACAAGAATTAAAAACACGATCTGCGAAGAAACAAAGAAGAAGATAGAGAGAGAAAAAAGGAAACTACCGTCTCTGTCTTCTTCTCTGCACACTTCCAATCCTTTTACTTTTACCAAAAATATACACAGAAACTTGACTTCTCAGATAATTTGAGCTAAAATTTGGGTGTGAGAGCTCTTAGATCAAATATACCAAACTTGCAGGGATTTATTTAGCCATTGGGCCCGCTCTTGTCCTTTAAAGCAAACCCACAACAGTGGCGTTCAATTGGGTCTCTTTTCTTAGAATTAACCTTTTCCTCCTTATCGCCTTTCAGTCTCCCGTTATTTTTGCATCTGGGTCTCACTGATTATTATCTATCAAGAACCGTAGATAATCTTTAATTCATTAGTTCACTGTGTTTTATGGGTTTTCTTTAATTAGAGTAGTTATTTGAATAATAGGGGGTCAAATAATGTTGCAGGTGGCAAATTGTCAATGCCATGTTGTTTCCAATTGATAATATCTAAAAGAGTCGCTAATTATTTTATTTTGTTTATTTGTACATTGTTTTGATAACTGTGGTAGTGGATTGATTTTCTTCATTGAGCTTATTTAATTGTTGTTGAATTTGGTATTGTCAGTCTCAATTATTTTGTTTATTATATATTCCCAGGCTGTTTTCACTTATACTTTGAGAAGATGAGTAGTATGAGTGTATGGATTATATGAATTTATGAATGTCTAGTAGTTTTGATCGGGTGTTTAATTCATTAGTTATGGCAAGAAACTGTCTTTTTCTTAAGGGGTTGATGTTTTTTTTCCGTTCAAAAATCCAAATTCAGCTAAATGTCGTTGCTGCTATCTCTAAGCATATTGAACACGAACAAGAGAGTGAAGTTAAGTCCAACAAAATAAATTTATATTAACAAGGTCTTAATTCTAATAGCCAATATCACTTCCGCAACTTGATCTCAATATTATTGTCCTCCTTTCGCCAGTTATTCGTATAGAGACACTCATCTGTGGTTGCATTCTTTCTCTGTTTCATTTAATGAGTCTTTTTTGTGGCATAATATATCATTGTGTTTATTTTCCAAAAAAAAAAACAAGCGATATGTCATTGGGTTTACCATGTGCTTTTCTAAACTTGATCTGCCACTTATAAAACATTTAGTTTTTAATGCCAATTTGTAAAAAAAAAATGTCTTTCCTAGCTGTTGAGGGACTTCCTCATATGGGTAGAGCAAGATGTTGGGCCTTGGTGTCCTCTAGTGCTAGCTGTAAGTAGTGCTTTCACATTATACAACTCATCGCTATCATATAGTTTAGTTAACTGATACCCTGTTTGTTTGGGTAGTGGCTGGAGTAGTATAATGTGTAATCACTTCTTCTCAAAGAAGTAAGTAAATTGCAAGGATTACTCGCTAATGTGTATTAAAATTACTTGTAAAAAATTGTAGTAAAGCCCTCTTTAAACTATATTTTTTGATATGTTGCTTATATATGGGCTCAAGTAATGTAATTTTGTATGCAGAAGCAGAAACGAAGGATTCTATATGTGCATAAAACAGGCACGGAAGCATGCATTACTATATTTAGTTGGGTTTCAATGCAAAACTTATTGCAAGGAGTTTCAACTTGCATCATGGTTGAAAAATGACTAATAGTCATTGTTCACTGTTGAGTGTTGAATATATCAACTCATTACTCGTCGCACGATTTATGACTCGACATATGTGATAATTTACTCTGTGCCTTGATTGGATTATTATCAATTTTATATATGCCTTTAAATTTGTTAGCTTTGTTGAGGTGTAAATGTGTAGGTGTACACATGAGGCAAGAGCTGAGGTAATATATGCAAGTGAAATGATTTTACTGACCTTGTGTTGTGTTAAATAGTGTAATTGGTTGAGATGTTTTTTTGGTTTATGCATAGTGCATTTTAAGTGTAATGAGTATGGACAGGTATGAAACAGAAGCTGGGAAGCATATGGTTTGGTTTGTGGAAGAAGAGATGTAGTCGGGGGTTCAACTTTTCATGACACACACTGACACACTTGACACTTGGTTTGTCCTATTCCTATTTGGGCCTGTACCAAAACAAAGGGATCTTTGGTGAGTTGGTTATGCAGCCTGTTGAGTAAGATGTTTTTATTGGGGGAAAATGCTTTACTTGTGTATCAACAATAGAAGCAAGCGGGTGTTATTAACTACTACAGTCTACACTACATATATTTTCCCCTGACAAACATGCATGCATGATGCATGTTATTTCCATTGTAATAATAACAAGTTGGTATATATATATATATATATAGGATCAGGATCAGGTAAGGACTCCCTTACTTTGTTAAAATGCGGATTTTTTTTTTTGGTTTTTTTTGTTTTTTTTAAATAACTAAAAAAAAAAGTTTAATATTTTATGGAACTGAATTTTTTTCATAATACAATGTTTTGGATGTGATTTAGATACGTATAACAAAACAGGTCTGTACAGTATGTGCAGACTGTACCATCATTTTTTGGTATATGTATTCAAATCACGCCCAAAACATTATATTATGAAAAAATTTCAGTTCCATAAAATATTAAATATTTTTTTTAGTTGTTTAAAAAAAAAGCAAAAAAAAAAAAGTCCGCATTTTAACAAAGTAAGGGAACCCTCACTTGATCGGTTCTATATATATATATTCCTATCACATGTCGGAAATTATATTTGTGATTCTGATTTGGATTTTAATTCCTTTAATATACTTCCTGTTCCTACAAGTAAACGGAAATGGTACAAGTTTGAAGACTATAAATATGGGCACTCTATTTACTTTCTTTTGTGCGTGGGAGAGAGAGCTAATAATCTAATGGAGAGTGAGGGTGAGAATACGAGGATGATCCCCCAAGAAGTCATCCTATTGGAGATCCTCCCAAAGTTACCAGTCAAGTCTCTTTGTCAATTCAAGTCCGTATCCAAACTCTGGAACTCCACCATCTCTACTGACCCATCATTCCTCAAACCCCAATTATCTCATTCCTCTTCCACTCGCCTCACCTTCCTTATCACTTTCAAAAACACCTATGGCCAAATTAATATTTTTGTATTGTCCGCCAAAATCAACCCCAATAACGAAGCTCAAATGGAAGCCCACTACAAGTTCACTCGGCCTATCCTCTTATTCATCTCCCAATCACTCCAAGGCCTTACTTTAATCCACTTCATACACCCAGAATCTGTTGTTATTGCTAATACCGCCACTCACCAATTCATAACTCTACCCTCCCCAGGACAAGAAGAACTGAGTCATTGGGACATACACTCATTCGGGTTTGACCCGGTTCGAAGCCAACACAAAGTACTCAACACACGGGTCATTTACACTGATATTCTCAATAACGAAGACGAGATAAGGATTGAGCACATGATTTTGAGTTTGTCCCAGTCCCGGTCTCAGTTCGAGTGGAGGCTGCTTAATAACGTCACGGCCCATATACCCGCATCATGTTGTAAAAGTATTTGTATTGATGGGTTTGTTTATTATACGGCTAGGCTACTGGATCCATCGCCGTCATCAGATGATCGGCATTATGTTTCAGACGATCAGAAATATATTATAGTTGAATTTGATGTGAGCCGAGAAAAATTTGATTTCATTGAATTGCCTGATCCTATTGTCGATACTTATGGTTATATATGGTACGTGCTAGTTAACTATTGTAATGGACAACTGGGATTGGTCAAGTCCCAAGTGTGTGTCCGTGACGGTAATGATATGGATAATATTCTGAATATGTGGATATTAGGGGAAAGAGAAAAAGGCGATGAAAGGAGGAGGAGGAGTTGGGTAAACAAGAAATTCAAGATTCCTGTTGATCTTCGTAAAATGAATGGGATGAACGACCACGGTGATTTTTATGTTGCGGGGACAGTTCAAAGCACGGGAGAAGTCATAATTATGAATTCGGGTCCTGGCAATCCATATCGCCTCAATCTTTACAATCTGGAGACCAATTGTGTTAGGAAGATTGAGATTTCCGAGTTGCCAAAAGATTTGAATCCATATCATTGTACCGTCACAGGTGTATTTGATCATGTGGAAAGCTTATGGCCTCTCAATATTTGATTACGTACTACTCCATTATTTACTAATCCACTACCATTAATGGAGGCTGGATGGATTGATTATTAATTAGTCTTTAATTCTCTAGTATCTTGTTTAGTGCTAAAAATTCAAACTAAATTTATATGAATATAACTACCACATTTTATTTTCGAATTGTTATATTTAAATAAGTATATTCTGTTTTTCTTTCATCCTTTGCCTTTCACTTGTCTATCACCTAATTATTAGTACAAGTTAATTTGTAATTCAGCTCTTTAGATGTGAAACATATTTGATTGCGAACTATTTAATTTGCACTATAATTAATTCCACTATATATTAATACTACCTGTAAATTATAAATATTCAACTTATTTTAAAATTATTTATATATTCTCAATAACTCTAGTTAAGACGTGCGATTAATTTTTTTTTTTATCTTTGACATAAATTCATTAATTTTTTATTGTTTATAGATAGACTTTATTAATTGTAACACACACACACACACACACACACATATATATATATATATATATATATATATATATATATATATATATATATATATATGTTTTTGTTCATTCAACCCATCTTAAATTCGCCTCTAAGTTGTTGTTTCATAAAATTGAATAAAAAAATCTGAATTTATAAGAGAATCTTAATGAGCTTAATGAAATAAAAGCACTGAATATTATGAGAAAATTTATTATGTAACTATAAATAAACAATATATAGTATTTAAAAAAAATTAAATATAAACTTGTGAATAATATTTGATGAAATATATTATTAGTAATATAATTTTAGGAATAAACACTAAATTTTTTACTACTGGTTGTTCACAATAGAATTGCCATCCATAGCATTGTCATCAGGTTGTGGTTGATAAGAATTGATAATTTCTGCATGTGGTTTTGGTTAACTAACTTAAATTGCCGGATCTAATAACTAGATGGAAAAAGCCAATAATAATATTGTATTTTGTAACTGAAAAAATACATTATTTTTATAAATTAATATTAACTTTTAAAAAATACATTATTTTTATAAATTAATATTAACTATAAGAATATTTTTATATTTTGAAGTGTTATATTGTTCTAAATTATAAAATTAATATTAACTTTTAAAAAGTTAATTTTAAATATTTTTAAATTTAACTAACATTTGAGTGAACCAACCCATAATGAATATAATAAAATATTCTCGAAAACCTCAAAACTCGCATTAGCTTGTTTTTAGCGAATCTTCATTTCTCAAAATTTTATACTAATAATAAAAAAAAAAGTATACTTTTTTAGTGAGATCAACATAAATAACATTTGCAAATTAAGAAAATCTTTTTGTAGAACGAATGAATTATATAGTATTTATTTTCAAGTTATTGTCATTTATTTTTTTATAAAAAAAATGACATGATTCATCATTTTCTTTTTATATTTCATATGCCATTTTTTTAAATTAGTATTTATATATCAGATTATTACTGAAACAGTAATTAAATGGTTCTAATATTAGATTGAGGAACCAAACTAACTCTTATATTTAAAAAATGCATGTATATTGTTGAAGTTAAAAATTAATACACCCTCCGTCCCAAATTAATTGCTCAGTTTTAATTTTTTAAAGTCAAATTAACCATTTTTAAAACTAATCTTTTTACTATTTTTGCTAAAATATAGGTGAAGAGATTATAACCAAAAGAAAATATATAAAATTTATTACTAACCCCAATTTTTATAATTTTAAAAATATATTTATATATACTTAATTATTAATTTTAAAAATAGTTAATTTGACTTAAAAAATCAAAACTGAGCAATTAATTTGGGACGGAGGGAGTATTATTTTTGGGCGAAATTAAAATTTATCGACTCTGTTACACTTAAAATATTTACTTTATAAAATTATATAATTCTCCAAAATCCTTTTCCTTTAATATTTTGGGAATTTAATTAATCCTCGGTTGTCTTCCGAATTTATCTGCTGAGACTCCTAATTCTTCTCGCTGTGTCCTACTCCTAATCCGCTTAAACTCATTCTCTTTCTTAATCCGTGTTGTCACAACTCTCTTATACCCCTACTTTGTAACAATTAAATAATATTTTATTGTAAATATAATTTATATCAGAATAATAAATAAATAGAAAAGTAAAATCAAATGTATAATCTGGAACACTATTCCCTCCTTATTCTCTCTAATAAGTAAGCAATAACGTATATAAATAATCAAGTTCCCCCTTAATTAATTTCCTCTTATCAACTTTTCTCTCTCTAAAACCTTAATTATTTCTCTCTCTAAAACCTAGCTTGCTCGCTCCGCCAATGGAGGAAGACAATCATAAACGACGGCGTTTACACCCCGGTCACCATCAAGAAGTTGATGAACTGGTTGATGCCAATTTTCCACACGGGTACAGGTTTTTACCAACTGATGAAGAGTTGGTTGAATATTACCTTCAGAATGTAGTGTTAGGCCGACGTTTACCCCGTAACCGAATTTATGTGGTTTATCTTTACGACTACCATCCTAAGGAACTCACCGGTAATTAGTAATTCAAATTCTACCAACTTTAATTTCTTTTTCTTTTTCTTTTATATATAGATATATATATCATCATATAAATTTCTTGTATCAAAAATTCTAACCGAATATATATATATATATAATACGTACGGGATCAGACTATATATATTCTGTAATAAATATGTGACAGTATTTTAAAAATAATATCGAATAATTATCAAGATTGATCATATGAAAAATAAAGAATTGTACGTATATATATACCAACTTATATACATTAACCCTACTATATATATATATATATATACTGATCATGCAATTAATTAAGTATATAAAATGTATGCATATGATTCAGGAATGTACAGGGAGCATTGTGAGAACGTATGGTATTTCTTTACCCCAAGGAATCGAAAATATGAAAATGGGAGGCGGCCGGATCGATCAGCAGCTGAAGGATATTGGAAGGCCACTAACGTAGAAAAAGAAGTAGTCAAATATTCTCAACCTGCAGAACCCAATGAAAATGGCGTTAAAATAATATTAGGTTTCAAGAGAACACTGGATTATTATCAAGGGAAGCACCCTGAGGGGAAGAGAACAGATTGGAAGATGAATGAGTACAGATTTAACAACACATCATCAACTAATCTTCCAATTACTAGTAATGGTAATAATGCTAAGGCCCAGGTACGCAACTACTATATTCCATTTCTTTAATTTTTATATATGTTTTACTATTAATCAGTAATCTGTTTAGTTCAGTAATCTGTTCTAATTTGAATTAGAATCTATTAAGGAAATAAGTTTAGCTATTCAAGTTGTTTAGAGAATAGAGTCTGACAATCTTATCATGGAATATTTTGTTGCTCCTTTGCTCGTCTGATTTGAATTCATATTTTTGACTTAATGAATTTGGTAAAATATTATAGCCGTTATTAATAACAAATTAAGGTGCTGAAATCTCTACCATGCATGATATAGTTAGACTTCTATTCTTATGTAGAGAGATAGATTAGCATGCATGTTTTACACTTCATATAAAATATTGCATTACAATATTTTTACTTAAATCATCTTCTCTAACAATAAAGAAAAAGCAATGGATTGTTCATGTCACCTCTTTTATTTGAGTGCACATTAGAGAAGGCGGAATTGTTGAATCCTGAAGGATATCCGCTGTGACCTCTTGCACCGGTGATATAAAATATCTGAGGAGCGGAAATTATCCTTAAGGACAGTGCTATACGCACGCCTCAATTCATTTGGGTGATATCTTCTTCATTTTCATAACAATTTTGAATTATTTTACTACAATACCAATATAACTACCACGTTTTGTTTTCATG
Organism: Panax japonicus; assembly: GCA_020205505.1. Classification (NCBI taxonomy): domain Eukaryota; kingdom Viridiplantae; phylum Streptophyta; class Magnoliopsida; order Apiales; family Araliaceae; genus Panax; species Panax japonicus. The sequence continues at coordinate 15,213,546 of CM035094.1, read as the reverse complement.
CAGTTGAACGAAATGGTTTTATGCAAAATATATAGGAATTCAAGAGCAAAGAATGATAATGAACAAGAAGTTGCGGGAGGATTAGGAGGAACAGGTCATGACCAAAGTGCACAGCCAGCTCGCAGCGATTCCTCCTCCAACCACAATAATAATTCAAATTCTACATTTAACATAACAAATGCTCTTCCAAATATTAGTAATGGTGAAAATATTGAGCAGGTACGATACGTCTCTTTTATTTTATTTTTCTTATAATTATATCGTCACATATAGGCTTGCAAACAAACCGAATTGATTTGAACTTTGTAAAACCCAAACACTGTTAGTCGAACTCGAACATGTTCGAGTAATATGATCGAAACGACACTCATGTGTGAGATTGATCGTTAGCTGTTTCAAACGATTCGCCAATAATATGATCGAGTTCACGAACATGAACAGTACTTCGTGAACGTTCACGAACACATGCTCGTTCGCGATGGTAAATTGCCTTTTATTAAAGATGATTTAGTCGCTTTGACATTTGTGTTCCTTGCATGAAATTCTAATTAATTGTATACAAATATATGTACGTACAGCATTTTATTTTATTAATTTATATATATATTTTTTCATGCAGTTGGATGATAATGAACAGGTTAATGCAGAAAGTTTAGGAGCAACAACAAAAGCAAGCGGGGATTCTTACTCTAACCAGAATAACTCAAATTCTAACGAGATGCACAATGATTATACGATTGAAAATGTTTGTCTACACTACTTCCCCAATGAATTTACTCGCTCCAATTTTATTTCGAGCTCTTCAAGCGTTGCCGGGACATCTAGCATGGAGACGGGATCGAATTCTATCCACGAACTATTCTGTTCTGAAGAAATTAAGTTCCTTCTTGATACAATTGAAAAATAATTAGAATTATATATGACTAAAAGAATGGATATTCAAACTTATTTATTTTTATAAATATTTAGATTTGTTTTTTGGGACATAATTTTTGGTTTTAAAGTTTTGTTGTCATTTTTTTCCCCTAGTATACAAATTAATGGATGAATTACCCATCTAGCTATAATATATGGACAAAAACCACGTAGAAAAATCTTGTGTACAAAAATATACATATACGACGTGAAAGTATTTTGTGGACTACAACAACCAATTTACCTCATAAATGAGTCCACCAAATACTTGCACATCATATATATATATATATATATATATATATATAATTTAATTATGGATCCATTACTCTGTCACGGAATTAAGAGCTGATCCCTCGTCAAATTCCAATAAATACATGCAATAGGTAAAATTAATTGTTGTATTCAACACAATATTAAATGAAAAAAATATATGTACACAACTATGTAGTACACACTTGGCTATGATGACGGTTTTTTGGACTATAGCGACGGGTTTACTATTCTGGACTACGACGACGAGTGAACCATCGCCATAGCTCAAAAAAGCTGTTGCTATAGCCCGACTGTATAATACACAGTTGTGTATATTTTATTTTATTTTTTTGTTTAAGCTTTTTCTTTGATCCTTTGCCTGTCTCTTGCTTGCAATTTAATTAGCTGTTTTACGTGTACATAATTTAAAACATATGATTGTCAACAATTTTTACATAATACAATGTTTTGGATGTGATTTGGATACGTATAACAAAACAGGTCTGTACAGTCTGTGCAGACTGTACCACTATTTTTTGGTATAGGTATTCAAATCACGCCCAAAACATTATATTATGGAAAAATTTCAGTTCCATAAAATACTAAATATTTTTTTTAGTTGTTTAAAAAAAAGCAAAAAAAAAAAAGTCCGCATTTTAACAAAGTAAGGGAGCCCTCACTTAATCGGTTATATATATATATATATATATATATATATATATATATATATTCCTATCACATGTTGGAAATTATATTTGTGATTCTGATTTGGATTTTAATTTCTTTTATATACTTCCTGTTCCTACAAGTAAACGGAAATGGTACAAGTTTGAAGACTATAAATATGGGCACTCTATTTACTTTCTTTTGTGCGTGGGAGAGAGAAGTAATAATCTTAATGGAGAGTGAGGGTGAGAATACGAGTATGATCCCCCAAGAAGTCATCCTATTGGAGATCCTCCCAAAGTTACAAGTCAAGTCTCTTTGTCAATTCAAGTCCGTATCCAAACTCTGGAACTCCACCATCTCTACTGACCCATCATTCCTCAAACCCCAATTATCTCATTCCTCTTCCACTCGTCTCACCTTCCTTATCACTTTCAAAAACACCTATGGCCAAATTAATATTTTTGTATTGTCCGCCAAAATCAACCCCAATAACGAAGCTCAAATGGAAGCCCACTACAAGTTCACTCGGCCTATCCTCTTTTTCATCTCCCAATCACTCCAAGGCCTTAATTTAATCCACCTCATACACCCAGAATCTGTTGTTATTGCTAATACCGCCACTCACCAATTCATAAATCTACCCTCCCCAGGACAAGAAGAACTGAGTCATTGGGACATACACTCATTCGGGTTTGACCCGGTTCGAAGCCAACACAAGGTACTCAACACACGGGTCATTTACACTGATATTCTCAATAACGAAGACGAGATAAGGATTGAGCACATGATTTTGAGTTTGTCCCAGTTCCAGTGGAGGCTGCTTGATAACGTCCCGGCCCATATACCCGATACATTTTCTAGAAGTATTTGTATTGATGGGTTTGTTTATTATTTAGCTATGCTAGTAGATCCATCGCCGTCATCAGATGATCGGCTAGTTATTCCCGACGATGAGCGATTTATTATAGTTGAATTTGATGTGAGTCGCGAAAAGTTTGATTTCATTGAATTGCCCGATCCTATTGTCGATACTTTCTATTTTGTATGTTACGTGTTAGTTAACTACTGTAATGGACTGGGATTGGTCGAGTCCCAAGTGCATGACCGTGACGGTAATGATAGGGATAATATTCTGAATATTTGGATATTAGGAGAAGAGGAAAAAGGCGATGAAAGGAGAAGGAGGAGTTGGGTAAACAAGAAATTCAAGATTCCTGTTGATCTTCGTAGAATGAATGGGATGGACGATGACGGTGATTTTTATATTACGGGGACAGTTCAAAGCACGGGCGAAGTTATAATTATGAATTCGGGTCGTGGCAATCCATATCGCCTCAATCTTTACAATCTGGAGACCAATTGTGTTAGGAAGATTGAGATTTCCGAGTTGCCAAAAGATTTGAATCCATATCATTGTACCGTCACAGGTGTATTTGATCATGTGGAAAGCTTATGGCCTCTCAATATTTGATTACGTACTACTCCATTATTTACTAATCCACTACCATTAATGGAGGCTGGATGGATTGATTATTAATTAGTCTTTAATTCTCTAGCATCTAGTTTAGTGCTAAAAATTCAAACTAAATTTATATGAATATAACTACCACATTTTATTTTCGAATTGTTATATTTAAATAAGTATATTATGTTTTTTTTTTCATCCTTCGCCTTTCACTTGTCTATCACCTAATTATTACAAGTTAATTTGCAATTCAGCTCTTTAGATATTTGATTGCGAACTATTTATTTAATTTGCACTATAATTAATTCCACTATATATATTAATATTACCTGTAAATTATAAATATTCAACTTATTTTAAAATTATTTATATATTCTCAATAACTCTAGTTAAGACATGCGATTAATTTATTTTTTTAATAAAGACATAAATTCATTAATGTTTTATTGCTTATAGATAGACTTTATTGTAACATATATATATATATATATATATATATATATATATATATATATATATATATATATATATATATATATATATATAATATATGTACAATATGTTCTTGTTCGTTCAACCCATCTTAAATTCACTTCTAAGGTGTTGGTTCATAAAATTGAATTAAAAAATATGAATTTATAAGGGCAAAAAGCACTTTTTGGTCACTGTGGTTATAGTGATTTAACGAATTAGTTACTGTATTTTTAAAATATTCAATTAGCCCACTGAATTTTTTAAAAATGTGCAATCAACCCATTCCGTCCAAAAAATTGGACGGACGTTAACAGATCAACTTGGATTGCTTACGTGACTTTTAAAAAAAAATGACGTGGTAATTACATGGCAATAGATACATATTAGCTCCTTTCTTTTATTTTTTTAATGAATTTTCTTTACAATTTTTTCTTTTCAAACAAAAAAATAAAATTAAAAAATTATTATGTGGGAAAAAATAATTAAAATAATAATAAAATTAAAATAAATATTTTAATTCATTTTCTATATAATTTTTTCTTTTCCTTTCTTTTAATAATTATTTTTATTTTAAAAATTAATTCCAAATAATACAAATAATATATCAAAATTTTTGTATCAATGAGATCTATTACAATATTACATTAACTTCAACAAAAAAATAAAAATAAAAAATTATTAATTATTAACAAAATAATTCCAAATAATACAAATAATATTAAAACTTTTTAATAACTAAACATAAATAAATAAACCCTAATATAATTAACTGGACCTCTTTTCATCTCTGAGTTGCTTAGCCGCTTAGGAGTGTCTGGAAATGAGGGAAGGGAGCTCCACAATGGAACAATCCGAGACGATGGCCACCCACAAAGCTGGCCAAAATCATTTACACTGCCCCCAGAAACAATATTTTTGGTTTCTACATCTTCATCATACCCTTTTTGTTACAATTAGAAATTAGAAATTTGGAAGCTTTAACTGCAGACTTTGTTTCATTGTCTTTCTTTTATCTTTTCAGATTTGGATGTTATTACTGGTCTATGGGTTATTTGCTTATTGATCAGTTTCTGATTTGGTAGCCGGATTATGGATTTGTTTTTAAATTCAGTGGTGCTTTGGTCTGATAGATCCATGTCTTCTCTCGATTGGGTTTTAATTTGTTTCTTATTTCCGATGATTTGGTTTCCACTGTTCCAATGATAGATCCAAATTTATGGTCTGTGTTCCTTGACCTTGTGGCCGGAAACTATGGTCGGAAACTATGGTCTGTGTTCCTTGACCTTGTGGCCGAAAACTATGATGAATGCTTATTTTAATTTTTCTTCAGATCTAGAACTTGGCTTAGGGAAGAAGATGAACAGTAGAATAAATATGAATTAAAATATTTATTTTATTGTCAAATATAAAGTCAAAATTTGGTCTTTTACTGTCAAAAATTTGGTCTTTTATTAAAAAAGAATTAAAATATTTATTTTAATTATTTTTTGTCACGTAATTAATGATTTTTTATTTTTTATTTTTGTAGGAATTAAAATAATATTATAATAGATCTCATTTATACAAAATTTTTGATATATTATTTGGAATTAATTTTTAAAATAGAAATAATTATTAAAAGAAAGGAAAAGAAAAAATTATAAAAAAATGAATTAAAATATTTATTTTAATTTTATTGTTATTTTAAAATTTTTTTACCACATAATGATTTTAATCTTTTAATTTTTTGTTTGAGAAGAAATTTAATTTAAAGAAAATTCATTAAAAAAGCCACGTAATGGTCTTGTTGAAAATCCATTGAAAATTCATATGGCACGTAATTTTTATTTTTATTTCAAAAAGCCACGACAGCAATCTAAGCTGATTTTTTAACGCCGGTTACTCAAATTGGACGGAATCGGTTAATTGAACATTTTTAAAAAATACAGTGGGCTAATTGAATATTTTAAAAATACAGTGGCTAATTGTTTAAAACACTATAACCAAAAGTGCTTTTTGGCAAATATATATGACTATAAGCACTATGATTATGGGTACGACTTTTCCTTGTTTCCCACAAGGAAGGCAGTTATAACTAATAAACCTATACAAAGGCCACTGATGATGAGTATCTGAGTCCGATGATATTGATATATCGAATAACATGTTGTTCACATTAAAATGTCATGAACCGGAGGATCTGATCGACGCAAGAGAAGTGGTAAAGGAGGATATTAACATCGTTGAGGTCGACTGAAAGTAATTATTAATAAGCTTCCAGATATTTGAATTTGATGCATGATTGATAAAAGTTGAATTTTCTTTTACTTTTTATATGATCAAATGTTAATTAATTTGTTGCTCTGTTCCCTCAGTAACTGAAAGTTTAATATCATATACTATATGTTATATGGAAAAACTGTACAAGAGACACCTTCTGAAAATTTTAACACACCTCAAACAATGGGTGCAACACTACGTACCTTCTTTGCATCCATCCACATTAATTACCTCTGATAACTAACAACACATGCATGAGCTAAACCCTTAAAACACTCAGGCCTGCCTACACTTGGTATTTGTATCTTATTTTGTGCATTACAAATTCTTGTTTTTGAAAAATAAATATATAGAGATTTTTAAAAAAAGGAGCGCTTGGCCGGTGCTCTTCCCACAGCTTTCATCAAGTTTGCTATTTCATAAACTTTTGCCACTTTTGTTCCTCGCCTGGCCTCTGCCGATGCTTTCCTTTCTTCTGCTTTCCTGTGCGCTTTGGCTATATCATTCTGCATCTTTTCCATGGCTCTTGCCCTTTTCTCATCCAGTTTTCTCTACAAAAACAGAGCAACTATTTGTTCAGTTTAGGACTTGTGGATATATATATAAGGTGGTTCTACCGAGTCTAGCTAGTACAATGTACACAAGTGCCTCAGAACTTGAAGAATTCAGGAAAAGATCTCAAAGATGTTCATTTCTTAATTTTCCTCACCATTTCTGTACTGTGTGTGAGAGAGAGAGAGATGCTTTCCTTATCCAACAATACATAGAAATCAACAATACATTGAACTTCAAACACAAGGTTTCAAAACCAATTATTATTCCCAAATCAAAAACTCTACGATTTACTTAATTGATGATTGATTACAGATTTATATACAGTTCAACGCTAACTAATTATAAAATTATATCCATATCACCACTACAAATAAATACCACTAAAACAACTTGATTAAATTAATATTCATACGTTCATACCTCAACTTTCTTCATCCACGAAGAAGACTTCTGAACCTGCTCACTTTCCCAACCATTAATTATCGCGTCCTCGCGCTTAAACCTATTATTAATCTTGGCAATCTTAGCATTTTGCCATGCAGATATCTTCGTCTCAACCTCTTCTTTCTTCACTCTCTGCACCGACACCTCACTGTGATTACTATTCATGGAAGAAGAACCACCGGCAGTAATAGTACTACTGTCACGTCTAGAAGACGGTAGAGGATCCATCGGATTATTATCCGGTACGATGGCCAAAGGGTTTGTTTCTTCTTCCTCTCCAATCCTACCCAAGTTTTCATTTTCACTCCCATTATTTCCTATCGTTGACCCTGCAAGAACTAGTGCATTAAATTCCCTACTCATACTGGTAAAATTCTCGCTCAAACCGCCTTCCGTGCTAGCTATCGATAAAGACGACTGGTGGCTACTTGTATCCCAAGCTTCTCTCCGGCGGGCCGGTGGCGGACGCGGCGGAGTTAGAGCATGGATGTCTCTAATATTGATATCGTGTTCATCTTCTTCTTCTTCTTCTTCTTCATGGTTTTGGTATTCTCGAGTAATGCTACTTGTTGTAGCTATCTGATCACTCAACATGATATTAAGGGTTTAATTTTGGTGTGTTGTGGGTGCTGTGGTGGAACAAAGATGATGAAAATGCCAAAAAGTAGGAGGAGGATAAAATAGTAAATGCTAGGGTTTAAGCATTAATAATGTCCCAGTCTAGTCCATAATTAAGAGTAAAGCAATATTAGCCACACGCGTGCTTTTTATTTAACTAGTAAGGGACCGGAAACAAGAAAAGTTTGAAGGGATATATAGTAGCTAGCTTGTTAGATAGATTGGAGATGAAATGAGACATTGATTAATTGATAGGTACATTTGAAATTAATTTTAATTAATGTTAAATATCTTATTTGGTCCTTTTTGTTTGCAAGTGTTACTTTTTTGTCAATCCCATTTTTTTTTCTTTTGAATCAGGATACAATATTTTTGGAATTATTTCCTATTCTTTTGGTTGCTTGGTGAAGGACCTATTAATTCCTTGTTAGCTATCATAGATTTTTTTCTAAACAGATTATTTTATGGCTCCTCTTTAGTTGTGAATTAGGTTATGACTTTTTTGTCAGTTTAAAATGTTTATTTAATACGATAAAATCATGACAGGAAATCAAAGATTAAGGATAAGTAGATTGTTTCCTCTATTTTTGTAAAAATGAGAAGGGAGATTTTATTTTATTTTTAAATAATGAATATCATAATTTACGGGGCTTATGTTGTTTCTGTATTGTGTGTGTGTTTTATAGAGGCACCCGCAACAACTCATTTAAAGTGTGTATTGAAATATTGTAATTTATGGTCAATTTTAAAATCTCTTTATTACAAGAGAAAATGACTGATTTTTCCTTTTTTTTTCTCTCTCTCTTGTGTCCTTAATTAATTGTTTTATTATTATCTTATCTACAAAATTACTTTCTTTGTAAAAAAAAATTACTCCTTGATCGGTCCTCAAAAGGAATGTATATGTTTTCTTAAAAAAAGAAATAGTCTTTTCCCAAAGAAATAAAATGAAGCTATAAAACTTTAATTATGGAAAATTTCTAAATATTTTTAGGTGGTTGAATTTTTTTTAATTTGTTTACCTAATTCATGAGTTGAAAATATAAAATGCAATAAATTGAAGGGCAGCTATGTCATATAAATAAATAAAGCACAAGGACTCTTCCGCAAGAAAACCTCTTTTTGAATTATCTTTTTTTTTATAATGATTTGTGTCGGCTAGAATAAATTTGACTAAAAGTAGGTAGTGTGGACCAGTGAACATTACACACGCGTCGCATGATAACAACCAAAGCCACGTAGGTTAGTTACACGTGACTAGATTTGGGCCTTACCACAAAATAAAAAGGACACGTGTACGGTATGAAGTTTTCTAGACGCCCACGTCTAACTTGATGATAATTTAGTAGTAGTATTATCTTATCCTACTAAATTCCTAATTAAGATACTACTATATATTATGTCGTGACATATATGGTGACAGAAGCACGGTATATATATTATTTATTTTGTTAAAAAGAAATTCCAATCGTATACATACACGTGGAAATATTGAGGTATTTAATTAATTATTTAAAAATATATATGATGGTGGAATGTGAGTTGTGTCCGTCCATTATTTTGATGGCGAGTGTTGACGAATTTCTTGAGAAGTCGGGCATATGAAAGTGACGCACTCGTGTTTTTAATTCGAGTTGGTGATTTCATTAATTTACATGATAGCTATTTGTCGCTAACGCTTTTTTTGATTTAGATTTTAAGTTATTATATAGTCCACTTAATGTATATTTTAGAGATAATTTCGTGATATTAATTACTGTTTTTAATAAGAAGGGTGTGTGTGAGAGAGATAGAGTAATAGATATGCAATGGCCAATGAGGTTGGTAATTAAGTGTTTAATAACGTACTAAAAGTAGGGGCATTTTTAATTATTAAATCAAAAGAAGTGGAATGAATGAATGAATGAATATTCACATGTCAAATAGAAATCCATGTTAGTGCGGCAGACAATGTGATTTGATGTGATGTGATGTGATAATAGGGAAGGGGTGATATTGGAATTCCAAGAAAGAAAGCTAGCTAGAAAGCAATCTGGTGAATTTGAGTTTTTGAAAAAAATGTATCAAAAAATTTATGAAATTAAAAGTTACTTTTATTTTAAAAATCTTTGATTTAGAATTACTAATTGGAGTATAGTAATAGTGTATTAATGTTGTGGCAGGCACAGGCACATGCACAGGCAGCAGGCCGGGGGAAGCCATTTCGTATATATTTATTTTATTCAAACACTAGGGCTAATTTGTATACATAATACATGCCTTTCTTGACTTGGTACCAGGAAGCCAGTCAACAAGGGGAAAACATTTAAATACAACAATAAGCTTTTTTTTATTTTTCCTATTCAAATGAGGCTTAGCACCACCGTCCATGTGATGTTTTTATAGTATATACTTTCTTTAAATTCCTATACACGTTGAAAAAAGAACACTCCATACCATATGGCATATACCATTGTACAACTAATTATAATAAACAAGACTAAATATTTATTCTACTAGTTAGTATAATATTTTAGTTGTTTTTAACTGTCATGCATGGTAAGCGTAATTTTGAATATTTACTATTTACTATAGATGTGTTGTGCCAAGCTTATTTCCCGACACAATTGTAGGATAAGGTTAAGTAATGTAGAATGATTAGGTAGATTCCTCAGCTTAGAAATGGCCGAATGGTATGTGCTTAACCAAACTGGACTAAATGTTTAAATCGCATGAAATACTATCAAAAAAGGCAGCCCATAAAAGTTGACTCACCGTACCTTCCAAATATATGTTGCTATCGGCCGCCCGCCCGCCCGCCTGCCTGCCGTTGTGGGTCTCAATAGTGAAAAGTTTCCTAAATTTGCATGTTTATTTTAAGTTAAAACATAAATTACTGGAAAATGACTATTTTAAATTAAGAAAAAAATTACTATTGATAATTAGTTAATGACATAATAAGAAATTTTATTACTATGGTATGGTGACAAAAATGTTTATAAAATAATGTGACAAAATGTAATTAATGAATAATTTCATGTACATGAGTGAATCTAGTGATAACCACCGATCACAACCAATCAAATCATTCTGTAAACAATTCTGTGGTGTTAGGAGGCAAGGGACCTTGGAAAAACTTTCATGGGCTCGGTGTTTGGTTAGATTTAACTTGGAGCTTACATAAAAAACTTGGCCTAATCAAAGTATAAAACGGGTAAATTAATAACATGCAAGTTCTTATGACTGAGAATAAGAATTTGATTCTACTAATAAGAGATTTACCAATAACTTCCTCTTCGAGTCTATGACCCGGTCTCACTCTTTATTTTGTAGTTAATTATTTTATACCTCTAATGCCAAATTACTAAACAAACAAGCCCATTTTCTCTGTAAGGAATTTGATATTTTTACATATATTTTTTATATTTCAGATAGTACTTTACATGTCTTTTATAGTAGTACTAGAAAAGAACACATTAAAATATTAAAAATTGATGTGAAAATAGTGCTTCTATTTTTTGAATTCGAATTGTACTTATTTTGGGTATTTTGGGAAAACAACAAAGTGTTGTTCGGTTCAGTCAAAGTGACGAGAAGAAAAAGGGTAAAAGCCTATTTCGAATCGGAAGGAAGTGTCTAAGAAAAGGGACAAATGTGTTTGACCTCTTTAGCTCCTCCAACTCCAAGACGATGAGTTGTCTCTAAATTCCCCTTCTCATCCTTTTCTCCTTCCCCAAACCCTTTTTTCTGTCTAGGTTTTCCTTAAATCGCCACTCCCACCTTCCAACGATTGTGGGGTATAATAATTTCTCTCCTAAATTCTCACATTTTCTTCAAGTTTGACATCGGCCCATCTGATTATTTACTGGGAAATCCATAGTTTGTGGAGGGTTCTTTCTCATCTTTCCTGAAAACTTACGAAGAAATCAGGTTGAGAGATCTGAAATTCCCAGCATTCCTAGGTGGTTCTACCGATTTCTCGGAGTTCAGATTTTGAGTCCCCAATTGGTGGAAGATTCATAAAAGAAATTGATTTTTGATTTTTGAAGCTTTGTTATATGGGAAATTGTTGTGCAGTACCATCAGATCTTTCTGAGAAGAAAAAGGGGAAAAATAAGCCAAACCCATTTTCAATTGACTATGGTGCTACCCAGAAAACTGGAAATGGCGGATACAAGTCCTATGTATTGGAGAATCCGACGGGTCATGAAATTGAGCAGACATACAAGCTGGGAGATGAACTGGGCCGTGGCGAATTTGGGGTGACCTATGTGTGCACTGATAAAGCTTCAGGGGAAGTTTTTGCCTGCAAATCAATATCGAAGAAGAAGCTGAGGACTAGGGTGGATATTGAGGATGTGAGGAGAGAGGTTGAGATCATGAAGCACTTGCCTAAGCATACTAATATTGTGAGTTTAAAGGACACTTATGAGGACGATACTGCTGTTCACTTGGTGATGGAGTTGTGTGAGGGTGGGGAGTTGTTTGATCGGATTGTTGCTAGAGGGCATTATACTGAAAGGGCTGCTGCGGCTGTGACGCGCACAATTGTCGAAATTATTCAGGTGAATTTATTTTGTCTTTCTTGGATATTGATGATGTAGTTGTGCTTTGATCTGCTTATAGCTTACCAAATTTATAATTTTGTTGAATAAAGTTATCATTTTGTTAGTGAGTATAGTAGTGTATAAATATAAATTCATGGTAATATAGCATTTACGAGATTTAGAGAGCAAAGGTTTTAACAAGTCTGAATTAGTTACCTCCCTTGGAACTCTAATACTGTGAAATGTTTTGACAGAGTTTTGAGATTGTTTCTTGATAACAATTATTGGTTAATAGATTCGAGAGATTTCGTGAACAAGGACTTCAACAAGTCGACTTAGCTTACTCCCTTGAAACTCTGGTTCCCTTTACTCTTTTGAAGAGTTTTGAGAAAACATTTCTTAATAATAAATCTTGGTTAATAGACCTATCTTATATTAGGTGACTTATCTCTAGTTAGTTGTTGGACCTGTCAAAATTTGAGTCTTGTGAATTAAAATCTTTAGCTTTCCATTTGTGTTTGTTTTTTTAATGTTCTCTCTTTTAAAATCTTCTTTCCAAAGGATTTTTTGAGGCCTCTAGGTTTTAGAATATTTTGTATCCTTTTCTTAATTGCAGATTATTATTGGTTATGGTAGTCTGTTTACAAGGCACTTCGTGTGCCATTGAATATGCCACTTATTCTTTGGTCTGTGCTGTAAATTCTTATCAGTGAAGATGGTTATTCCTTTTACCATATTTTTGGTCCCAGGTAACGCATAAGGAGCCAAACTGTGCAACTTGTATTATTCGTAATGTTTAAGTCTGCCATAATTTTGTTATTTTACTTCTCATATTTTTACTCAAATTATAGATTTAAGAAATTCTAAATAATTTAGTGCCTTTTTTATATTGCAGATGTGCCACAAGCATGGAGTTATGCATAGGGATCTTAAACCTGAGAACTTTTTGTTTGCAAACAAGAAGGAAACAGCAGCCTTGAAAACAATTGATTTTGGATTGTCAGTGTTCTTTAAACCTGGTAAGCTTTAGATGCCAAAGCATTGAAATAATTAGTTTAGGGACATGATCAACAGTGACCTCTTCAGTTACACTAGCTGAAAATCTTTTAATCTTTACAGGTGAGAGATTTAATGAGATTGTAGGAAGTCCTTACTACATGGCTCCTGAGGTTCTAAAACGAAATTATGGTCCAGAGATAGATGTTTGGAGTGCCGGAGTAATCCTTTACATCTTACTCTGCGGTGTTCCACCCTTTTGGGCAGGTTAGTGTTTTGTTCGTGAAAGAGATACCTTACCTACCTCCCATTTCTTGCACCAAAAATGAGTACCATTACTTTGTTTTTCTTTTGGTTCTATCAAAATACGAATCATATGGTGTTGTGCACATTACTGTGTGCAATATTAGGATCACCAGAATTCCTCTGTATTTCAGAGCTTCTGCATCAGAACCTTGTACTTATTTCATTCTATAGTTATTTTACAACCCAATGGAGAATATTAGATGGCTGGTAAGTGCAGAAGCTTGTCTGATAAAATTAGATAGGAATAATGGATAAAAATGAACATGAGCTTATGAGAGAATGAGACAAAGTAAGCTCTTTTTTGAGAGGGTGGAAAAAATATGGGATTATTTTGACTGAAGGTCTAACATGGAGAAGGTGTACATTTCCCAAATTGTTCTTTTGTTTTCTTCCTATATCTCTCCTAAACTAAATAAGTTGAGTTTTTGAACTCAAGCGCTCTGAAGATTCCCATAAATGCTTTTGAGTGTTAGAGTTGGCTATTAGGATACAGGATTCAAAGTGTGAACAGTTTTTTTATCAGTTCTGATTTGATTTTTCAAACATAACTTTATTTACTGGAATTATGTGACTGCTCTCATTCTTTCTCACCTTCCATCCCCGGGGTTCCTTTCTTATCTCAAAATCTTCTCTGTTGATGTCCAGAAACTGAACAAGGAGTTGCACAAGCAATCATTCGGTCAGTTGTAGATTTTAAAAGGGATCCTTGGCCTAAGGTTTCTGATAATGCAAAAGACCTTGTGAAGAAGATGCTTAACCCTGACCCAAAGCTGCGCCTTACTGCTCAGGAAGTGCTAGGTACTTTACAATTTTGTTAATATGCAATTTTTCATGTATTATGTTTTAAGGCTTGCTCTTTGAAATTTCGTGAATGTAAAATACATTACATAAATCAAGATTGCTGCTTGGTGACTAATTGCAGATCATCCTTGGATACAAAATGCCAAGAAGGCTCCAAATGTTTCTTTGGGTGAAACTGTGAAAGCAAGATTAAAGCAATTTTCTATGATGAATAAGCTCAAGAAAAGAGCCTTGCAAGTAATGTCTAAAAATTTTACTATATATTAAACAAATATGTACATATTGGTTGCTTTCTAAATTCAAGAAACTTTGCACTTTTGATTGTGATGTGGTAAAAATTCTCATGTTCAGTTCTTCACACGTACTTGGTTATTAAACTGCTATTCAATCTCAGGTTATTGCTGAGCATTTGTCAGCTGAAGAAGTGGCAGGCATAAAGGAAGGATTCAAAGTGATGGATATTAACAACAAGGGAAGGATAGACATTGATGAGCTGAGAGTTGGGTTGCAAAAACTTGGCCAGCAGATCCCTGACGCAGATCTTCAAATTCTTATGGATGCTGTAAGTATACTGTATCTAAGTAGTACCAAATGTCAAAATGTAGGGGACTAGGGAAACCTGACTTTTTCATTCAACTGATCTTTCCAGACGTTTAAAGGAAATTCATACAATTGAAAGCCAAATTTTCAAAAGACAAAATAGCTATATGATGTTTTACCTTTCTTTTGTTAATATATATATATAGGGTAAGGATCAAGAGCATTCTCCTTAAATAGCATTCCTCCTTCATTGGCATTCTTTTATTAAAATTACGTCGTTTTGGAGGGACACGGTGGCATTTTTGTAAATACAATGCCACCGCGTATTTATAAAAATGTCACCGCGTTCCTCCAAAACGACGTAGTTTTAATAAAAGAATGCTATTTAAGGAGGACGCTCTTGATTCTGACCGTATATATATATATATATATATATATATATAGAAAAATGATCAGGTCCGGGAGTCCGGACCTGATCAAAATCCGGACCAATTTTTTTTTTTTTGTAGAATTAAAAAAAATAATAAATTATGGAACTAAAATTTTTCCATAATACAGTGTTTTCGGTGTGTTTTTAATACATACACCAACCAATGTATGTACAGTCTGCCCAGACTGTACAGAAATGTTTTGGTATAGGCATCCAAATCACGCCAAAAACACTGTATTATGTAAAAAATTTAGTTCCATAATTTTTTTTTTAGTTTCAAAAAAAAAGCAAAAAAAAAAAAGGTCCGGATTTTGATAAGGTCCGGGAGTCCGGACCTGATCCGGCCTCTATATATATATATATCAGAAAATTGTCCGATAGACTTAAAATTCTGGATGTTCCTTTTGAACTTATATATTAAAACAAAATCTAAATGTTGTGTTCGAATGACAGTTGGAACGACCATATCTACATTATGCATGTATATACTAATCCTTTTGTCACATTGTTCTATGATATCTACCCACACTACTAAGTTGCAGCTCTTGATGTCCGTAATGGATACTTCTTCAAGCACCTAAATTGTATATTATCTCTATTTTGCTTTGTATTCATGTGGGAATAACCTATGCTATGCTATGCTGGTTCCATAGGGTGATGTTGATAAAGATGGACACCTGAACTACGGAGAGTTCGTAGCAATTTCTGTCCACCTGAAAAAATTGGGCAATGATGATCACCTTCATAAAGCATTTGCATTCTTCGATCACAACAAAAACGGATACATAGAGATCGAAGAGCTAAGGGAAGCATTGGCTGATGAAGTTGACACCAATAGCGAAGAAGTCATTAATGCTATTATTCAAGATGTGGATACTGACAAGGTGGGTGATTTTGCCTCTCTCTTTTCTCTTCCCTTGTTTTCTTATTATTTCGTTGAACATAGACTTGTATTTGAAATTCATCTATTGTCCCTTTTAAAGTCTCTTTTTAGCATGGTCCCATTAAGATCTTTGTACATTCCCAACATTTAATTGGCGCTGCAGTGACACATGGTTGACCATTTGTTAGAACTTCCAACCTACGATTGTGCACCTTGCACTTCAAGAAAGCATATTTATCTCATTCTTCATGCCGTTCTGCTCTTCTTCACCGGTTGAGTTTTTTCCTGTTAGGCATCTTGAGCCCATAATATTTACACATACATTACCTTTGTGGCTGTGTATGCTAGTGCTTTCCAACCAATTATATTCACTTGGAATGACTTGGAACTTTTTCGCAATCCCATATTCGACCCCTAAATGTATAGAGCACTTGTGGACCACTACCATATGAAGATGGTATTGCCTCTTGATAGATGAGTGGTGCAAAATATTTGTGCATGCTTCAACTTTCATTTTAATTTTTCTGAATACTTGCAGGATGGCCGCATAAGTTATGAGGAGTTTGCAGCAATGATGAAGGCCGGAACCGATTGGAGAAAAGCATCAAGACAATATTCAAGAGAGCGATACAATAGTCTAAGCTTGACGCTAATGAGAGATGGGTCTTTGAAGGTTAAGGATGAGGGAAGATAACTCGGGGACAGATTAATTAATAATTATTTACCATTAAAATGGGATTTCTCATGTTTTGCTTCTTTTCTTTTAAATTAAAAAATCAATTCTTTTGTGGGTTAACTTTAATTTTTCTAATGGACCCTTTTTTCCTGGGATAACTAGGATGCAGGTCCCAGGTGTTGATGTCCTTTTGAAGTGTAATGTGTTTTCTTTTGTTTGTTGGGAGAGTTGCTGAGTGGATGTAAATATGTTGGTGTATACTTGCACTTGAATCAAGATATCTTGTATGTTCCTTTCCCCCTCAGGGAATTAATTTTATCAGAAAGTGGTATATGGCTTTACGTAAAGAGAGTCGGTACGGTAGTTTTCCGAAAACAATCTACGTGCATAGCTCGGGGATCACTTGTTAATTCCCGTTCTTATTTCTCAGCATCAAGTTGAAAATATTAGTACATACATTATATCGGACAGGAGATATGAGAAGAAGCGGAGTAGGAGATTTGAATTCTATTTGGACCTACCTTCCCCATAGGGCTAGGTCCACTACTCCCACTATAGCGCCTATCCCTCCCTACAACCCATTAGAAAAGCCCCCCAAGTTTAGGACTTAGGGGCTGTTTGTTTAGAACTTAATGGGTCTGAATGGCTGAATCGGTAAGTGGCTGAATCATTAAGTGCGTTTGTTTTGAAAAAAAATCGTCTGAATGACTGAATCGGTCAGATGCGTTGGCTGAATGGTTAAGGCCGAATTTTTGGTCTGAATGGCTGAATGGTTAGCTGAATGAAGTAAAAAAAATTAAAAATAATAATAAAAATAATAAAAAAATATTAACTATTATATTATGTAATATTAAATAAATTTACAACAACTTTGAATTTTTTCAGAGGGGTAAAATATTAAAAATATGTCATTCAGATCTTTAAGATATGTCAGTTATCAAACAGTTTTTTTCATTCAGATTCAGATTCAGATTCAGCTTATTCAGATTCAGATTCAGATTCATTCAATTTTTATCAAACACCCCTTAGTAACTTCTGAGTTCGGACTCGTCATTTTATATACATCTACTGGGATCCGGAAAAACTTACTCTATATGTCATAGGCCCATGGTTTGAATACCCCTCAACCACAACAATTACATCTATCTAATAAAATATAAATGATTTTGAATTTCCCGCTCACTTAATAAATCATCTGGGCCGTCCAAAGTTTGGGATAAATCCAACCGTTCATACATCTATCTAATAAAATACATCTATCTATCTAATAATCTAATAATAATTTAATAAAATACAAATGACTTTAAATTTTTCGCTCATTCAATAAATTATTTTGGTCGTTCAAAGTTTGAGATAAATCATATTGTCCATACAGTGCCGGAGGCACGGGACCCAGCTAGTTTATATATATGGAGAGTTGGAGATGAACCCAACCCGCCCTCTTAGCATTCATTTCGATTGTATTCTCTAGGTCCAAATAAAGATAAAAGCTTTACCTTATGTTTGCAATTTTAAAAAGGGTAAATGACTTATATTTTTGTTTTTGTTTTACACAATCAACTTTAAAAAATTTCAGTTAAATATTAAAGTTCAGGGATAATTTATTTTGATCTTATTTTTTAACAAACGTCAGTTGACCGTCTGTTTTGTCCGACGTGGAATTTAAAATCAATTTTTGAAGCAAAATTAATGACGTGAAAAATTACGTGGAGGATGACTTGGATTTTCACTCATTTAAGAGGCAAAACTCCTCTTTATCCAAAAAAAAACACAAAAACGCCTACCTTCTCTCCTACACTTTTTATTAAGGCTGAGTAAGAAATCAAATTAGAACTGAAACCGCACCAATTAAAACCGCACCAACAGTTCCGATGTATGTAGACCTGGCAAAATATGGTTATGGGTTGATTTTAGTTTTCAAAATATGGTTAACCAACCATTTAAGAACTAAAACTATATTAACCATTTTTAATATGGATAATGTGGGTTGGAACCAAAATGATGTTTTGACTTTTAAACAAAATTTTTAAAAAATGAAATTAATATATACTATAAATAGAGAGACGGTTATAAGGGGTGGGTAGGGGTAGGGGTATAGGGTGGGAGGTGTATACATAATCGCTTAATATTAATTTTTTTGGGGAGTGGGGGTGGGGGGTGGGGTGGGGATGGGGTGGGGGTAGGGGTGGGTAGGGGTGGAGTAGGGGGTAGGGGTGGGTGGAGTGTATACATAATCACATAATATTATTTTTTTTGTGGAGGTGGGGGTGGGGTGGTGGGGTGGTGGGGTAGGGGTAGGGGGTGTGGGTGGATGGGTGGGTGGATGGGTGTGGTGGTGGGGTAGGGGTAGGGGGTGGGTATGGATGGGTGGGTGCATGGGGTAGGCGTAGGGGTTGGGTGGGTGTGGGGGTAGGGGGTGGAGTGTATATATAATTACATAATATTTTTTTATGGAGGTGAGGGTGAGGGTGAGGGTGAGGGTGAGGGTGAGGGTGAGGGTGAGGGTGGGTGTGGGGTGGGGTAGGAGTGGGGGTGGGTAGGGGGTGGGTGAGGTAGGGGTGGGGTGGGGGTGTGGTAGAGGGTGGGTGGGGGTGATGGTAGGGGTGTATACATAATCACATAATATTTTTTTGTGGGTGTGGGGGTGGGGGTGGGGGTGGGGGTGGGGGTGGGGGTGGGGGTGAGGGTGGGTTGGGGTTGGGGTTGGGGTTAGGGTGGGGGTGGGCGTGGGTGCCCTGGGAACTGGGAACATTCTAAATTATGATGATGCAAAATTGCAAATTAAAAATGAGTTTATGTGATCTTTAAGATTTAAAATTCAATTATCATCTTTGTGAACCTAACTTTTGATTTGGAACAAAATATGAGTCAAAAAATGGTTAACTGGGTTGGAACCATAACCAACCTAAATAAATATGGTTCCAAACTTTAACCAACCTGAATAAATAAAAATGGTTAACCAACCCATTTGGTTCCAGTTAATATGGGTTGACTCGACAGTTAATCAATTATATTGCCAGGTCTAGGTGTATGTAGCGGTTTTAGGTGGGTTGAAAAACCAAATTTATGATTTCGGTTTAGTTACTAATCAAAACCGCACGCATAAAACTGAAACCGCACCAAATAATTATCATGTTTTCTCAAATTTGCTACAAGTATATATAATTTCTCTACTTTAAAATATTTTTGTCAAAAACAAATATTGTAGGGTTGAATGAAGAATAAATAGTATCAATTATGTTTGCAAATCAAGATTGACTTGGTATTTCTTAAAGTAAATGTGATAACATAGAACCATATAATTGTTGATGTCTGGAACTATTTTGCTAAATTTGCTCCATGATTGTGTTCACTGCGTAATACGTTTGCGTGGATGATTTTGCTAATTATTGTACGAGTTTGTTATTTCAATTGGTTTTGGAACCGAAACGCACCAAATGAAAACAAAACTGCACCGCACCAATCACAAACGATTTTATGTGCGATTTTGAATTTGTCAAACTCACCTAAACGGTTTTGTGTACAATTTAAACTTCAAACCGTAACATACTCACCCCTACTTTCTATATGAGAACTAAATTAGGGATTCTAATGTTAGGGTTTATAAAATTGAAATTGAAGCTTACCAATGTCAAATCAACGTGAAATAAGTGGCAACTCAACAAGGAGTCGGTATCAGGAATTGAACCCATGCCTTATTGGACCAAGACTTGATTCCTAAAGTCAAATTATATAATCGATATAAATACATTTAATAACAAGTGTACACTAAACAAAGTTTATTATGGACTTACACGATAAGTATAAGTTAAAATAATCACTTCACATATACCGAGAAATATTAAAGAAAGAGGGAATATGATACTCCATGTATTTCAGCAAAGGCTGTATTGCATCACTTAAAATTTGCTATATTGATTTTTTAACAGAATATTAGGCTAGATATTTTTGTTTTTTACTATTTTTAAATTTTCCTTTCCTCACAGTTTATATTTTTTGTAATTATTATAATCCATGAAATTAATCTCAAAACTATTAATCGTAGGATTAAATAGTCCTAATCACATGTTTATTTTTTATGAAATTATTAATGAGATAATTTAAAATAATCTCATGTTATGTTTGTTTTTTTCAGGATTATTTAAAGGATTAGATGAAAAAAATATCGTTTGGACTATTATATGCTTACCAATAATAAGATATTTTAAAATATAATTTAAACATGTTTATACATCAATGATAAACAATTAATTATAAATTTTTAAATACTGTTAAAATATTTAAAATTAATAGTGATATTTCAAATATAATCTTTATAAATAAAGTCAGACATAGTGGGTGTCTTATGGCAAAGTAAACAAATGAATGTTACATTTATAGTCCGTTTAAGACATGTACGTATAACACGAAAGAAAGTTGTCTGATTGCCAATAATTGAACTCAATTATCAAACGATGATTAAGACCAAATGGACCCACAAAGCCGATGATTGTAATAAGGTGTATCTAATTGGTTCTACCTGTCCTAAAAATAATTAAGATACGTGAGTGTTCAATCAAACTATTAGTTTTAACCTGGAATTATTAGTGGAAATGATAAAATATTGTAGGCATTAGTTATTTTATTCAATATTCATCACAAAAATAGTGACTACATAAATAATTAATCATATAATCTCAAGGGTCTCTTTGTTTCTATGATTTTGAAAGTGGTTAGCATGAAGTTTATTTTTAGGTAAGTTGGTCAATTGGCCAATAGAATACTGACACGCAGACGATATTCTATGTGTGTCAGCATTCTAATGTTCAATTGACCAACTTACCAAAAATTAAACTTCATTCTATTGGCCATGATTTTTGTTATTAGTGTTAGAACATCTTCAACAGTAGTTGTAAGACCCCAACTTATTATAAATAAAATCGAATGTCCTCTAATTATATTTGTGAATAATAAGGTATTAATTTGATATAATTATCTGGTTATGAGTGAAATGTGCAAATTTTGCAAAATATGCAAGTGGTTATAAAATAATCATTGTGTCGGAGAATATTCGTTTGGTCGTGGAATATTCTTGTTGTCGGAGAATATTCGTACGACGGCGCAGTCATTTGTGGGTCCCATAACAGAATAACTGTCGGATGAAGAAAACGACAAGTTTAAGTTTTTATAAATAACGACGTAGTTGTTACCGTTAACACTGTTGGAATACCCGGTGGTTAAAATAAAGTAATACGCGTGGATGCACAGTATTGATGAATTATTGATCCTTACGTAAGAAGACACTACTCAATAATTGTTACAGTAGTTACTGTTCAATATTTTATTTTATTTATTCAATAATTATTGCGTTGATATTTTATATTATTGTTGTTTCTATAATTGTCACTGCACAGTATTTCCCATTATCGGATCAATAATTTATATTATTTGAATAATATTATTAGATAGCATTATTGGCAATGTCTAGAAAGTTCTGTCAAGGAGAGGTTTGGTCACCTAATTGCGCGCCAATAAGGAGAAATTCTTATTGAAAAGCCCCCTCTTTCCTGAAAACGGCCTGATTGTCATAAATGTGATTCTGTAATATTATTTATAAATAATTAATTATTGATTCATATGATAAGAAAATATTTATTTTATGTGGATATAAATGTTGGATATATTTATTGTGGTTAAAAAATGAAGGAGTTAATGTTGAAGTGTTTTATTAGTATTTTTGTCGGAATGAAGGTATTAAAAATTAAACCAGTGTTTTTGAGATATATTGTGTGAGTTATAATTTTTAATCCGACCGTTAGATCGTTGTAATTTTTGGATATGTTATACATATATAAGTTGAGTATATGTCCACAAATTTTGAACCATTAAAAATGAACGTATGATTTGTTATAAATTTTAAGAAATGACTGAATCAGAAATAAGGTTTATAAATGATTTTGGTGGAAAATTTTAGAATTGAGTGGGCCCCACTTGTGGTTGGTGAAGAAATGTGCTGAATTTATTTCAAATGTGGTGGGTGAAATAGTAGCAGGTAAAGTCATCAGGTTGCAGGTCAAGTCTGCTAACATTTTTCTATAAATAGAGGGCTAACTTAGAATTGAAAATCAAACCAGAAACAAGTTTTCTCTCTTTCTCTCTCTAGATTATTGAGTGTATTTTATGAGTATTTAAATACTTTGTGAGTTTCTATTCATCAGTGCAAGTTTTTTTCAGCCTTATACCGATATTCCGATCAGAAGTACTGATATTTTGAGGTAAGGGATGTTATTTTCTTCATATATGATATTATTTCTTCAATATCATTATGCCGAAGTATTGATATGAATTTTTATCAAATTTGGAATTTTTTGTGCTGGAGTTACTATTCACGTATACGGCACTATTCACGAATACGACACTATTCACCGAAAAATGAAACTTTCTCCTTTTTATCCAAGATGTCTATTATGGTTATTATCTTTGGTTGTATCCATATTTTGATCTTTATTTTTGAATTCTGCTTCAAAATTGGTATTTATGAAGTATTATTGATCTTGGATAAACTGTTATACGAATCCCTACTATTTGTCCTTCTGTTTCACTGGATTCATTTTTTTAAAAATATTTTTTCATCATCCTCAGTATTAAATGATGATATTACTAAATATATTCGGCCTGTAGTGCAAAGATAAATGATTAACTGATGAATATCTTTGATCCGTAGTGCAAAGATGAACAGGTGTTGAGATGAACATGACCAACTGGTGATACAAATGAATATATTTGGCCTGTAGTGCAAAGATGAATATTTGATTAAAGATGTATATTGATTATTGTTACAGGGATAAAATATTGATGATGGACTTTTAAATCTTAGAAGATAGTAGAACTCATTCTTTACTTGACTCTTCTAATGGATTGATGTTTTCGCTGCAGTTGTTGATCTAAAACTTGTTGGCTATTATATTTTATCAGATTTTTTCCTATTGAAGACTAACGATTATTTGTTGTATATTATCTTAGTCATAATATTCTTTACTGGCTAGTTGAGCTCACTCTTTTTCTTTTTGTTCCATTTTTCTCAGGAAGTGAGAACATAGCAGGAACTAGTCGGGGTACGTAGTGATGGTTCTAGAAAGATGTTTTAATAGTCCTCACTATTTCTGTAAAATAGTGTTTAAATATTTGTAACGATGACTTATTTGAGTGTGGATATTGTCTACAAGACAATATTTGTATTTAAACTCACAGCATGTGTTGTCGTATTTTGCACAACAATTGTATTATTGAAGTTGTAGTTTTCTTTCTGTACCATGTATTTGGCGACTCAGAATGGGTGTTGTATACCTATTTTGGGGGCGTCACAGTAGTAGTAAAAAAACTCTTCAAATTGAAGCTTGTTGACCTACGTGATAATTTGAAGAGTATTATTTGCTACTTTAATATTTTGTGCCTCATCAGTCTCTTCAATTCAATTAATACAGTATTTGACTTAAAACAATAACAATTGATAACATTTGAAATAATGAATAACATACATTTTTTAAAATGAGATGTACATTAAACTCATCAAACAAAATAAATGTTTTTAGTATTTCTCATATGATTTTGATTCTCCCAAAATAAAATAAATCTTTTGAAAAGACAATGTCAACTTATGAGTTCTGAAGAGAGAGAATGAGGTTGCATATTTGATGACTAAGTTGGAGATCACCTATTTGAGTATTCTAAATTGGTTGAAGAGACTCTTAGAGATACTCTTATGGTGTAAAAATTAGTAGAAGATTTTTGTAACAAATTGACCATACACTTGGGTCATGTTTGTTTGCAAGTATTATAATCATGCGACTATAATCTATGGGATTATCACTACAAGAAAACCGTCTATTTCCGACTGACGTATCCTCAACGTAATAAATTCGATCGAAATAGGATTATGTCCGAGGGAATAATGTGTCGGATATAAGTCCCTCGGAAATACATTAATTAGGACGGAATTCAGTCGAACTTAGTCCTCCCCAGTTGGCGCCAAGTTTGGCGCCACCGCTAAAAGTAATTTCGACGAAAAAACATTAATTTCGAGAGACTTTTCGTCGAACTTAAACTATTTCTGAGAGACATACGTCCGACGAACATTCCGTCAGAGATAAAAATAAAAACCTTTCACCTTCTGCCTTTTTATTTCAGACGCTCGTTTTATTTCTCTCTCTCATTCCTCCTCGATCACATCCTCACCGCCCCCACCCTCTCTCATTCTCTCAGTCTCAGTCGATCTCCTTCACTCTCTCATCCTTCCTGCCCCCACACCGGTACCCCTAGTACTCTCCTTCCCTCTCTCATCCTCCCCACCCCACCCATCCAGTCACCGCCAGTCCCTCGCGCGCCACCCCTTTTCCCCTGCCACCGTACGTTTGCCTCTCTCTTTCTCTCTCTCTTCACCACTCTCTGCACTCAGCCCCACTGTCGGCCACCCTTCCACACAACGCCACTGCCGGCGACCCTCCCTTACGCAGTCGACATCGACGACGTGTTCTGCCCGGGTTGGACTCTACTTTCCCCTTATCCTTTAACCGATTTTCAAACTAGCTAAGGCCTAAGGTTAGTAATGGTTTGTTTGTATAATTAAGTATAATTTCCTGCCCAATATTGTGCATATTACACTGAAATTGGTACTATATATATATATATATATATATATATTTATCTATTGATGATAATTACTGCTACTATATATATTTCGAATTCATTGCTGAAATTGGGACTTAAGTGTTCTGCCGAAATGAGTTATTTGTGTTCTGCCGAAATGGGTTATATCTATTTGTGTTCTGCTAAAATTATAAGGGTTATTATTTGTGTTAATTGCCTAATTGATGTCAAAATTGGGTTGCCGAAATTGTGTTATGCCTAACTGTTATGCAAACTGCTGCGCAAATTGGGATTGCAGCTTATGTTGCAGCTTCTGTTTAGTGTATAACATCTGGTAAATGTTTCAATCTTGATATATTTGTTATTAATCCTGATATATTTGTTATTTTTGACTGAATTTTGACAGAAATTCTGTCAGAATTATGAAATTGCAGACTTGTATGTATTGTATTAGTAATTAGTTTCCCAATATTAATAAATCATAAACTAAGTGCCATTTACTTAGTTTCTTACTACTAAAATAAAATAAAGTAAATATAATTTAATTTAGTTTATTAAATAAAATAAATTTAGTTTATTAAATAAAATAAAATTTAATAAAAAATAAAATTAAATAAAAATAACAAAATAAAATAAAATAAATTTAATTTAAATAATCTAAATTAAATTAAATTTAAATTTGATTTAATTTAATAAAAACATTAGAAATTATATAATATATATATATAATACAAAATAAAATAAAAAGTAATAAAAAATTAATTTAATTTAGTTTAATAAATAAAATAAAATAAAATAAAATATATAAGTAGTTTCTATAGATTCCAAATAAAAATTTTCATTAACTAAGTATCACTTACTTAGTTTATCATCATTGGCAAAATAGTAGTTTATAGCTAGAAGTGAATGTTGAACAGTAGTCTCTATAGATTCCAAATAACAATTCTCATAAACTAAGTACCACTTACTTAGTTTATCATTATTGATAAAATAAACTAAGAATATCCATAAGTGAATGTCGAACAGTAGTCTCTATAAATTCCAAATAATTAACAATTCTTATAAACTAAGTACCACTTACTTAATTTTATCATTGGCAAAATAAACTAAGTAGCATTTGCTTAGTTTGCCACAATTTTCAATATATAAATGTAATAATACTCTCCCTACATATATATACTCTTTCTTGTATACAGGTTTGAACATAGCAGTTGCAGCTAAATAGTACTCCAACCGATTCCTCGACAACAATTAAAAAAAAAGGGTTGTAGTTCCTGTTTGTGTCCTATACTCGAATAATAAAGGTAATTGAATTACTGCAGACATTTCTCACTGTTCCATCATAACAGATGACAACATCCGAAAGTTGTGCCAGTAAGTTGTTGAACTTTATTCAATAGCGTAATGGAACTCCTTCGGGATGTTGTCATCTGTTATGATGGAATAGTGATGAATGTTTGCAGTAATTGAATTAACTTTATTATTCGAGTATAGGACACAACAGGAACTACGACCCTTTTTTTTTGCCCCGTTGCCGACTCAAGTAGAGTTTCCACATAAATTCTCATAAACTATGTACTATACTTTGAAACTTAGAAACCCGTTTGACATACACTCAATAGGGGTGAATGTCGAATAGTCCCCAGTTTGGAACTGTTATTGCATGTTATGTCTCTCACTTAGGCCGGTGCAAATACTAAACGGTACATTTTTTATTATTTTGAGGATTTATCGACTGTTATCTCTATATGTTCTCCGAGTGCATACTTAGATTAAGTTATCTTAGTCTATTTCGTGTGCTTGGAGACCATGGGGAGGTGCTGCCGAAATTTTATTGAAACTCATGAAACGTACTCAACGTGTTTGCACTAGTGACGAGACACATCCAATAACGTGATAGAAGCCTTACCCCTGTCCTGTAGAGATACTAAGTAAATCTAATTCACACATGAATATCCAAATTAACTTAATGCGTACTTCTGTGTAGTTAAAAATGTCAGCCGACCGGAGTTGGATGTACCGTAAGATACCCATTGATAGGAGGGGATTAGTCTCAGCTTAATGTATTGGGGTTTTAGATTTCTTGACCAAAGCACTAGAACATATGGATGATCCGCACGGGAAGATACGATGCCCGTGTGTCATGGGTAAAAATCTGATTTGGAAGAAAGTTGACGAGATTAAATTCGACTTATTTTCTCGTGGATTTGTAGATGGGTACTTCGTATGGACTTATCACGGGGAATCAGAAGTGATTGAAAATATTGTGGAACAACCAATTCCACGGGATTCATACGTCAAAAACTATGATCCAGTTGAGATGTTGGTTGATTCTTATGGCCCTACTACTATTGATTGGGCTGAATATGAACCTTCTTCAAGCAGTGCGAAACAAGTGCCAAATGATATAATTGTTGCCTGTTACAAGTTGTTATCTGAATCTGGGGTCGCGTTGTATCCGGGAAATGATACGAACACCAAACTTTCTGCAGTGACGAAGCTCTTACACTTCAAGAATGAGCACGAATGTAGTGAGAGAGGTTTCAACGATTTGATCGCTATAATTGGACAGTTCTTACCCAAGGATCATACTCTTCCTGCGAATTATTACGAAGTGAAGAAGATGGTCAAGGGGTTAAATATGGGGTATCAAAAAATCGATGCTTTTGAGCAGGATTTCATGTTATACTATGGGGAGGACAGAGACAAGAAACAGTGTGATATATGCAGTTTATCGCGCTATCTATATAATAAAATAGAGCGGCTCGTAAATCAATGAAGACTTCAACATCCGACGCTCTCAAATCAATTAAGGCTTCAACATCCAACGGTCCATTTTGAATCTTATTTTCTCTCTTTCTCTCTCCTCTTATTCCTCCTCTCCTTTTCTTCCTCTCCTTTCTCCTCTTTGTGTCTCTCTTCCCCTCTTCCCCCATTTACTTAATTAATATTTTATTTTAAATTGTAATAATTTTTTATAGTATGCATATTTTAAAATGTATAATACATAAAAAAAACATCAATGGTTACAAAATCAAAAAATTAAATATATTCTTTTTCTTTTTTCTTTTTTTTAATTTTTAATTTTTCTTTATCATAGAACAAATGTTAACAAATTAAAAAATTGGTTAATTGTTGGCATGATTTGATATCTAAAGTTAAAATACTAGATGTGATAATTAACATAATTTTTAATATTTTTATATGATATATAAGATTTGTTTCGTAATAAATTTTTTCTAAGTTTGTTTTACGTAAATTTTAATATTTAGAAAAAAAAAATATTTTTTGTGTTAATCAATGAAGGCTTCAACATCCGACGCTCTCAAATCAATTAAGGCTTCAACATCCAACGGTCCATTTTGAATCTTATTTTCTATCTTTCTCTCTCCTCTTATTCCTCCCCTCCTTTTCTTCCTCTTTGTGTCTCTCTTCCCCTCTTCCCCCATTTACTTAATTAATATTTTATTTTAAATTATAATAATTTTTTATAGTATGCATATTTTAAAATGTATAATACATAAAAAAAAAATCAATGGTTACAAAATCAAAAAAATAAATATATTCTTTTTCTTTTTTTTTAATTTTTAATTTTTCTTTATCATAGAACAAATGTTAACAAATTAAAAAATTGGTTAATTGTTGGCATGATTTGATATCTAAAGTTAAAATACTAGATGTGATAATTAACATAATTTTTAATTTTTTTTATATGATATATAAGATTTGTTTCATAATAAATTTTTTCTAAGTTTGTTTTACGTAAATTTTAATATTTAGAAAAAAAAAATATTTTTTGTGTGTTAATTTGCACTTTTTATGAGTATTACAATTTTATTTTTATATTAGAAAAAATTATGTTTTAATGTATATTACGAAAAATTATTTTTTAAAATTTAATTAACAAAAAATTTATGGATTTATTTTTTTAATATTTATGTTATTTATCGCACAAGTTCATAATTTGATTAATTTGATCAAGTTAAATGAAAATGATAATATACATATATATATATATATATTTAGTGGATATATAAATGAAAATGATAAAAGTTTGGGAAAATATTTGACTAACAAAAAATGACCAAAAATAAAAACAGAACATTTTTGCACAACTAATTCATATTTGAGGAACAGATGTGCCAAAAAAAATATAAGGAACACTTTAGCAAAAATAAGACAAATAGGAGGGTCAAATTTGCTAATTAGTCTAAAGTAAGGGGTCTTATGTTTTATATTTCAAATATTTTCATGTATACATTGAAGGATACTTGGTGTAATCTGTAAAGAATACGAAGTTGTTTCTCTATAGGATACATGTGTATATTTTTTTGGTATGGAATGGTGATTGTTTTGGTGGTATGGAATGGTGATTGTTTGTATACATGTTTAGATTTTTCTGGATATCTATTTTTAAAGAAAAATCTATCGAAATTTCTTAAAATTAGTAACGACTAGCTTGATGTTTTGATGGTTGAATATCTGTTGATGATTTAGTATGTATTAATTATTGTGGTTGTATGGTTAATTATGATAATTGTTATGTCTGATTGTAATTTATTTTAGGTTACAAAGAGTCTTTACATAATGTAGTATTTTTTGAATTTTAATCTAATTATTTGTTACTCCGTGCCTTCAGGCACGGGCAATTACTAGTAAGGTTACAAAACGTGGGGGGGGGGGGAAGGAGAAACATGTTCCTAGGAAAATCTTACGATACTTTCCACTTGCGCCGAGACTTCAGCGGTTATTCATGTCGTCTTATACGGCTCAACATATGAGTTGGCATCGAACAAGGGATGTCGTGCCTGGTCAGCTGACTCACCTAGCGGATGGAGATGAATGGAAGAGATTTGATGTAAATTATCCCGAGTTTGCGGAAGAAGTTAGGAATGTTAGGCTTGACATGGCTACTGATGGCTTTTGCCCTTTTAATAATTTAAGTCAGCCGTACTCAGTTTGACCAGTCATTATGGTCGCTTATAATCTTCCACCAGCAATGTGCATGAGGGATCCGTATTTGTTTTTGACTTTACTCATTTCGGGGGATAAAAGTCCTACAAAATATCTTAATGTGTACCTACGACCGTTAGTGGATGAACTAAAGATGTTTTGGGAGATAGAGGTTCAGACGTTTGATAAATCGATATGCGAGAATTTTGTGATGAAAGCAGCCCTGTTATGGACTATCACTTACTTTTCGGCTCTTGGGATGGTTAGTGGTTGGTCAGTTTCCCGAGAGGGTGCATGTGGTTCAGTTAGTATGCGCGAGACGATGCCACTTTTATGCAGACCGTCTTGTCGGAGTTCCACGTAAGTTAAGCATATTATCACCACATAGTTGTATTGGTCAGTTCGTCAAATGTTCTTAATTTTAAATAATCTTTTGTTATTGGTTTATTATCGATTTGACCCGGGCATCTCTCAGTCAGCTGACGATGCTGTGATTGAGCATCACGTCGCTGTGAATTACTCTGGATGGCTATATGAGATGCGACAGAATGCAGCCCGGGCAGTTGTGGACCAGCCCGGGACCACCATCAGAGATCATCAGCCCCACATAGTCTCTGATTTAGCCTGGCAGGCTATGTATGCGCATTGGGAGGCTGATTACTTCAAGAAAAAGTCCGAGCAGGCGAAGAAGAACCGTGGTCAACTCCGGATAGTACACACCACTGGTTCTCAGTCGTTCGAGGAGGCAAAGACGGTAATTGTGTTGTATTTAGTTATTTATGTGTCAAGTTCTCACACAAATACTTAAGACCTGTTTTATGATTGTTTGTATTAGGCATTGGGGAGGACCTTGGGACGTGATCCTACCATTCTAGAGTTTTGGGATCGAGCCCACACGCCTAAGGACGAGCGTGCTTTGTCTCAGGCAGCTTTATCTATACAGGTAAAACTCATCTTACTATTTAGCTTTTAATAATATTCAATCGTAACTAAAATGATATAATTAACATACATATATGTAATACATTACAGGACTGATTTCAGAGGCTTTAGGACGAGCGTATAGCTGAGCTGGAGACTATTAGGAGGGGTTCTGAGCCGTTAGATTTTGCCACCCCTCTTCCCGATGTTGTATTAGATCGGGATGAGGAGCTGAGACTATGGGTCGCGTCTCAGGATCCCCCTACTAGCAGTACCAGCAGATATCGAGTGTTGGGTCTGCCGAGGATACCCGCATATACACTTCCTGGAGGTAATATTTTTTAATATTTCACGAAATTATCCGAATTTATCACATTATATAAATTATTATTAGTAATCGAATTTGTAACTCTTTATAGGCTCCAGCCAGCGCTAGCGTTCGAGAGCACATGTCGGACCATCTCATACGGGCGCTGGCTTAGATGACGATATCTTCTGGCGGCTGATAGGGGCCGTGTCGGATAGGTTCCATACCGATCCGGTCTTTCGGCGTCAGCAGTTGCCTTCTAATTCTCGTCTTCACCAGATTGCTCAGGATATTATAGCAGGGGCTTCTGCAGAGAGTACGGGATTACCACGGGAGCAGTTCGACGCTTGGAGCGCCGAGATGCTCCGAATGGTGATTACCCTCTTGGAGGAGGCTTTTCATCCGCCCCCACCTACTCAGGTATTCTTATTGTTTATATTTTTCAATTAAGGCTAGTTTGTTAATTCTCACATATATATATGTATATGGACTAATGATTTATATTTTTGATTCTATCAATAGGGTGGCGATGGCGACCAGTCTGGCGATGATGAGCAGGAACACGAGTCTAACATTCATACACTAGAGCAGCGTTGTTCACCTCCGCCCGATGATGATCATACTTTTACTAGTTTATAGTTCATTTGTATATATTCATGTTATTGGTAGACCCTTTTGTATATATTGTATTGTCTAATTGCGTCTGTACAACTATTGTAAATTATATTGTTTAACATTTATGGTCAATTAATTATATTTGTAATTAGTTAGCTTATAATACGTTTTGGTGGATATTTGAATGTGAATGTGAATGATAATGAGTTGAAGATTAAGTTTTAGTGCTACGTTGCATATTTGAATGTGAGATACAAGTTTATATTACTATGTATTGGGTTGTGACAGGTTACAGGTAAATTAATAGGTTTAAACACCTGGAAACTGAACTTTTAAAATTTGTATTTAAAAAAAAGGCTAGTTAATTCTGACGGAATAAGGTAGTTGCGACGGAATTTCCCTCGGAAGTAACAAATAAGTAATTTTTAATAAATGCCGAAATATCCTAATTTCAGTCGAACATACGTTATCTTCGACGCAACTTATCAGTCGTAAACACCCTATCTCCGACATAAAGACCGTCGAAGGTAATAATCAGCCAATTTTAATATTTGATGGTTTATTCTATTTTTCAGTCGGGAATAAGGTAATTCCGAGGGAATGTATCCGTCGAACTTAGTTACTCTTATATTCGACGAACAGTTTCGTCCTATATATTCGGTCGAAGATAGCTAATGTTCGACGTACATCCGTCGGAGATACGTTCGTCGAAGATATGTAATTTTTGACTGAACTTTTGACGGACGTTATTTTCGACGCGAATATTTACGATCGAATATCTGACGGATATTTCCATCGAGAATAAAGTAATTTCGACTGAATAAGAGTAATTCCGACGAAAAAATTCGTCCGACTTAAGCCTTTTTCTTGTTGTGTATAATCTCAAAATTATTAATTCTAGAATTAAATTGTCAGTCACATTTTTGTTTTTTATAGGATTATTCATGGGATAACTTAAAATAATCACATTTTATGTTTGTTTTTTATAAGATTAATTAAAGAATTGGATTAAAAAAATATTATTTTGATCCTTACCAATAATAACATATTTTAAACTTATTTATACATCAAAAAGGTGCCTATAAATAAAAAATATATATTTATAGCATATGTTTGTTTGCAAAATTACACTTGGGATACAATTATTAATCCCAAGTATCTTGTTTGTTTTCAATTTTAAACTTGAGACTATTAGTCTAGGGATTATAAAACGACTTAATAGTTTTTAGTTTATAATTATAATTTCAGGATTATAATACTAGAATTAATAGTCTTGGGATTAAAATCTCATGAATTATAATTTCAGGACAATAATTCTTACAAATAAATATAATCTTAAAATTAATAATCTTATTCTAAATATAATCATTGAATATTGAAATACAATAGAAACCAACATTAAATTGTCTCTAGCTAATTAGAGTCCAAAGTTTGGTACCATTAATTGGGTTGGATCTAGATCAGTTGCCTTTTTCATCCTTATTAATTTTGTTGTACAACGACAAAATTGGTTAGGTAGTCTACCGATCTTACTTTCATGATATACAAAAGTTATGGAAATTGCAAAATGATCCATCCCATTGATATTTTGGGAATAATTTACAAGTTCGTCAAATCAATGTATAAGTTATTTTTCACTATTAATGTATTTGATAACTACTTATTTTTTAATTTATAAGTTGAGTTTTAAGTCAAAAAAATAAGTAATTATTTTTGACTTCTTTAAAATGACTAGTCATTTTAAAATAAGTTAGTTTGGCTAAATGTAATGTTTATTTTGTCCCTCTTTTTTATTAATGTCCTTTTTAGTAATCGTTACATTTATTTTAACTTATAAATCATTATGAACCGAACACCTCATAACTTATTTTAACTTAATTTCTGACTTATAAGTCCAATTGATGCCGAACGTTTTTATTTATAAATCACCACTTAAGATAACTTATCAGTCAATTCATATTTTAACTTGTAAGTCACTCCCAAACAGGCCCTACATGTGCGGTTTGAATGCACAAATTTGGAGTATATAGTTATCTAACATCGAATATCTTGGAAAATACATCTACTAAATAATCCCTCCTGTTCAGATTAAATGTCACTTTAGAGTTAAGCACACTTATTAAGAAATAGGATAAAATACAAAGTTGACCCCCGAACTTTAGGTATTTTTGGGTATTTAGTCCTTTTCTTTTGGTCAACGCAAATTGAGCCCCTTTCTATTAAAAAAATTTGGACTTTGAGCCCCAACCGCCACATGTGCGTTGACTGCCTACGTGGTAGCTATGACGTGGATATTTTTAATTTTATTTTACACATAGCAGCTATGACGTGGATATTTTTGAATTTTTTTCCCCAAAAATATGTAGCTCCAATGCCAACTGAACTATACAACTAAGATGGTATAATTTTGCAAGAATTAATATTTATAACTAAACAATTAGATCCCTGAATTAAAATAAAACTAATCTCCCCAAATTACTACTACTACTACTACTACCAATAATAATAATAATAATAATAATAATAATAGTAGTAGTAGTAGTAGTAGTAGTAGTACTAATAATAATAATAACAATAATAATAATAATAACAACAACAACAATAATAATAATAATAGTAATAATAATAATAATAATAATAATAATAATAAAATAAATAACAGTAATAATAAAAATAATAATATTAACAGTAATAATAATAATAAAATAAAATAATATTAATAATATTAATAATAATCCCGCTACTGTTATTTATTATTATTATTACTGTTATTTTATTTTATTATTATTATTATTGTTAATATTATTATTTTTATTATTACTATTACTATTACTATTATTATTATTATTGTTATTATTATTATTCTTATTATTACTACTACTATTATTATTAGTAGTAGTAGTACTACTACTATTATTAGTAGTAGTAGCAGTAGTAATTTGGGGAGATTTGTTTTATTTTAATTCGGGGATCTAATTGTTTAGTTATAAATATTAATTCTTGCTAAATTATAACAACTTAGTTGTGTATATCAGTTGGTTGTTGGGCCAAATTTTCAAGCTTGAGGGGTTACAAGTTCAACTCTTTGGAGCTAAATATTTTTGGGAAAAAAATTCAAAAATGTCCACGTCATAGCTGTCATGTGTAAAATAAAATTAAAAATATCCACGTCATAGCTGCCATGTAGGCGCCACGTAGGTAGTCAACGTACAGGTGGCGGCTGGGGCTCAAAGTCCAAATTTTTTAATAGAAAAAGGCTCAATTTGTGTTGACCAAAAGAAAAGGACTAAATACCCAAAAACACATAAAGTTCGGGGGTCAACCTTGCATTTTACCCTTAAGAAATAACACAAAATATCTTTTGTGTCCCTAATTAATTATTTCTCTCTCCACAATTGTCTTTTCTCATTCTCCACAATTGTCCCTAATTAATTATTTCTCTCTCCACAATTGTATTTACTAAGCATATTAAATAGATGGGTAAATTAGGAAAAAATAGTGTAATATTGCATAGAGATTTCAAAACGATATTTATATAGAATAAAATTAAATTCTCTAAAACGTTATTTAATCTGAATAGGAGGGAGTATAATATTTAGAATTAACTTTTTTTATTACAGTTAATTTCGAGTTGAGGAGAGTTTGATATTTTTATATGCCAAATTTAAACTCATTTTTATTCTTTTAACGGTGAAAAGGAACATGTACCAAATTATCATCCCCTACTAAATATAAAAAAATGGTGTAGGTACAATCTATAAATAAACGACAAACACACATGGATCAAAAATAATAGAAAATGTGACTGATCAATAATGCAGTGACGGTGCTATTATACACTATCGTTTAATTTGAATTATGTGAAAAATATTTAATTTCATATAAATTATAATAAGTCTACATCGATCGGCATCTTTCGACCGGGGTAGTGACCAGTCGGAATTTATTTTTTAATTTTAATATTTTTTTGTTTTCGACTTCGAAAATGAAATTTTTACAAAATGCAGTGATTTTATCATTTAGGTGTCATTTAGATACAGGTAAAAAATAGGGTTGTACTTACATTTATTTAAATGATATCTAAATTACTGTATTTTATAAAAAATTCAATTCTAATAAATCACATTAATTATTTGTTAGTCAAAATTTTTAGAGTTAAGTTCGGATGACCACCTGGGGTTTGGGCGGTTTCCCACTTAACCACCTATAGTTAGTAAAGCTACATTTAAACACCTGACTTTTTGAGTTAAAGTGAAAAAGTGTTTTTCGTCTTAACTCCGTTACTTTATTTAGCTAAAGACTTAATTACTCTCACTTTAAAATACCTACTCTGTTTCAATGACTACTCTGTTTTGGTACCACCATTACCAAATCGGTGCAGAGATTGGGGCAAGTCGTGAAGCAGCTCGCGTGGAGGAAATATAAATACACAGAATTCCTCATCTTAGCTAAAGTAACAATATAAGAAGGCATAAATCAGTGACACCAACATAATTTGAGCCTTTGATGCAAACCCAAAAAACTCAGAAAAATATGAGGAAACTGAGGAATCATATAACTGTAAGAAGCATCCAGAAGCTAAATCTAAAATTGAGGTGATGAAATCAAAACTGGCCAATCTTCATATAGCAAAATGGAAATGTCCAATAAATTACAGTCCATCAAGGGAAAGAAGAGCAAATAGAAAGAAACATACATCTCTTATAAAACAGAGCAACCAGATTGCAACCTAATTGCAACAGATTCAAAGTCAAGCCCTTGTTCAGTAAGCGCTTCACTTTGTTAGTACCGAACTTCTTGTAGCAATGCATCAATCTCTCTAACAAAATCTACTTTCAGAAGAACATCATCAACTTCCAGTGGAGGTCTCAGTGGGCCTTGATGTTGAGTGTT
The DNA here is from genome assembly GCA_020205505.1 of Panax japonicus. Lineage (NCBI taxonomy): Eukaryota > Viridiplantae > Streptophyta > Magnoliopsida > Apiales > Araliaceae > Panax > Panax japonicus. The sequence continues at coordinate 15,176,420 of CM035094.1, read as the reverse complement.
GGAGAAAGAAAGGTCATTTATTGCAAGTCATTGAATCATAAACATAATTATTCAATCAGAGGCTAACATATAGCACACCTAAACATTAAACAACTTTACTAAACATGCATGCAACTTATAAACTTTGCAGTATATAGTGGTATACTGATATGTGAGCTAGGCCTTGGGAAGAAAATTACAAACTTGGCCATTCAACCCATTCAACTAATATTTTTGTTCACTCTAATACCAGATAGAAATTCTTTCCCAAATCAAAATTACAAACTTGGCCATGAAGTAGAAACTAAAGCCTACCAAATCAAAAACGCTGAATGACTTGAGGATGTTATGAACAATCATTGAGACTTTCAGGTATAAAAAATGACACTGGCTATGAAACACCAAAAACACAGCTCATCAAATAGTCTATCAAACACAGCTCATCAAACACCAAAAACTACCCAAGAAAAGGTCTATCATAAACTGAAATTGCAGTCAGAATCCAAATTCACTTCAAAAACATAATACCCAAGCTCATCAAATGATTAAAACATTCAAAAAATGGAATCTAATTTATCTAAATCCAACATGTAATTTACAGAATAAAGGAGAACTGTAGTTGCAGCTTGTCTTGGACCTTGAGTTTTACAAAGGGCTTTTCTTGATTTAGGACAAAGACTCAAACTCTTACCCCTTTCTTTAATCACTTTCTCTTCATCAATGTCTTGCAGCTTCCAAAAGCATGATTTTCGCCTACTCTGTATCGGTTGAACAGGGGTGATCTCTAGCTTACCTAATTGTCGCAGTTTAGCTCTGGCAATAATCTCCGATGGCCCCATACTCATACCCCTACGCCCTCCGACAATAATCGCGATGACAATCGGCTAATTTCCTTCTCAATCTCCTTTATCTCTGAATCGATTTTCTTTTCATCGCGAACTAGTTCTTCAGTACCACTCTTTGAAACCGGCTTCTCAACAAGACCCTGTTTGGGATGAGGCTTGATTGGCTTCCTTGTCGAGTTTTGGATCGCGCCATTTGGGTGAAGTGGCTTAATCTGTGCGGGGGACTTTATAGAAATGGGAGATTTGATAAGCACGGGACAATGATTTTCTTTTGTTGAAGCAGATTCAAAAGAACCGGATCGATTTACGATTATGGGTTTAATTGGGCACCAAGAAGCTTTGGTTATCAATGGATCTTCAGATTCACCATTGTCGGCGTTGTTCCATATTTGTAGATCTAATGCGTTCATGGCTTCTGGGTATTGAATAACAATCATTTTCTTCTATGAAGCTTTCTGAAGAAGAAAGAAGGGTATTTAAGACATTATTTATTTATTTTTTATTGTTACACCCTCTTTTCACGCGTTTTTGGCATCTGACAAGCACACACTGTTAATTTGGATGGAAAAGGTAACGTTTTCACTTTAACTCAAAAAGTCGGGTGTTTAAATGTAGCTTTACTGACTATAGGTGGTTAAGTGGGAATCCGCCCAAACTCCAGGTGGTCATCTGAACTTAACCCAAATTTTTTAAAAAAAATTCGGTCGGGCACTACCCCGATCGAAGTCGGTCACCATAGAAGGATTCTATAAATTATGTGAAATTTATATGGACTATAGTTTGTTCGGATGTAGGTAATATTCTTACAATTCACACACTAAAATAAGTTTATAATTAATTACATTCAGAAAGTTTTAAATCTATTTAATAAAATACAAATGATTTTAAATTTTCTGCTCACTCAATAAATTATCTGGGTCGTTCAAAGTTTGAGATAAATTCCACCGTCTATACAGTGTCTGAGGCACGAGACCCATCTAGTAAGAGAATATATTGCTTCAACGAATGATTCATTTTAGCTTTTAAATTAAATACTACTAATATTTTTGAGAAATCTTTAAAGTTTAATATAGATGCAAGTTATGCAACTAATGTAAGTTTTGACAACAACTTAATACTTAATACTAACTGGACTTCCCCAAGATACGGTGCTGACGTGGTGCTGATATGGATATAAGATATCCTCGTCATGTTTGACATGTAATTCGTATCTCATAGAGATGTGCATGGACCAGTGCCCCATTTATGTGGCCCCACATTAATACAATTTCTCATAAGAAATTGATATTATTTCATAATTATTATATTGTTGAAAACTTAAAATTTCATTTTTTTTTAATCATGATATATCTTCATTGTATTTAAAATTTATTGGGCAAATTTATTGCAAAGGCAAAGTGCAAGACTAAACTATTATGCAGTTAGAACTATTGAATTTTCTGATGCAAATGATATTGTAAACCTTTAAGATATTAAATGTATGTATTAAGTTAAGGTTACAGACCTTGAGAGTTATGTGTAAAGGTTATTGTATAAATAATTTATGTTTATATCTTTCGCAATAGTTATAGAAATGATATATAATAACGTACCAGATATGTGTTAAAATTAAAATACCCGGATTTGGGGACGTCACAAAATCAATCTCAAAATTGATCAAAACTCATAAGAAAAGGTGCAATTAACATATATTTTCTTAATATATATATTAAAGTACTATAAAGTTCTTAGAGCATTAATTATTATACAATTCTATCAAATGTTAGAGATATGAAATAAAATTATACTTGTTACAAAAATTTGTATTTAATTTTGAAAGCATGTATAGTAGGATTTTTTATTTTTTAATTTATATTCCCCCTATTTTTGGCTATATAATCTAGAAACATACTGATCATCAATCCTTCAATTAAGATAAAAAATATAATCGAACTTACATGTTGGAAGCTTGCTTTAACTAATGGAGTAATTAATCTTAAGCAGTCCACTTAATTATTCCACATGCATATTCGAATAACACTTATTCCACATGCAATAAACACTCCTTTTCAAGAAAAAGAAATACTACTACTAATGCGCACTAGTCCACTACATATATAGATTCTTCTTTATGTGCTAATTATTGTCGAGCTTACTCATTACTGCTATAAAGTAGTACCACTTAGTTTTTTAAAAAAAATGAAAATGAATACATTACTAATTTACTTCAAATAATTTAGAGAACTAATATTTTTATATAAAAAATTAATATTTTTATATGATTCTCATATAAATAGTGAATAAATTTTATCTATATTTAAAAAAAACTCAAATAGAAATATCAGTTTTCTTTATTTATTGGCCAGCCCAGCCATAACTTTTCAACCGAAATTTCTCATTTTATTTTTGAGTAATGCTTGCTACAAATAAAGAAACTAAGTAGGAATTTTATTTTATTTTATTTTGGACATAGCAGTATATTAATCCCTCAATTCCTAAAAGATTATCGTTTTAGAAAATAATCTTGTTCCAAAAAGATTGTTGTTTTGAGTTTATCAATACTCCCTCCGTCCCTATTTATATGACGTTTTAGACTTTTTTATTTGTCCCTAATTATTTGACGTTTGTTGAAATATAGGAGAATTAATGATAATTTTTCCAAAAATACCCCTCATTACTCTACCCATTTTTTTGGTAATTTAAACTCATTAATGATTTAAGGGTATTATAGACAATTGAGTACTATATTTAATGATTTCCATTCATTATCTTAATGGATGTGCCCATCTCTAAAAGGTCATTTAAATAGGGACGGAGGGAGTACATATTAGCTATTGTTTTTCCTACTTTACCCCTATTTAAAGTTTTCTCCTATTTAAAGTTTTATTTCCCTTCCCAATGATTCTTATTCAATTCAATGCTATAATTTAAGTAGTAATTGGTTGACATGAATAAGAAACATTGGAAATGTAATAATTGGTTGGGACAATTAATAAGGGTAGTATAGTGTTTTCGCTACGTATTAATTGTATTATTTAATCTGTGTGCATTACAATCTTTTAGTAACAGAGTGAGTATTATTAAATGTTGGAATAGAAAGGCACGCATGCTCGTAACTGTTAACCTCACCCCAATTGAATTACAAATCTATCCATCCAATTCTTGGCTGTTGGTGAAGTGAAACCCAGACCAGACCAGACCTGCCATTGCCAACTTGCTCGGGCCCTGGCCTGCAATGCTTCACATGCAATCAAGCTAATCCGTCCAAGTCCTTCCGTTTTTTTTGAAAATCTTTAATCATCACACCCCCACGTTACACGTCGCCATCCTAGTCGACAGCATCAGTCAAGTTGTTCGATGTTTAACGCTACCCACAGTATATAAACTGCCTAATTTTTCCCGTTCAACTCACCTTACTTTCAAAAAAACAGAACAAAACATTTTCTCATGCTCCCATAACAGTTTTCATTCATTCCTTTCCAGAGTGCGGTTCTGCAGAGTTCATTTCCTCACATTTATATATATTTCTCTCTCTATATAAGCATACACATTTTCGGATATAGAGTTCAGAGTTGTTGACTTGTTAATCTTAGAAAGGTTCCGGGAGGCGGTTTAGTGATAAAAAGGTGAGTCCTGATATTGATATTGTTTTTATTGAGATAGAGCTATCGATTCTGAAATTTGGAAATTCAGGAAATACAGGTTTTATCTATTATGCATGCGTTTGTGTATGTGTATGTGTATGTGTATGTGTATGTGAAATAAGGCGGTTGGATCACCGTCCGTCTTCGAGTTCTGGTGAAATTTTGAGTTTTTTGTGTTAATTTTTTAAGTTCAATTCCTGAGGTTTAATTCATTGGAAGTTCAGCTTTTGTTGTACCTGCGTGTAGTTCTTCAGCTCTTTATTGCTTTCCTAGAAGAAATTTGAAGCCTTTAAGAGGTTATTAAAGTTGTGTGTTCTAGATTTTACCTTATTTGTTCAAATTTTGGCCCGTCCCAAATTCTGCACAGATCGGAACGTTTTCCGGTTACTTGAGCTGGTAATTGTTTTCTGTTTTTTTACGCTCTTTTTCATTATGATTTCCGTTTTGATTAGTCATGTTTCCTTCACTATTCTCAGTTCTGTTTTAGAAACAGATACACTTTTTATAACGCTTTTGCTGTAGTTCAGAACTTTTGGATAGTATAAACAAAATTTGTGGACCACACATCCCCTGGATAAATTTCTAGAACAAGGTTTCTCCTGTTACCAAATGAAGCAATAAATAAATGATTGTGTTATTTGTTTGGTAATATTTTCTTCAAGAAACAGAAACACCACATGAAAACGACTATATATATATATTCATCTTTTGCAATAAAATCAATCATAATTTAAAGAATTTTTTTTATGTGTAACACGATAATATAGATATTGCTTTTAACTTGTGATATTATTAGGATTTACTAATTAATTCAACTTGCTTACTATTGGAAGCCGAAAAACAGAAGAAGGATACATATTTTGAGGGCCTATGTTAAATATTTTTCCTCGAAACATAAATACAGTTTTGATATGATAGACAATAAAGTCTTTAAGATCCTTCCCCTGTTAGGCTGTTACTATGAGAATGGTGACATCTTTTTCTTTTATTTGCTAAATAAATGGTGACATCTTTGTGCATATACTTTCACTTCTATGATTATATCTATAGTTGTTAAAGAGGAATTTCTTCTATTTACTCTTAATTGATAGATGTATAACTTATGTACCATAAAATAATTTTAGTTCCTTAGATTGTTGTTTGTTAACAATATGATGTATTTATTTTCTTTATATTTGAGAATGCCATCAAATGGTATCAGCTCATATAGTTTACTTAATTTGGGATGACACTAATATGTTTACTTTTAAATGATTATGAATATGTGAATTAAAGATATAGTTGGGCTCATAGATAGATCAATAAAATTAGTTTCTTTATTTGCAGTTTTAGAATTAAATTTTGAGTTTCAAACTTGTTTGTACTAAATATATTTTTAACTGTTGCTTTTATCTGCTTTGTGCACATAGATTTAATTTGTGTCTGCACTTTATTATTGATATCGGCTGCATGGTTCTGTTTATTGAATGTAATCTACTATCAGCCAGTAGTACGGTGCCAAAAAATGACGATTACACCAAATATTTCCGTCAATGATGGTCAACTTGTGGTTCATGGGAAGACCATATTGAAGGGAGTGCCAGACAATATTGTGCTGACTCCAGGCTCGGGCGTGGGACTTGTCACTGGAGCATTCATTGGTGCAATTTCATCGAATAGCAAAAGCCGCCATGTCTTTCCTGTGGGTGTCTTCGAGTATGCGCCGGACTTTCTTCTAATTAATCAACTGCTATATTCTGAACTGATGTTGAAGCTTCATATAAATTTTGTTTCCTCCAAGCACCTAGCTATTATACAAGCCTGCAGTTGAAAAACAGAATTAAACTCTCAGAAACATTAAACCTATATGCATGAAGAATGACGTAGAAAAATGCTTAGTAAACTAATTGCACTTGCAATTTAACAACAAATACTTTTGTTCAAACCCAATTGTAGCAATTATATGTTTATAAGATTATCTTTTTTATTGCATACTTGCTTTTGAGTGCCTCTGGACTCTTGGACACTAAATTAAGTCCTGTGGTCCTGCCAATTCTGGTTATTAAATTAAAATCCAAGTATAGTTAATTTGGAAAAAAAGAGGAAGAAGATATGAAAGTATCATTAACACTTTTATCTGTATCAGGGGTCTCCGTTTCATTTGTTTATTTCGTTTCAAGCTATGGTGGATGACTCAGAGAATGGGAACATGTGGCAAAGATATTCCCTTGGAGACCCAATTTATGCTTGTTGAGAGCAAAGAGAGTAATGAAGGCGAATCTGATGCCCCAACCGTATATACTGTCTTCCTGCCTCTCCTTGAAGGCCAATTTCGTGCAGTTCTCCAAGGCAACGACAAGAATGAACTTGAGATTTGCTTCGAAAGTGGTGAGTTCATGACACCGATCAAAATATTGAGTGAACCACACACTACCTAATTTGTGAAGTGCATAATTGCATAATTTCATATCTTTCATTAAAATAGTCCTATCTTTTTGTAAAATTACAGGATTCTTAACTTTCGAATTATTGTGGAATAAAGCTGTTGTTAACGCGAACAACTTAACTCAAAAATAATTGACTGCCCTTGTGATATTGATGGATTTTGTAGACTTTTGACAAGGAAAAATAGAAAGAAACGAATTTGATCATGTAGTTTGATTTTGCAGGAGATAATGCTGTTAAAACCGACCAAGGGCTTTTCCTTGTCTACATGCATGCTGGGAGAAATCCCTTTGATGTTATCAACCAGGCTGTAAAGTAAGTCCATACTTGGGGTGTTGAAATATTTTCATAATCTACGTCTTCCTGGAGTAACGTAACTATTGTTGTAGACATTTACTTATCTTTAGGAACATTGACAGTTGGTTCAACTATCTTGGTAATCTAAAATTTTGGTATGCTTAGATTGTGTCTTTTTGGTTCTTAAAGCAAATTTTTATGTCCTTTAAGAAGAATAACAAAAATGAAATTTAGAAACCTAAAGAAATTTGCGATGTTACTTTATGATTCAAGTCCCCTCTTATCTGTGTGCTTGCTTTGTAATAGAGCTGTTGAAGAACACTTGCAAACTTTACGCCACCGAGAAAAGAAAAAGGTTAGGGACTTTTTACTTATTTGTTTTTTGTCAAGAAGTTTGCTTGGGTGCTCTATGAAAATGGGGGTTTTGTAACTTGTGAGCTTTTTGGGTTGTTGTATGCAGTTGCCCTCCTTCCTTGATTGGTTTGGTTGGTGCACTTGGGATGCTTTCTACACTGATGTCACGGCTGAGGGTGTTGAAGAAGGCCTTAAAACGTAATACAGAGAAAAGCAAAAACTTAAAACCTAATTTTCTAGCTTAAAGAATAAATGATAAGGAATGCTAAAATTATTTAGCAATTATTACTGCAGTTTGTCAGAGGGAGGGACTCCACCGCGGTTCCTAATTATTGATGATGGCTGGCAGCAAATTAGTAGCGGCAACAAGGACGCCAATTGTGTTGTGCAAGAAGGAGCACAGTAAGACACCTATCTCTTTCTTTATCCACTAGTTCCAAGTAAATGTTGGTGCGCATCTGTTTGATCCAGCTCCTTTGTCATCATACTCTATGCAAATATCTTATTGAGGATGTTTCCTTTTAATTGATATTGCAGGTTCGCTAACAGACTGACAGGAATAAAAGAGAATGACAAGTTCCAAAAGAATGGACAAAATGACAACCATGTCCCGGGCCTGAAGCTCATTGTGGATAAAGCAAAGAAACATTACAATGTGAAGTACGTTATAACCTTCCACCTTCATTGTTAATTTTTTTTTTCTATTTTTCTTCTCGTTCTTTGAAGAATGACCTGTCAAGCTTTCTCCCATTTTTTAATCCCTTGACTAGAATTTCAGATGGTGTTCAAATCAATACTTAAATACCCATGGATAGATCACAATGAGCCAGTGTTGTACTCTCTTAATTTTTTTTGTCAGATTTGCAATGCATAGTCATTTCTCTAGCCTAAATTGGGTACAACATTTCTTTCTTGGCATTGTTATGGCACCTACATATTCATAATTTATTTTGGCATTAAACTTGTATTTAATCATTATCGTCTCTGATACCCTTTTGAGAACCCTGAAGGTTTGACTTGAATTATTGTTGGAATGGCAACATCTATTTGTTAACTGTGAAGTCTTACATTCCTAAAGAAATGTTCTATTTCATCATACACTGAGCGCCTTTTTTACATTCCATCTTGTATAGGAATGTCTATATGTGGCATGCCCTAGCAGGTTACTGGGGTGGAGTTCAACCAGCTGGAGCAGGTTTCGAACACTATGACAGTGCTTTGGCATACCCAGTTCAGTCCCCAGGTGTAATGGGAAACCAACCGGACATTGTCATGGACAGTCTTGCTGTTCATGGCCTGGGTCTGGTTCACCCCAAAAAGGTATTTAACTTCTACAACTGAGCTTCATGCTTACCTGGCTTCATGTGGAGTGGATGGAGTGAAAGTTGATGTCCAGAACATTATTGAGACGCTCGGTGCTGGCTATGGGGGCAGAGTTTCTCTCACTCGCAGCTATCTCCAGGCACTCGAAGCCTCCATTGCACAAAACTTCTCAGATAATGGATGCATTTCTTGTATGTGCCATAGTACTGATGGACTGTATAGTGCCAAGCAAATTGCTGTAGTCAGAGCTTCTGATGACTTCTATCCGCGAGACCCTGCTTCTCACACCATCCATATTTCCTCTGTGGCTTACAACACTCTGTTCCTTGGAGAGTTTATGCAACCTGATTGGGATATGTTCCATGTAAGTATAGATGCATTAGGAAATAGATTGACTTCATAGAAGTTCTGACAGATAGATAGAGAGATAATCGAGGAGAAAATATATACACACACGCACACACACTCAGACTCCAGTATTATACATTTATACTGGAAGAAATACCTTTGACATAAAGGTTGAAGAGAAAAAGGTCAATAGAGTAGGCTTACAGAAATAAGTAAGCAGAAGTACCTAAAGATGGTGAAGTTCCTGCAATTAAATAAACAGAAGTGAATTATATGATAGACTATTCTAAGCAGTAAAGATGCTGAGGTTCCTTCAATTAAATAAAATGAGAGTGCAGGATCTGATAAGACTATTCTAAGCAGGATCCATTTGACAAGAAAGACTCATATTTTGACAGTGATATTGAGGAACATATCTTTATTGCAGAGTTTACATCCTACTGCTGATTATCATGCTGCAGCTCGATCAGTTGGAGGATGTGCAGTTTATGTAAGGTACTCTAACATCTGGCCTTGGATGAGTGTATTGAGCTATCATAAACCTCTAGTTATTGTGACCAAATGTGATTTTTATTTTGTTGTTCTCTGTAAAGTGACAAGCCTGGCAACCACAACTTCGATCTTTTAAAGAAGCTGGTTCTCCCTGATGGATCAGTTCTCCGTGCCCAATTGCCTGGCAGGCCCACACGAGATTGCCTCTTCGTTGATCCAGCTAGAGATGGAAAAAGGTTTGCTACTTATTATATTACAATTAAATAGCTAATCAATTTAATCGCTATTTCTATGATATGTAAAATTTAATTTAATCTTGTGTTCTGCAGCTTGCTTAAAATTTGGAACATAAACAAGTGCACTGGTGTGGTTGGTGTGTTCAACTGCCAAGGTGCTGGTTGGTGCAAGTTCAGAAAGAAGACTCTTATCCATGATGCATCTCCGGACACCATCACTACTTCTGTGAAGGCTACTGATGTTGACAACATTGCCCAAGTTGCTGGCCCAGACTGGACTGGAGAAACAGTGGTATATGCCCATAAATTAGGTAAGTAATGCAGCATTTGGAGATGTAATGACTTCTTAGCAACATCTATGTATATAAGGCATTTTGTTATAGAGTTGAGAAGAATGGTAGAAAAGTTGGAAATCAATTTAAAATTAGTGTCTTTGCCAAAGAAGTAGTATATGAAGATGAGAACTCATGGGCAGTTGACAACCCCTACTTTTGTCATCTGACGTAGGTAGAAGTCCCGTTAAAGTTATAATTTGAAGTTTAAAGCATATTTGGATGAGGTTACAAATGGGTATTACCTCTCCAAATATCCTTCCTTATGCATAGTGTAACCATGAATTAAATGAAATAAAAGGGTAGTAGATTGTTTGATCTTGAATCCGCAGAACCATCATGTATTTGTTCTCTAGTTTGAACATCAACGTGAAGTTTCATACTTGTAATTGTTTCTGTATAAAGAAATTTTTTTTAGCTAAGAGTTTCAACTTCACATGCTAAATGTCACTGTTTTTATTTCAGGGGAGGTAACTCGGTTGCCAAAAGACGCTGCACTTCCTGTGACACTAAAAGTTCTTGAATACGAACTGTTCCACTTCTGTCCTCTCAAGGTGAGTCTATGTAACGAGTAAATTCAACTCATTCACCATCAGGATAAAATCAGAGTCGGTGATTATTATTCTTGTTGCAGGAGATCAAATCAGACATTTCTTTCTCGGCAATAGGTTTGCTCGACATGTTCAATACTGGTGGTGCTGTGGAGGAGTTTGAAGTCAATCTGGCTTCAGAGAAGAAACCAGAGCTCTTCGATGGAGAAGTTTCGTCCGAGGTGCCCACTTCTTTAAGTACAAACCGATCAACAACTGCGACTATTTCACTGAAGGTCAGGGGATGTGGCCGCTTTGGCGCTTACTCTTCCCAGGCACCTCTGAAATGCAGCGTTGGGAATGTCGAGACTGAATTCACCTATGACGCTGCTACCGGACTGCTGACCCTGACCATCCCTGTCCCAGAACAGGAGATGTATAGATGGCCTATTGAAGTTCAAGTTTAAGTAGTTTATAAATTTGTTGGGAATTGGAGTAGTAAGTATCCAAATTTCAACCATTAGGGGAATGGAAGTGGAAAATAATGGCTGGTGTATAGTAGTAGTAATAGGAATGCAGCAGAGGTTGGGAGGGAGAGTTGTCATTGCGTAATAACAAGGAGAGAAATATGAATTTAAAGTATTGTATCAGCTTTTTACTCCTTGTTTAGTCCCATCTTTTTCTGTCCTTTATTGATGAAATCTTGATGCCTTTATCCTTAATCTGTTTCCTCACAAGGCTCACCGTCTCCCACTCTTAACATAATGCTCCATTAATGGTTCATCTCCGAGCTCGTGCATGCTAGTCCAATATTTATTGCCCTCAAAAACTAGCCCACCATGGGCACATGCTAGTAAAACACCAACAAATATTACATGGTTTGGCCTCACCTGTAAAAGAACACCACCAATAATTTAGCACAAATTACACCAAAGCAGAAATAATGGTATAGAAAGAGTTTGTACTAGCCTAATGCGTTTTAATATGATACGTAGAAGTATTAAAAAATTTAAGTGACACTTGATTTCTTGGAAATTGAATAATGTAAAACCCTCTTATTCAAAATCGAAAAAATTAATAGACTTGAGCCAGTTAAATTATACCAACATTTTAATGCATACCATAAGGAGTTCTGCTTCATATAATTATGAACAAGGATGTAAATGAACCGAGTTAAGCCAAGTATTGAGTTGTACATATTTAGTTTATAAAATTTATCTAGTATAAAATAAGATTTGATTTAGATTTGTTTAGCTACTGAGTCGAGCATGATCTCGAATCGAGCCCGATCAGTTTGAACTTTTCGAACGAATATGATTCAAGTATGAATAGAAAATTGCTATTTGAGGAGTTTTAAGTAATTTATCGAATTTTAAAATTTGTCCATATTTGAATCATTTATATTTCGAGCTAGTACGAATCCCTTAATTATGAGTAAATTTTTCTTTTTATCCCCGAATTTTATCCCATTTTGCACATTGCATCTTATAATTCAAAACGCTGCACTTTGCATTCCAACCTTTAGAAAGTTAGCACATAACACCTGACCAAAAAATTCGTCCCTAAAAGTGCAAAATCCGTTGCTAACCCTTCACTTTTAGTGACGGATTTTGGATTTTGGGTGACTTTTAGTGACGGATTTTGGATCGAAGTGTTATGACGGATTTTGGATATTAGTCATAATATTTTTTATTGGGCTAGTTGAGCTCAAGTTTTTCTTTCATTGTTCTCCTCAGGAAATAAGAATATAATTGAGACTAGTTGAGAAATGGAGTGATGATCCAAGATGGTTGTCATAGTAGTCCTCACTATTATATAAAATAGTGTAACAATAATTGTAGTGAAGACTTAATTTGAGTATGGATATATATTGTCGTATTATGTACAGTGCAATATTTGTATTCAAACTCACAGCTTATGTTGTATAAATGAAGTTTGTATTTGGATTTTGTACCATGTATTTTGGCCACTCAAAATAGATTGTGTGGACCTATTTTGGGGACGTCACAACCTTCGTGGATTGTCAAGATAGTATCCCAGATTTCTTTTGTAAAACCCCGAATTTTATGAAATAAAAGTATTCAATTTTTTTATAATTACTATTCAGTAAATGGTTAAATTGATAAAAAAAAAAAGTTAAAGTTAAGGGTGATATATGAAAAAAAAATTCAAAATAAGCAAGTGACTATAAAATACTCATTGTTATCGGGGGAATATTCGTACGACGACGCAGCCATTTGTAGGTCCCATAACAGAATAACTGTCGGATGAAGAAAACGACAAGTTTGAATTTTTATAAATAACGACATAATGGTTACCGTTAATACTGTTGGAATACCCGGTGGTTAAAATACAGTAATACGCGTGGTTGCACTGTAGCACACGGTATTACACAATATTTTTGAATTATTGATTCTTAGGTAAGAAGGCACTACTCAATAATTATTATAGTAATTACTGTTCAATATTTTATTTTATTGATTCAATAATTGCTACGTTGATATTTTATATTATTGTTATTTCAATAATTGTCACTGCACAGGTATCTCCATTATCAGATCAATAATTCATATTATTTGAATAATATTGTTAGATAACATTATTGGCAATGTCTAAGGAATTACTGTCTAGAAAAGGGGTTTGGTCACCTAATTACGCGCCAATAAGAAGAAATCTTTATCGAAAAGCCCTCTCTTTCCTGAGAACGACCTGGTTGTCATAATTGTGATTCTGTAATATTATTTGTTAATAATTAATTATTGATTTATGTGATAAGAAAATATTTATTTTATGTGGATATAAATGATGGATAGGGAAATATTTATTTTGTGTGGATATAAATGAAAGAATTAATGCTGAGGTGTTTTATCAGTATTTTGTCGGAATGGAGGAATTCATAGAAAAGTGTCAATTGTTGAAAATTGATATTTTATCTTACATTATAAATATATAATGTGGTAATGGTGATATTTTCACACTAAATTCACGTTGCATGAATCAAATGAGAGAAATCTAGAAATCAAAAGAAGAACAAAATATGGGATTTTCAGAAAAATTAGTTTATTACTTGATTTTGTAAAATTCATAACTCGTTGTGTATAATGAGTTAGGAGATGAGCCATATATCAAAAGCAAGCCTTGTAAGTAAGCTAACCGTAGAAATTTGAATCACCCAAATATTCTTTGTGAATTTTTCGTGGTGACTGTTTTAGTGAAACTGGTACGAGGGACTTATAGTCCGAAAATCAAATCAGTGTTCTTAAAACTTTATTGCGGTAGTTATAATTTTAATTTGACCGTTAGATCGTTGTGATTTTTGGATATGTTATACATTATAAGTTGAGTATATGTCCACAAATTTTGAACCGTTAAAAATTAACGTATGATTTGTTATGAATTTTAAGAGATGTTGAAAATCGTCCGTATGTGAATTTCGGGCATTTTTCGTTTGGAATTTAGAAAAACTTAAAGCTACAAAGTTGTAGAGAATTTGATTTCCTATGGAATGGACATAAAATTCGTATTTTTCTGATAAAAGGGCTATTAATTATGAATTATTGAAATTTTAAAAATAAATATTTTTATTAAAAATATGGGTGGGCCCCACTTTTGGTTGTTGGGAAAAGTTGGCTGATTTCTGGGGGGGGGCCATTTGTGATGGCTGAGAATTTGGTCTTGGTTGGTAACTTGGCATGCGTAGAAATTTTTATAATATTTTATTAATTTAGTCTCCTTTGGCGTTCTAGCATTTTTCCTATAAATAGGCGCTTAAGTTAGAATTTAAAATCACACCAGAAACATAAGTTTTATCTCTCTATATTATCGAGTGTATTTTATGAGTATTTAGATACTTTGAGAGTTGTTATTAGTGCAAGTTTCCTTCGACTTTACATTCGATATTTCAGTTAGAAATACTGCTCTTTTGAGGTAGGGATTGTAAGGGATATTAAGGGATGTTATTTTCTTCATAATGATGTTATTCTTTCAATATCATTATACCGAAATATTGGTATGAATTTTATTTTAGAATTTCTACCTTTTTCATGTCGGGATTACTATTCACGTATATGACACTATTTATGTATATGATATTATTTACGTATACGGTACTATGTACGAATAAGGAGTACTATTCACGAGTTACTGTTTACGGTTACTATTCACGAGTACTATTCAAGACAAAATTGATTTCATTTTCTGACCAAATTATCGTTGATTTATGAATCTTATTCTTGAAATTAAATGCAGTTGTTGATCATATTGTTTCTATTATCATATATAACATTTTTATAATCCTGGTGATAAAATTTCTCTTTGACTTGAGTGTAAAGATTGGTAGATTATTGATATGATCGTGACTATATATGGGTTCTCTTTGGCCAGTAGTTCAAAGTTGAATTGTTGACTGGTATGATCATGACCATTGAATTTATAATTGAATATCTTTAGCTTAAGTGCAAAGGTGAATTGACCAACATGGTTATAATTATTGTTTATATAAATTCTGAAATGATTATATATTTCTTTGAGATATTAATATCTTTGGCTTATAGTGTAAAGATGACCTGTTATTGAATATATTTGGCCTGTAGTGTAAAGATGATCTGTTGTTGAATATCTTTGGCCCGTAGTGCAAAGATGATATATTATTGAATATCTTTGGCCTGTAGTGCAAAGATGAACTGTTGACGAATATCTTTGGCCCGTAGTGCAAATTAAGATGAATTTATTAGTATGATTATGAATTATTAGGAACTGTGATTTGGTATAACCATGATCTTTGATGTTTCAGGTAAAGACAGGTGATGAAAATTATTTTCGTCTGGAAGAGAAGAGGAATTTAGAACCACAATTATGATTATGAGTTATTCACATGATTGTGGATCGGAACTGTTGATTGATGTTAAAGGGATAACACATTGTTGGTGGTCTTTTAACATGGAGAAGATAATAGACTTTATGGTATATTTGACTCCTCTAATGGATTGTTCGTTCCGCTGCAACTATGATTGAAAAGTTTTATCATTTACCATATGTTCTAAATCTCTGATTTATTACTAACGAAGGCTATTGATAATTTAATTATATTTAGTCATGATATTCTTTAATGGGTTAGTTGTGTTCACCCTCTGCTTCACAATTCCTTTCAGGTAATAAGAGTGTAACTGGGTCGAGCGGGGGTAACAGGGGAATAAAACGGTGGTCTCTAGCTGTGGAGGTTCTCCCTAAACAGTATGGAAATAATTTTATTGAGAACTTTAGAATAGTGTGTTGTATTTTATACATCATTTAGTAGTTATATTTGGTTAATCAAATAGGGTGAGGCGAACCCAACGTTGGAAGGATGTTTTGCCATTATCATACAAGATGTCTAATGACATGCGACTCCGTGTTATCATAAGACAGGGTTGTGCACATCCACTTACTGAGTATATCTACGAGCACTACCTATATAATCTTGGAGTTTGGTTGAAATATAATTCTCAAATGGAGACAATGGAGATAGTTATATGTCAATAGAAGAGTACTCACCATTGGAAAGAACATGATAACAATCTTCTCATTTTTCTTTGGGGTCTATTGGGTTAACCAAGGATAATTCTATAGTCATATGATATCTATTATAACTTAGATGCATGGTCTCCCATGTACGAAGGTTTCTTTGAGCGTTTTCCAAAGATTTTAATTTCTAAAACAGTTATTGACTGTACCTTTATGTAAGGCACCACTGTAAGGTATCAATGTTAGATGATATCCATGTAAAGGGATGAGAGTCACCGTTGGTATCTATTTCTTTTAAAACTCACAACATATGTGTTGTCGTATTTTGCACGACAATTGTAATAATAAAGTTATAGTTATTTTCTGTACCACGTATTTGGCGACTCAGAATGGGTTGGGTGGTTTGGACCTATTTTGGGGTCGTCACATCTTTTGTCGTGTTACATGCTGAAACTTAATCAATTTCAGCTTGGACCATTCCGCTTAATTATCTAGGTGTTCATGGCTCTTGAGTTGTAGGAAACATGTACCTTTCGTTTGCATCCATTTTCATGAGAGTCTTGGGTCTACCATCATCATGCCTCGGGATAACATGACCATTTTCAACTACCCACCATTCCCATGGGTTCCTCTAAAGATAAATATTATTATGAATTTCTAGAAATTGAAGTTCTCACACTACTACAAAACAGTAAATAGACAACGCTTAAACCACAACCTTTTTTATAAAAACGTTGTGGTATTTTTTTTACAACGTTTTTAAAAAAAATGTTGTAGATATATATACAAAAACGTTATCTATTTAAAATGGCATTTTTTTATTTTAACTAGATAACGTTTTTTTTAAAAACGTTGTCTATGAACAAAAACACGGAGCTAAAAAAAAGGATTAAATAAAAATTTTCCACTCTATGAACAAAAACACGGAGCTAAAAAACGTTGTCTTCGTTTCTCATCTCTCTGTTTAATCTCTTTTCGTTCCATCTGGAAAACAAAAGCTAGGGTTTAGTGGTGAAGACGCTCGCAATCTCCATTGTAGTCTCAAAAAACAACGGATGGAGCAGAGCTCGAGGATTAGTGGTGAAGACGTTGGTTTTGATAGGAGGTGCAATCTTGGTGAAGCGCTTCACCAAGTCCACCACTCGTTGGGACCATTCCCGTATCGTCTCTCAATCCCTCACCAGCGAGAAAGTAATACAAACTTCTTCTCCTCTGTTGTTACCTCTATTACTATTCTTTCTTTCGCTATCTAATTCATCTTCTTCTCTTTTTTAACCTTAAATTGGTAGTTCTCGAGGGACCAAGCATCCAGGGATCCTGATAATTTCTTCAATTTGAGGTATTTCTTACTAAAAATCATAATCATTTGGGCATATTTGTCAAACCCAGTTTTATGGTTTTAAATCATTTTCTAGTCGCGAGGATTGGTCAAGAATCGGTACACAGTTGTTTTGGGGCTAAAGTTTCATCGTAAGTTCTTCATCTCTTTGGATTTGAATTAGGGCTAATTAAATTAAAATTTGAATATTAGGATTTGCGTGTATTTATAAATACGTTTACCATAAACTGATTCTTGTGATAGATTTTTTTGGTTTTGTAATAATTATGTATCAAGACACAGTTTTGAGTTGGACGTGAATTCAAATTGGATAAAAATTTACATCGAGTTCAGTTTCATGGAGTAGTTGCCTTTTTCTCTCTCTCTTTTTTAATTTTATCTGATAATTATTTATTTAGGTTGCCTTAGATTTGTTTATTGCCAACAGGTAATCTTAGATTGTTCATTGTATTTTTGATGTTAAATTTTGGTTGCCTTGGTTACTGTAAATTATATCAAGCTATATAGTTTTATACCCTTTACCTAATGGGTATTTATAAAAACATATATTATTAGATTGTATTTTAGTCACGGTTTGTATTGTACTGGTCCAGGCACTTTTTCATTCAGGATGATTTTCTTAGCTTATTTAAACAAGGAGATCTGAACTTATATTACTTTTTCGTACACGGTATGATGAATTAAGCTGCATTAATATTTCCATCAATAAACTCTGTTTTTGCTTATACAGTTTTGATGTTAATCCTTTATTATAATTCTATGAGGGTTTTTGACTGGTTGAGGCTTAAATTGTGTTGATAAATTGCCGGATTATGGTCTCTCACTTTTTGATTGAATTCTTAGTGGATTTTGGTCTTGGTACGAATTATTCTTTTAGAGAACTACTGTAGTCTTCATGTTCTAAATGATTGTCCTGTTTGCTAATTCTATTTCTCTGTCATTCTAATCTCAGGCGAAGGTACTGGTCTGCTTCGTCTCCACAGTACATATCGTCATGATCTAAAAATATATAGCTCAGATGAAGGTCGAGTACAGGTATACTTCTGAAATATTTATGGGTTAATTTGTATGTGTTTGAGCATTATCATGATGTGCTCCTAGTGTTTACTTGTATTTTGATCTTTACTTTAGTTTATTATCATATGAGCTCTTCTCCCGCTTGTTGAGCAACTTGTACATAGCTTACCTCAGACTTTCATGTTGTGTATGAGCTGAAATATTTGTACTTCTAAGTGTTATTTTTAGCCGTGCTTTTTATAACAAGAGGATTTCTCAAGAGGTCAGCGGTGATGCTCTTGGTGAGGTATGACTTTTGTACTTCGCAGTGTTATTTTCTGTTTTTGATGTATTCTTTGTGAGAGGGTGATGGTAACATAGTCATGTTAAATGACTACAGGAGTTGAAGGGTTATGTCTTCAAGATCATAGGAGGCTGTGACAAGCAAGGTTTCCCGATGAAGCAGGGAGTGTTGACTCCTGGCCGTGTTCATCTTTTACTTGTCAGAGGTTGGTAGAATGTGGATCTGATGCTTTCTGATATTCTCTTTTGATGGAAGTAATTCAACTTGGATGTATGTGCAGGTACTCCATGCTTCAAAGGATATGGTAGGCGTAACGGAGAGCGTCGAAGGAAATCTTTAAGAGGATGCATTGTAAGCCCTGATCTCTCAGTTCTAAACTTGGTAATTGTGAAGAAGGGTGACAATGATTTTCTTGGCCTGACTGATGTTGAGAAACCAAGGATGAGAGGTCCCAAGAGACCATCGAAGATCAAGAAACTTTTTAACCTTACCAAGGAAGATGATGTCAGGAAGTATGTTAACACATATCGTCAAACCTTCACTACCAAAAATGGTGAATTCTCTAATCTTCTCCTTGTTATTTTCTACTAATTACTTTACAAGTGAGCGCAACAAATGAAAACACAGATATAGATGTGATATTATAGTTTACAGATTATATATTAATTTCAAATAACACATCTTTTAATCTTTATTTAATTGTGTTTACAAGAAATAAGGTCAGTAAAGCTCCCAAGATTCAGAGGTTGGTGACTCCACTAACTTTGTAAAAGAAGCGTGCTAGAATTGCTGAGAAGAAGCAAAGGACTGCTAAGGCCAAATCAGAGGCAGCAGACTACCAGAAACTTCTCGCCAGTAGGTTGAAGGAACAGAGAGAACGACGCAGCGAGAGCTTGGCAAAAAAGAGATCCAGACTCTCTGCAGCCTCTAAGCCTTCCATTGCTGCCTAGGTTGGGCTATTGTCCTTGGTTTTTTTTAGAGTAGTTGTCTGGGTGTTAGTTCTGAATACTACAATAGTATGCTGGGGTGATTTTGACTGTTATTTTATGGCAAATAGTTCATTTGACTGCTTGATATGTGTACTACTGGTCTACTTTGAATTGATTGAGATTTTGGGTTATATTTTGTTTTGCAATGGAACGAGGATCTATTTCTCTGATTTTCATATTAATTTTTTTTTGTTTTAGCCATTGAAGTATAGTACTTCCATGAAAATGAATTGCAGGTGCATTGGTAATGTAGGTGAATTATAACTTCTTCTTTTTTTAATCTACAATATTTTAAAAACGTTGTGTAAATGTGCCTAAACGTTGTCTGATATACTAAACAACAACATTTTTATCCAAAAAATGTTGTGGAATCATACATTCTACAATGTTTTTAAGTATTTACTAATTTTTGAAAAATAAATCTACAACGTTTTTTTCCTAAAAAACGTTATGTATTGTGCTTAACTACAACGTTTTAAAAACGTTGTGTAAGGGTGTCAAATAGACAACACCCTTAACCACGACGTTTTTCTGACTGAAACCACAATATTTTTTCCGCGTTGTCTATTTACTGTTTTGTAGTAGTGTCACTACCAAACAACAAAGGTGGCCGGCTTGTGGAATATTGACCTTCTTAAAAATTGAGGTGTGTCATAGGATCTTTTCCTACGACCTACAAAGATCAATATTAGTAGAGCCTTGCTTTGATACCAACTATAATTTTATAAATAAGCACACTTAGAGGGGGTGAATAGGTGTAAATGTCAAAAATGATCTACAATGGTCAATTTTTAAATTTTACCACAACATGTTATAATCGGATAGGTATCCCCTGTCTGTTTTAATATACATTCTTCGTTAGTTATAATCGGACAGGATACCTTGTCTGTTTTAGTGTACTTTCAAGCACAGGTTAGAACAAAAAATGCAAAACAAAAAAATATAGATTAAAGAAGAGAGAAGAACAGAAATCGCATAAGAATTTTGCGTGGTTCAGTCCCTATCCTCTAGTATAGTAGCCTAATCCACATCCAATACCAACTAGTATTGGAGACTCTTTTTATTAATTTTAAAACTCAATTAAATACAATAAAAACAACTCTATGTTCAAATAAATCTTTCCACTACGTGCCCCACACTAAGACTTTTGCGCCTCTACAATCTTGAAAGCTTTCTTTGAATAAACCCTATTCACTATTAGACAAGCTAAACAATGCTTGAGCTCAGAATTTAATACAAAGGTTTTGATTACAATGAATTCCAACCAACAAAGAATTGAAGGATAATACAATGATTACTAGAAAACAAACATTGAAAGCTTTTTATCAAAAAATGTCTCTATATAAGGTTTTGAAATAAGCTTTCAATAAGAATCTGTTTTAGTCATAAGAGAAATGATATACATACATATATATATATATATATATATATATATATATATATATATATATTGCAGAGCAACGACTAGAAAGATTTTATTAGCAAAAAAAATATCATTCAATGTTTGGAAAGAGTCATAATAGGAAGCAACGAAAATAAATATATCGGATAAAAGATGATATACCCAAATCAAACTAAGATAGCTAAAATAAAGGAGAATATAGGAGTCCAATATATTTTACCCAATCAAGATAGATTCATTTAAAAGACTCTTAATTAAATATCATATCTACCTTTAATTCAAATCAATATATATATATATATAAAGGAAATATTCAGCACTAATATTTTTTATCAACTAATGGACTATTAATTAAATTTGGGTCAGTCCAAACACATTAAATTAAATCCATTAAATTGAATATAAACTCAATAATATTATCATCATTAAAATTATAAAATATTAAAAACCAATAAAGAGTACTAAATTGATTTGTCCTCATCATATTAGTCGCTTATTAATTGACATTTATAACATAACTAATTATGATGTGGTCAATCAAATGCAAAATAATTAATCGTATTTGTTTTCAAATGTGGTATCCTATTTAATTTGACCCTTAGCATCATTCGTTTTTGATAATCTATGTAATATAATCTGTACGAGGTATGCTACAAATTTAGGCCTACCTCCGCAATATTTCAGAAACTTTGATTTGCTTTAACTTGTTCTAGTTCATGCATTTATTATTATTCAATTCAATTCTGCTTCTGATAGCTATCTAGTCCAGCTATACATGGTGATGGTGAAGTGACAGATCCAGCTAGTTCCCACTTGAAGTTGTAAGTTTGCAGTATATGTTAATCATACATACCTACATTCATAGTACTAAAGAGAAATTGTTACAATATAATGTTCTTTCTGCATTTGAGTTGCCAAAAATAAACCCTAGTGAAACTTATAAAACCAGTCAAATTGACATATTACCATATAATGATTAGATGGTTCTCTAACTATATATATATATATATGCAGCGGATCCGGTCCGGGAGTAAAAGACGAAACAATTTTTTTTTCTTTTTGGCTTTTTCTTTTATTAAAACAACTAAAAAAATTAAAAAATTATGGAACTGGAATTTTTACTTAATACAATGTTTTGGGCGTGATTTGGATACCTATACCAAAAAATATATGTACAGTCTGCACAAACTGTAAAGATATGTTTTGTTATATGTATCCAAATCAAACCAAAAACACTGTATTATGTAAAAAAAATCAGTTCCATAATTTTTTTTAAGTTATTTTTTTTAAAAAAAGTCCGGATTTTGGTCCGGTCCGGAAGTCCGGACCTGATCCGACCTCTCTCTCTATATATATATATATACAGGCAGGATCTAAAGCGGACCAAAAAAACGGACCAATGAACGGACCAAGTCAAAAACACGCGGGTTTCAGGGCGCGGGTTTCAGGGCGCGGGTCGGACCAACCCGCGGGTTGGCCCTGAAACCCGCGTGTTTTTGACTTGGTCCGTTCATTGGTCCGCTTTTTTGGTTTGCTTTAGATCCTGCCTCTATATATATATATATATATATATATATATATATATATATATATATATATATATATATATATATATATATATATATATATATACCTCATGTCTTGGCTAGCTTTTTATAAGTCCAAGTTGTCAAACATTCTCAAACGAACGGAATCAAAACCCTAACTGCAACTTTATTAATTTTACAAACTTGTCTTGACCTAATTGCCAAAAATGTTATCGGAAGGTTACCTAATCAATCTATTTTTGCTCTAATTTTAACACCTATTAATTGCATGTGTAACCGCCCAAAACTTTTATATAGCCCCTAAGTACAGGATAGGAAGTTTTTTTTTTAAAATTTCATAATCAAGTACTTCTCATAAAAGAGGAAAAAACAATATCAATAGTCAATCAAACTTTATAAATATATAGAGGAGGAAGAAACAAACACACAAAGAGAAAACAAACTTTCATAATGAAAAAAATAAATTCACCTATTGAACTTGAGACCTAAATGTCATAATATCTCGGTCTTAACCACTAGGTTATGACATCTTCAGCCTAACATGATAGGAAGTTAGTTTAACACTAAATGTCATACCCACAAGTGACACGCGTCGGCTCAAGAATGATCAATATTTATATGATTTAACTATTTTTTTCATTTTCAAAATTAATTAGAGATATATATTTTTTCGATACGTTCTAAAATGATTACAAATTGAAATGAAATTTGTAACATGTCATTATTTATATTGCAGATAAATTAAAAATTATGATCAATCCAACAGATGAAAGGATTAGATTTGGAAGAATAATTTTCTAAAAAATCTTATTTTAAAAATGTATATCAAGTTTTGAAACGATCAAAGGACAATATATAATAATTAAGTTATAGAAATGAAAAATTATTGTTGCTTGTATTAGTGCTAGCTAGTTCTAATTAGTCCTAATGCTCATCATTGTGTCTACAAATTACTCCATAAGTTATAACACTACACATGAATTGGCTCAAAGTGACAAAGAGGTGCTGGACAACAATATAAATGTATGTAATTGAACTAAAGTCTTGAAATGCATCATGGCACAAACACACTATCCCTTATAAACTTGACTCACCATCGTCCATACTCCATACCCATTCCTTGACAATGTTATTTACGTAACTAATTATTAGCCTTCATGAATATATATTTAGAATTTAATTGATCATTTGTAATATAACAATGTTATTTTCACTAATAATTAATCAATTAAGTTATAGAATTTCTAACACTCTGGTATAATATAGGGATATATATATATATATATATATATATATATATATATATATATATATGCATGATCAAATTAAATATATAATGTTTACGTGCCTTAATTCCATGCACAAAGATTTCATTCAAATATTGCAGCATTTGATGATGATCAGGATATTGTAAAATAGAATGCATGCATATTTTAGTTATTTATAGATGCGTGCGCATGAATCATTTGATTCGGTAATATCATTAGTCACAAATGTATGTGGGTTTTTATCAGTCCGTTTTAACTACTACTAATAATAATGGTATAATTAATACACGGAACCAAGTAGATTAATTGCAAAATTCTGAACTTGTAAAAATATGTGAGATTCATTTTTAACTTGTCGCAGTTTTCAATTACTAGTTTCAAATTAAGTCTTTGAAAGAAATAAATTGCAATTCGACTTTGTCGAGATGCCTAGATATATGAACTTTAAAGCATTACTAAAGGCACGTATATAATACAGTACTCTCTTCAAAAAAAAGGAGTTATATTTGCAAAATTACACATTTTAAGATTATATTTATTGTTCCATGTTTATTTATATTTTATTTTAATTTATTTTTGAATATTTAACTTATAAATTAAAACCATAATAAATTTATGATTAAAAATTTAGAAAAATTGTACTCATTTCATAATATTATTATTGAAAGAAATAGAACTCTTTTTGTGTAATGGAGGGAGTAAGATATTGTCTACTAGTCTAGACTCTAGAGCATAAGAAATAAATACTTCTTTCCCTATTTTTATTTTGTTGGACATATATATAGTTTTATTTATTTTTTTAAAGTAATTTTTCATTGAAATGGTGATATATAACATCCTATTGATCGTCATGTATATATGCCACTAATCACATGCATAATAACTAAGAATGAATGTTATTATATATCGTTGTTATATTGAAATTGAAATTATTATTATTATTATTGGGGTTAAATTAAATCTTATCTTATAGATGGTGCATGTTATGCATGCATACAGAAAGTGTAGAATATATATATATATATATATATATATATATATATATGGGGAATATAGGGGAATGATCCATAGCACACGTTAGATATGGGTACTATCTCAGCTAAATGTTATCCCGCCGTCAAAAATTAGATCATATGGCTAAAGTGAGAGCTCAGCCGCTACTCTCTCTAGCGGTTAGAGAAATTATTTTTTTGCTGACCGCTACTCCTTCTAGTGGTCAGGAGAAATTTTTTTTGTTGGCCACAAGAGAGAGTAGAGGCAAGGAGGAATTTCAAAAATACCCCTACTCTTAGTTAGATTTAAATAGTTTCAATATACAAAATGGTTGTATAAATAATTTTTTAAGTAACAAAAACTAACATTATCAACTATATATAATGTATTTATTTTTTATAAATATTAAAATTTAAAAATATTAATTATATTAAATGTATTTATTTGTATGAATAATTTCTTAAGTAGGCCAACAACAAAAAAATTCTCCTGACCGCTAGAGGGAGTAGTGGCCAGCAAAAAAATTATTTCTCTAGGGAGTAGCGGTTGGACCCTTACCTTAGCCATTCGATCTAATTTTGGACGGTTGAATAACATTTAATTGGAATAGTGCACATAGCTAACGTTTGTCATGGATTATTTCCATATATATATATATATATATATATGGGATTCCATCCACAGCAACCTGTTGTTGGGGAGCAACCGCTACTACCTGTACCGGTCTTAGACAATTTTTTTTTATATATAAGCCGGTACAGGTAGTAGCGGCTGGCCAAAATGAGTTGTTCTCCAACAACCGGTTGGTGTAAATGAAATCCCTATATATATATATATATATATCCAAAGTCGGCGAATTAAGTATCCGAGAGAAGAAAACCTTTCGTCTAAATCTCTCCCATATATTGCATTCCATACCACAAATTAAAGAGCCGTAGAAAACAGCAACCAAATGTCTCTTCTCCCCTTCCATTCCCGCCCCACCCCACCCCACCCCACCCCACCCCTCCCCTCCCCTCCCCTCCCCTCCCCTCCCCTCTCCACTCCTCTCTATAAATATACAAGCCATCATTACTTTGTTATATCACTTCCATATATACCTCAATTAATCCTATCTAGCTATACATCTGGATTTCTTCATTTCATGTTATCACTTCAATATCTATAACTCTTGCCATTTAATTCATAGATATATTATTTCCTCCATATATACTTATTTATTATCCTATATATAATCTTATATATCTATTTATATAAATATATAGTTACAAAAGACGTTAAATATACATACATATATATATATATATATATATATATATATATATATATATCAATTATTAATGGCTCCACAAAGTCATACATTCCTCTTCATCATCATTTCATTATCCTTTATGATCTCATGTACTTGCGCTAGTCTTGATCAGGATGACCTACAGCCTAATAATTACCAAGAATTTGGCTATGACTTTGAAGCATATCCTTCATATTTCAGCACCCTTGAAGATGACAAGTTCCCCAACTCGCCGCCTAAGCTTGAAAGTAGAAGCTTCAGTTTCAATAATTATATCGAAACGCTTGCAGCAACTTCAGCTAAAACTGTGAGTGTAGATAGTTTTGGAGCTAAAGGTGATGGCAAAACTGATGATACGGAGGTACTGTGTATTCATTTTATTTTCATGGATCAATGTACTTTGAAGCTTGAATTTCTCTCTTTATTCTAAAGTAATTTACATACAATTTAATTTACAAGATGTTATAATATATATATCATTTCCTTGTTAAAGTTGAAAAATAATCATATTCAAATATTTTATAATTAGATTAAAAAATTAATAATTACACATTAACAACTCCACAATCTAAATGTATTTAGCATTTCTAAAAGTTTCTTTATTGTGTGTGTGTACGAAATTTTAAATCCTCAAATATTACCATAATAGTATGACGTTATACTATTTGGAGAGAGAATTCTACATATATTATGTTAAAAATTTATTATGTAAATATATGCTCATTATTAATTCAGGCATTTAAGAAGGCTTGGGATGAAGCTTGTTCTTCTACAGAAGCAGTTTTTGTGGTACCTAAGAATAAAAGTTATCTTGTGAAGCAAATCAGGTTCAAAGGTCCTTGCAAAGATGCTCTTACCGTGCAGGTCAAATATATATTATAATATGATGATAAGTCATAAAGAGAATATATATATATATATATATATATATATGGGATTCCATCCACAGCAACCGGTTGTTGGGGAGCAACCCCTTTTGGCCCAGCCGCTACAACCTGTACCGGCCTTAGACAAATTTTTTTTTATTTTTTATATTGTAGCAACTTGGCCAAAAGGGGTTGCTCCCAACAACCGGTTGCTGTGGATGGATATCCATTATATATATAGTCATGAAATACATATACATATATTATACACACACATTCTTTTCTTTTGTACAAAGTATAACTACAAATTAGTATATATATATATATATATATATATATATATATATATATATATTACATACATTTTACTGAAATTTATACATAAATATGATCTCAGATTTACGGCACCATTGAAGCAACCGATGATCAATCAGACTACAAAAAAGATGGGAGACACTGGCTTACCTTCGATAGTGTCCAAAATCTATTTGTTGGAGGAGGTGGAATCATCGATGGTAATGGCAAAATTTGGTGGAAAAATTCCTGTAAAACCAATAAAGCCCGTGTAAGTATTAATTAATTGCTAATTTAATTAATTAAGCTTCCCCAAACTAGCTACCCGTATAAGAAGAGAAATTCTATACTCGATCGGGCACCATATATAGATTTTTCCTATATGTATTTCATTTCTAGTTTTTTTTTTTGCCACGACTTTTTCTTTGCGTCCTTTTTGTGATTAATTAATAATCACTGATCATTGATTATTTTTTATGGTTCATTTCCATGCAGCCTTGCACGGAAGCGCCTACGGTATTTTATCTCTATCTCATATATCTATCAATTAATATATATATATACTAGTTGGGTCCCGTGCCTCCGGCACTGTATGGGAGTGAGATTTATCTCAAACTTAGAACGGCCCAGATGATTTATTAAGTGAGCGGAAAATTCAAAATTATTATTAGATAGATTAGATAGATAGATGTATTTTATTAGATAGATGTATGGACGGTGGGATTTATCTCAAACTTTGGACGGCCCAGATGATTTATTGAGTGAGCGGGAAATTCAAAATCATTTGTATTTTATTAGATAGATTTATTAGATAGATAGATAGATGTATTGACGGTGAGATTTATCTCAAACTTTAGACGGCCCAGATGATTTATTGAGTGAGCGAGAAATTCAAAATCATTTGTATTTTATTAGATAGATATATATGGAACATAGTACTTAATTAATTTCTCTTTTTCCTTTTCCTTGTTTTAATTTGTTGTTGATTTGGGACCTTTTATATATATATAATATAATTTTGGTAGGCTTTGACCTTCTACAAGGGGGAGAACTTGATAGTGAAGAACCTGAATATCCAAAATGCGCAGCAAATTCAAGTATCTTTTGATACATGTGTGAATGTTCAAGCTTCCAATCTCACTGTGACTGCACCAGAAGATAGCCCCAACACTGATGGAATCCATATCACCCGCACTCAGAACATGCAGTTATCCAGTTCTATAATAGGAACAGGTATATCTATATTAATTTAGATACGACTGACGTATGAACGTACGTTAAGAAAATATAATATTTTTTTTAATCAAACTGCTAGGAAAACTCATATATTTGATCTTCTGTATTTAGTACTGTTGTTATTTACTCATAAGTTTGTGCAACGTATTTAATTATAGGTGATGATTGTATTTCAATTGAAAATGGAACTCAGAAACTGAAAA
The DNA here is from genome assembly GCA_020205505.1 of Panax japonicus. Classification (NCBI taxonomy): domain Eukaryota; kingdom Viridiplantae; phylum Streptophyta; class Magnoliopsida; order Apiales; family Araliaceae; genus Panax; species Panax japonicus. The sequence goes on along the minus strand of CM035094.1, from coordinate 15,147,407 downwards.
TCACAGATATAACCTGTGGACCAGGCCATGGTATCAGGTACTAGATGGAACTACCACACATTAATTATTATCCTTTATTCTCAATATATATATATATATATATATATATATATATATATATATATAATGTATTTCATGATTTGACATAATTACTTACTATATATATAATGTGGTAAACGCAGTATTGGAAGCTTAGGAGATGGAAATTCAGAAGCTCATGTTTCAGATGTAACGGTGAATGGAGCTAAGCTTTCTAGAACTACGAATGGTGTTAGGATTAAAACATATCAGGTATTTTATCTATAGCAAATGCATGCATGCATGCATGGATAAATATGGCCACCCTAGAAAGGACAAGTGGGAGCTGTGGATCCCATATTAAAACCTTTTCAAATAATTATACTCTTGGCAAAAATTAAGCAAAACAAAATTACACTTTTCAAACAAATTAACACACCAACTACTACAGCAAGATGAGAGTTAAGTCTCCACCATGATGGAACCTACATAACTAGAGTAAAGATTTTTTTCATTTTTCTGAAAATAGTGGACTCTGCGTACTTTTAGGGTAAAATAGACTTTAGATAAAATTTTGAATTGGAATTAATGAATTTTATACTTGATTCAGACATTTTCTATATGAAAAAAAAGGTGTACTTGAACCATGTTAATTTGTGGGACGGATTACTAGTTTAAATTTTGGTACTAAATTAATGAGAACCAATACAACGTACCCTTCAGAATTAATATAAAGGATAAAATGCACATATATGCATATATTTAGTATTAATTGATGTCTTTACCTTGTGTATTTTATTTACAGGGAGGATCAGGAAATGTAAGCAACATAAAGTTTCAGAACGTTGACATGAAAAATGTGAAAAACCCTATAATCATAGATCAAAATTATTGTGACAAGGCTACACCATGTAAACAACAGGTAATTACTCTTTTCCTGAAATTAAGATGGTCATCAATAATATAATTGATTAATTAACCATGCGCGCATCATTAATAATGTTAACATTGGTTATATATATATATATATATATATTTGTTTTTTCAACATGTAGAAATCAGCTGTTCGAGTTAAAAAGGTGGTGTACCAGAATATAGCAGGAACAAGTGCTTCTGACGTGGCAATAAATTTTGGTTGCAGTAAGAGCTATCCATGTGAGGGAATTGTATTGCAAGATGTGATTCTAATAGGACAAGGTGATGAAGTTGTCAAAGCCGAATGCAATAATGTTCATTTTGAAGAAAGCGGTCATGTTTCTCCTCACTGTCCTTAATAATTAGTGGAGGAGGAGGAGGAGGAAAATCTTCAAAAGTTACTACCTATATGTAGATTTCTATAAATTAATTAATTAGGGTTTCATATATATATATACACTTGGTTTATGTACGTATATACGTACGTTGTATATATACACAATTAATAAAGATGGCAATGGGTTATAATTCCTTCTCTAATCAGATCATTTTGAAGTCTGGCTGCATCCAGGGGCGGAACTAGGGGGGGCGGGGGGCGGGGGGCGGGGGGGGCAACTGACCCTGGTACGGTGGCGCCGGCAGGGGAGTAGGGAGCACCGGAGCAGCCGAGCAGGGGCGGGGGGCAGCGGCACACCGGCACCGGCGAGTGGCGACAACTGCGATTCGGCGATTCCTTCTTTCCGTTCATCTTCAGATCTTCTTTCTTCCTTTTTTTTTTAATCCTAACAGTGAAACGACGTCGTTTCACTGTCAAAATTTAAAAAAAAAAAAATTTGTTTCTAGGTTTTGGCTTATTTCTCCAGCCCCTTCCTGTTAGTAGTTCCTAGTTCCTACTTCCTACTGCCCGTTGCTGCCTCCTCAGTCCTCCCTCTTCGGCTCAGCTCTTTCGATCTTCCCTCTTCGGATCGCCGGCCGCCGCTAGCTTCATCTCCTTCTCTTCCGGTCTTCCCCACTGCCGGTCTTCCCCACTGGTTGTCTGCTTCTGTGCTTCATCTCCTTCTCTTCCCTCTTCATAGTTTGGAAAGTAATTTAAGTATTTTTTACTTTTAATTTAGCCTAAATTGATTTTATTTTTAATTGATTTTCTGTTAATTTAGGAATAATTGATGCTAGAATACAACTTAGGAAATTATTTTTAATTGATTTTCTGTTATTTTATAATTATATATAATTGATAAATTTAGGAATAATTGATAAATTATACGAAAAAAAATTGTATGGCGACTATACATTTAATTTCAATAGTAAGTTATTTTTGTGAAATTTCAAATTCAAACTTAATATTATAAGATTCATTTGATTTGGGTCAAATAAGATTATAATTATTAATTACTGTAAAATATCTTTAAAATACTATTAATTATTAAACAAATTTGTTTTTATTAAATAATCAAAATGAGTCGCATTAAATTTAAAATATTTTAAATTAATTTTAGAAAATCAAATTTATTGCTATATTTTTGCAATGGAGGAAGTTGGTCAGAACTCAGAAGCAACATTCAACATTGTAAAGTTGACCATAAGAAATTTCTAATTAAAAATGAAGGAATCAAAGGGTACAGGCTGGCCATTGTTTTGAGTTGAAGAAAACAAAGTAATTCAGCCACTAGGCTTTCCTTGTTGGGACCACTGCAATTGCCAAAGGAAATATCCAAACTAAGAGAAGTTGCTTTTATTGACTAGGAATTAATTTAGCTTATTACTTAATTAGTTTACTACTAGTTATCATCCCATTTTCATTTTCTGTCACTTAAAGTGTTGATCTCACATTATCCCAAGTGTTGATCTCATATTATCCTAAGTGTTGATTAGTAATTGATGTTTTTATTTATACTAGATTATGGATAAATACTTGATTAAGCGACAAAGAACTGTTGAGTCTTCTAATAATCAAATATCAAGTTCTGAAGCAAGTGGTGATTTTAATAATTCACGTGTGGAGTTCAATCCGAATGATATTGTTAGTGATCCGGGGTTACGTAAATCAATTGAAGACTTTGCTATTGTGATTAGAGATCAAGTTCGAAGAGAGTATTTGACTAGAGGTCCATGTCAACCAATTGCCCATAATTATCCCCAAAAAGTATTTTCTAATGTGAAGAGAAGCTTTCGGCCCGCTTGGTTTAAAAATTTTGAATGGTTGGAGTATAGCATTTCCAAGGATGCGACATTTTGCTTTTGCTGCTATCTATTTGGCAATTCAAACAGAGTAGATGCTTTTACAAAAAAAGGTTTCAGCAATTGGAAAAAGGCAATTAAAAAATTTCAAGAACATGTGGGTGCTTCAAATAGTGCTCATAATGATGTTAGAATACAACTTCAAGGTTTTAAAAATCAAAGGCAGAGTGTGTCACATATACTACTAGCACAAGGGCAAGAGATGGAGGTTGCTTATCGCACACGTTTAACGGCGGCTTTGGATGTCACACGCCTTCTTTTGAAGCAAGGTTTGCCTTTTCGTGGCCATGATGAGTCATCGACTTCATCAAATAAGGGAAATTTTCTTGAGTTTTTTGAGTGGTACAGCCTTCGAAATGAAGAGGTAGGCAAGGTAGTTAATGAGAATGCTCCTAGAAACAATCAAATGACTTCTCCAAAAATTCAAAAAGAACTAACAAGTGCTTGTGCCGTGGAAACTACACTTGCCATCATCAATGATATTGGGGACAACATATTTTCTATTATGGTTGATGAGTCTCGTGATGTTTCAATAAAGGAGCAAATGTGAGTTGTTTTGAGATATGTAAACAACCATGGAGATGTGATTGAAAGGTTTCTTGGTGTGGTACATGTGCCTGACACGTCATCTATTTCTCTGAAGAATGCTATTAAGAATTATTTGCAAAGCATAAATTATCATTATCGAGGTTGAGAGGTCAAGGATATGATGGGGCTTCAAATATGCGAGGCGAGTTCAATGGATTGAAGGCTCTTATTTTAAAAGAAAATCCAAATGCAAGGTATATCCATTGTTTTTCTCACCAACTCCAATTAGTTGTTGTTGCTGTTGCCAAGAGCAGCCGTATTGTGAGTGATTTTTTTCAATATGTTACTATGATTGTGAATGTGGCTGGAGCATCATGTAAAAGGAAAGATAAACTTAGACAGCTTGAACATGATAGAATCGTGGAGTGTTTGGAAAAGGGAGAGATAGTTAATGGTAAGGGAAAAAATCAAGAAATCAGTTTAAGAAGGTCAGGTGATACTCGTTGGGGGTCACATTACATAACAATAATCTGTCTTATGTCTATGTGGACTTCCGTATTACAAGTGCTTAAAAATGTGCATGATGATGGTGCTTCTGATGATAACAGCGGTATAGCCATGAGTTTGATTGATAAGATGGAGAATTATGAATTTGTATTTGTGATGCATTTGATGAAATATATATTGGGAATCACAAATGATTTGTCACTTGCCTTGCAACAAAAAGATCAAAACATTGTGCATGCTGTGAGATTGATTGGGGTAATGAAAGCTCGACTACAAGAATTTAGGGAGACAGAATGGGAGAAATTTTTGAAGGAAGTCAATATATTTTGTGAGAAGAACGCGATCCCAATAATTAATATGGAAGAAAACATGAGATCCCGCGGTCGTAGCAGGCGCAATGGACAAATTATTACTAATTTTCATCATTATCGTGTTGCGATTTTTTGTCAGGTATAATCTCTATAAATCTTTTTTCATTATTTCTATCTAAAAATTTATCTTTTTTAAATTTTTCATTATTACAATGTAGGTTGTTGATTCAATTGTTCAAGAGATGAACAATCGTTTTTCAGAAGCAAGCACAGAGTTACTTTTATGCATATCATGCCTTGATCCAAGGGTTTCGTTCTCTCAATTTGACAAAAATAAATTACTCTGTCTTGCTGAGCTTTATCCAGAAGACTTCTCATTGACTGATCGCATGATACTTGGGGATCAACTTGAAAATTACATTTATGATATGCGATGCGATAGTCAATTTTTTGGAATCGAAAATTTGGGTTTGGGAAGTCTTGCTAATAAGCTGATTGAAACAAGAAGACATATGACTTTTACATTGGTATATCGATTGATCGAGTTGGCTTTGGTTTTACCAGTTGCAACTGCTACTGTTGAAAGAGTATTCTCTGCGATGAAAATTGTCAAGACTGACTTGTGTAGCAAAATGGGAGACGAGTGGATGAATGACAGTCTAGTAGTTTATATTGAGAAAGATATTTTTTCAACAATTGAAAACGAACAAATTTTGAGACGTTTTCAATCTATGCAGACTCGCAGGATACAGTTGCCTGCTCTCACTCGTACAACCGAAAGAAGCTCTTCAAGCGTTAATAAATAAATTTTTTTTATTGATGTATTTTGTTCCCCCTTGAATTATGTTCTGGTTCCGCCACTGGTTGCATCTTAATTATTGGACTCCATGCATGGTAAGATGATAGTTAGTTAAATACATAGCAATATTGGAACAATCTTTTTCTCTTTTTTTTTTTACTAATTGTTTCTTCAATTTTTTTTATGAATTTAGCTAGGTTTCACTGGAAGTTTGGATCATGGACTTCAAAGAGATGTATGAAGAGGAGAACAATACCCATTGGGCTGTTACAGATTTAATTTTAGTTAGCTGGGAAGATTAATTGTTGTACAATAAAATGATTTGTTATTAGATTTTATACAAAATAATTTCAGCCACGCTGATATTCTTGTTGTATAATTAATTAGCTATTTATAATTGTTTCTTATGAATAAAAATCAGCTGCACTTTGTTAGTTCATGGGACTGTATGTATTATTAATAGCTAATAACGCAAATAAAGTAATAAGAGGTAATATATATATATATATATATATATATATATATATATATATATATATATATATATATATATATATATATATATATATATATATATATATATATCGCATAATTTACGTGATTTTAACTAAACTTGGGTTGTTCCAAGACAAGAAATAATTCAGACTTTCACTAAATAAAATACATTAATATCCCTTCATTATATATAGTGATACAAAATTCAACCTCAATTAAAGTGGATAAGCTTAAACAATCTTGTTTGAATTAAATTAGATCAAACTAATTTCCTAATAACAATATATTAGGATGCAATGTATATTTTAAATGAATTAATATTCATTATGTATGTTTAATTGTGATCTCAAGTTAATAGTATGCGTATGCTAGAAAGAGTAGAATGAGTAGCGGTGTTGGTTAGCTAGAAACGGTATGGTCCTTCAGATAACTTTTGTATGTAATATTTTTAAAAAAAAATTAATATTATATCTGTTCCAAATTACTACTATAAAATTATTATAGAAAGTCAATTATTTGAGGGATAAAATTCAAAAGTAAGGTAATTTATTAAAAATTATGAAACAATAAAACTTACCATATGAATAATATTTTTTAAATAATTTATAATATTTATCATTGTATGACCAAAATAAAGGTAATTCATGTTAATTTTATATTTAAAAATATCTTAAATTAATTTTAAAAAATCAATAATAATTTTATATTTAATGTCGTCATTGACCAAACATTGGAATGTGAGTATAACTCAACTCATTTTATTTCAGTGAACAACTAAAAGGAGTCCATTACTAACTATTACTCCCTCCGTTCCGGGATAAAAAAATTTATTATTATTTCAAGTAGTCTCAAGTTAAATGTCTATTTACTTTAAATAATCTATTTTTTACAATAATTTGTCTATAATAACATTATTATTAATTGTTATATTTCTATTCTCTATACATATTTATGGAACATCATTAGTAATGTGCAGAAAACTATGCAATTAAATGAGAATTTAAATATGGACAATTTTGTCATTTTATCATCTTTCTTAATATGCGCAAAATATCAACCAGAAATTTTATCCTAGGACGGAGGGAGTACATTTTTGTAAACATATATATGAGGAATATGGAGGTGAGCAGTCGTTGTGAAACCCCAGATTTTATGAATAAAGAATTAATTTTCTCGAAATAATTTTTTAATATTATGGTGTGAATTTGTGAGATAATATTATAGTTGTGGTAGTATTTATAAATTTTGCAAAGTATGCAAGTTATTATATTATATTCGATTGGTCAGGGAATATTCTTTGTGTCGGAAAATATTCGTACGACGGTACAATTATTGGTGGACCCCACAACGGAATTATTGTCGGATTGAGAAAACGACAAAAATATTTTATTGAAAATAACGGCGGAAGTTTTACCGTTGATACTGTTGAACTACTAGGTAGTAAAAGTACAGTAATACGCGTTGTTGCATAGTAGCACACAGTATTGATTATTGATATTTATGTGAGAAGTCGCTCAGTTTGATTCAATTATTGTCGATTAATAATATGAATTATTATAGCGATAATGACGTTTTGTTTTATTCGTATTATTAACGTAATAAAACAAAAATATCTTTTAATATAAAATAGAATACTTTATTAAAGTTATTCTATAAATAGAATATATTATATTTTATTATGCATAGTGTTTTGCATAGTGTTGCATAGTGTTTGTATAGTAAAAATCTTTTTATATAAATAGAATATATTATATTTTATTTAAAAGATTTTTCTTTAAATATGGACCGTCAGATTAAAGTAAATCAATCTGGACCGTTCATGGATTACTTACTATGCATTCTATTTTCCTATAAATAGAAGCTCATTCCTTCATTATTTTCTTACGAATTCACTGAACTCTAGAGAGAGAAACTATAGAGAGATAGAAGAAAAGCTTTTTGCTACTTAACTTTTCTTTTCCTATATCTAGTTTCTGTTACGGTAAGGGGTGTTATTCTTTCTTATTCATGAAGAGAACTGTTGTTATTCCATTTCTTATTATTCTGTTGGAATAACCTGTATACGCGGTCTACCCTATACTTGGTGAAATTCTTCTATTATTCTGTTGGAACATTCTGTCTGTGTGTTTTACACCGGACTTGGTTTCGTCTTTATTATTATTCCGTTGGAACATCCTGTTTGTGTGTTTTACACCTGACCTGGTTCTGTTTTTATTATTATTCCGTTGGAACATCCTGTCTGTGTGTTTTACACCGGACCTAGTTCCGTCTTTATTATTATGTTGGAACATCCTGTCGGTGCAAATTTTGCCTGACCTGGTTCCGTTATTATTATTCTGTTGGAATAACCTGTCGATGCGAAGTACCGCATGCATGGTGATTTCTTTTGTTATTCCATTCTTTATTATACTCAGTTGGTTAAAGTTTTGACTTCTATACTCCATGAAATTAGTAGAATATCCTTGATATTTGCGCTTCATCCAGTATCTTTTCATGGAAATATTCTTCTGATCATTCTTGAATTTTACTCTACAAAGCAGTATCATGTTGACAATTTGGACGTTAGTAGTTCTTGGACAAATTAATTCTTGAACTTATTTTATTGAATTCTTATATCATTGTCATCATCCTCATGTTTATGTTATGTTGAAAGTCATTTGTGGCCTGTAGTGCATAGATGGACTTGGTATGATTATGACCAGGGATTATTCGGTATAATCATGACCGTAATGTTACAAATAATGTGAAAATTAAAAGTCATCATTGGCCCGTAGTGCATTGATGGACAGTTTTTGGTATGATTATGGCTATGGATTCTCTTCAGCCAAGGGAGCAAAGATGAATTATGTTATGGCATGATCATGACCATTGATGAATACACAAATGTCCTTGGCCCGTAGTGCATGGAATTTGTGGTCGTGACCCTAATAAATATCCTTGGTCGTAGTGCATGGATGATGTGGTTTATTTATTAAGCTGAGTCTCAGCGATAAAAGTGATGAAAAACTTTTTAAATAATAAAAGATAGTAGATTCTATTCTCTACTTGACTCTTTTAATGGATTGCTTGATCCGCTGCTGTTAAACTTGATGTTGTTATATTTTATCAGTTTAATACTGTTGAAGGCTAACGATAATTTATTATGCATTATCTTAGTCATAATATTTCTTACTGGGCTAGTTGAGCTCACCATTTCTTTCACTGTTCTCTTCAGGAAATGAGAACATAGCAGGGACTAATCGGGAAACGGAGTGACGGTCCAGAGGATAGCATTAGTAGTCCTCACTATTATGTGAAATAGTGTGTTAATAATTGTAATGAGGACTCTTTTTGAGTTTGTATAATCTCTAGTAGACAATAATTATATTCAAACTCACAATTATGTTTTGTCGTATTGTACACGACAGTTGTATTAGTAAGTTGTATTTGAATTTTGTACTATGTATCTGACGACCCAAGATGGGTGATGTATACCTAATTTTGGGGGCGTCACAGTTGGTATCAAAGCTTAGCGATATGATCCCTGGCTAAGATGTGAGACTAGAACTAGGAGGGGAAAGTCGGGGAATTCCTTCGCTAATATGACCTACTTAAATTTATTTTGTATTTAATTGGTCGGTCAAAGTATAGGGATAATATGTGATATGTTAATTAACCCTTGTTTTGTGGCAGTGTTTGAAAATGGCATCCGAGAATGTTAATTAATGTTGAGATTATCAATGGAGCACAGGAGACCGTTGAGTCTCCACAGATCAATAATCAGGATAATGTGCAACTAGAGGACAATACTCCTCATGAAAATAATAACACCGATGAAATGGTGAATGATGGGATGGTCAGAGGCTTTATGCAATTCATGCAACAAAAGGCTAAGGCAGCTCCTGTCCAAAATGCAGGTAGAAATACTGATAACTCTCGGACGGCCAGCGCTAAGCAGTTTAAGGAGCAATTCATGCAACAACGGGAGAAGGCGGCTCCTGTTCATAATGCAGGAGGAAACAATGGAAACTCATGGTTGGTCACCGCTAAGCAATTCAAGGAACTGGGACCACCAGAGTTTTTGGGAAAGCCAGAACCACTTAAGGTGGAGACGTGGTTAAAGCAGATCACCAAGATATTTGATGTCTTGGGATGCTCCAAGGAGCAAAAGGTTCCCTTTGCCACCTTTATGTTGCGTGAAGAGGCAGATTACTGGTGGGAATCAGTAAAACGTACTCAACCCGCCGTACTGAAGATGTTTTGGGAGAAGTTCCAAGAGCTGTTCAACGAAAAATATTTTCCCTAAAGTATTCGTCACATGAAGGAGGTGGAGTTTATCAAATTGGAGCAAAACAATATGACCGTGTCGCAATACGAGGCAAAATTTGCGGAGTTATCCCGGTTTGCGTCCCACTTGGTGGATAATGAAGAGAGAATGACGCGATTATTTTTAAGAGGTTTGAAGCCGGAGATACGTCAACATCTTATTTCTCATAAACTGTGTTTGTATTCAGATGTTATAAATAGGGCTCAGTTGGTGGAGTACGATAACGAGTCAACCAATCCAAAAGAGAGCAGCCGGTAAAATGATAATACCGGTGATAACAGTCATCAAAGCGGTGATAATAAGCATAGAGGGAATCAACATGTCAGAAATGGTAACTACTTCGGTATTAATCATGGCCAAAATAATAAGAATGGACATTTCAAGAAGAGAAGGTTCAACAATGACGTAAAGACGTCGGTATCAGCACCCGTTTTAAAGGAAGAAGAACGACCACCGGTCGTATGTTTCAAATACGGACAGGAGGGACACATCCGTCCAAACTGTACGCATCAGTCCAAAGCATGTTTTAATTGCGGAAGAGAAGGTCACCTAGCTCGATTTTGTTGTATGATGAAGTCAATTCCAGCTGGGATAATGATGCCAAAGGATGTCACAGACAAGCCAAAGCCGGTAGTTTAAGAGAGAGCGTTTTTTTTCTCTCGTGACGAGGAACCTGAATAAAATTATCACGGGTAAGTTAATCATAAGCTCTTACGAAGTCTATACCGTGTTAGATACCGGTTCTACTCACTCTTTTATTTCACCTAGTTGTGTTCAATGTTTGTACTTAACTCCGGAGACGTTAAACTTTGATTTATCTATTGAAACTCCATTGGGAGAAACCTTCGTTACCTACACTGTTTATAAATCTTATTTGATTCAAATCGACACTTTCACGTTACGTGTTGATCTTGTCTCTTTGAAAATACTTACATTTGATGTGATTTTAGGAAACGATTGGTTAACTACTCATCATGTTTTTCGTAAGGTTGTTAGCTTTCATATTCCTAACCAACCTATTATGTGAATTCAAGCAACCAGACCACTAAATTCAATCATTGTCATATCAAGCCATAAGTAAAGAGGCCCGATCCTTTTGTTGATGACTTTCTTGTGTGGAATGCACCGAAGCCAGACTTTCTGTAGGCGACGTCGTGAATGACGATAACAAGTTGATAGGTATCATTGTGAGGTGTTATCTAGGTTAATGGATAGAAGTCACAGTTGATATCAATGTGACGTACTATCCAAGTCTTGGATGTGAGTAACAGTTTTGAATGATATTTTTATCATTAATAAATCTCTTGACGTATTCCTGAAGACTTCTTAGCCTACCCCAGAGCGTGAAATCGAATTTTGTATTAACACAAGTACAAAACCCATTTCTTAAACCCTCAAAATAATTTTTTCAACTAAAACGAAAGTAACATGCACCAAAGACGTTGACTCGAGCTGTTGAAGATTACAATCGTACTATTCAATATCATCGTGGAAGAGCGAATGTGGTAGCTGACGTGTTGAGTAGAAGATCGTATACGTTTACAAGTGCGATGTTGTTAACACAAAGACTCATTTCGTATAACTTGCAAATGATGAAGATAGAGTTAAAGACTCTAGGGACCCACGTGAAGATAACGAATATACGAGTAAAATTGACTTTAATAGATAAAGTTAAAGAAGCTCAAGCTACATACCCGAATCTGATGAATGTGAAGAAGAAGGTTCAAGAGGGTGTTATTTTAGAAGCAAGAGTTGCTGAAGAGAGGAAATCTCAACCCTCGATTTAATTGGCTCATTTGAAATCCTCGATTGAGTAGGAACTGTGGCTTATAGACTCATTTTACAGCCGAATATATTGCGTGTTCATAACGTTTTTTTTCTTCGTATCCATGTTACGTAAATATGTGGACGACCCGAACCACATTATTAATTTAGAACCGGACGAGATAGCGGATGATTTAACGTTTGAAGAGATACGTGTTACAATCTTGGATAAGAAGAATCGTATTCAACACTCAAGGTTATATCTCAAGAGCTAGAATTTGAAGTGAAGTCAAGGTATCCTCACCTGTTCGGCATACCAGGTACGTACGTAAATTTCGAGGGCGAAATTCCATAAGGAGGGGAGATTGTGAAACCCCAGATTTTATGAATAAAGAATTAATTTTTTCGAAATAATTTTTTAATAATATGGTGTGAATTTGAGATAATATTATAGTTGTTGATAGTATTTATAAATTTTGCAAAGTATGCAAGTTGTTATATTATATTCGATTGGTCAGGGAATATACTTTGTGTCGAAAAATATTCGTACGATGGTACAATTATTGGTGGACCCCACAACCAAATTATTGTCGGATTGAGAAAACAACAAAAATATTTTATTGAAAATAACGGCGGAAGTTTTACCGTTGATACTGTTGAACTACTGGGTAGCAAAAGTACAGTAATACGCATTGTTGCATAGTAGCACACGGTATTAATTATTAATATTTATGTGAGAAGTCGCTCAGTTTGATTCAATTATTGTCGATTAATAATATGAATTATTATAGCGATGATGACGTTTTGTTTTATTCGTATTATTAACGTAATAAAACAGAAACATCTTTTTATATAAAACAGAATACTTTATTAAAGTTATTCTATAAATAGAATATATTATATTTTATTATGCATAGTATTGCATAGTATTTTGTATAGTGTTGCATAGTAAAAATCTTTTTATATAAATAGAATATATTATATTTTATTTAAAAGATTTTTCTTTAAATATGGACCGTCAGATTAAAGTAAATAAATCTGGACCGTTCATGGATTAGTTACTATGCATTCCATTTTCCTATAAATAGAAGCTCATTCCTTCATTATTTTCTTACGAATTCACTGAACTCTAGAGAGAGAAACTATAGAGAGATAGAAGAAAAGCTTTTTGCTACTTAACTTTTCTTTTCCTATATCCAGTTTCTGTTACGGTAAGGGGTGTTATTCTTTCTTATTCATGAAGAGAACTGTTGTTATTCCATTTCTTATTATTCTGTTGGAATAACCTGTATACGCGGTCTACCCTATACTTGGTGACATTCTTCTATTATTCTGTTGGAACATCCTGTCTGTGTTTTACACCGGACCTAGTTCCGTCTTTATTATTATTCCGTTGGAACATCCTGTCTGTGTGTTTTACACCGGACCTGGTTCCGTCTTTATTATTCGGTTGGAACATCATGTCGGTGCAAATTTTGCCTGACCTGGTTCCGTTATTATTATTCTGTTGGAATAACCTGTCGATACGAAGTACCGCATGCATGGTGATTTCTTTTGTTATTTCATTCTTTATTATACTCAGTTGGTTAAAGTTTTGACTTCTATACTTTATGAAATTAGTAGAATATCCTTGATATTTGCGCTTCATCCAGTATCTTTTCATGAAAATATTCTTCTGATCATTCTTGAATTTTACTCTACAAAGCAGTATCATGTTGACAATTTGGACGTTAGTAGTTCTTGGATAAATTAATTCTTGAACTTGTTTTATTGAATTCTTATATCATTGTCATCATTCTCATATTTATGTTATGTTGAAAGTCATCTGTGGCCTGTAGTGCATAGATGGACTTGGTATGATTATGACCAGGGATTATTCGGTATAATCATGACCGTAATGTTACAAATAATGTGAAAATTAAAAGTCATCATTGGCCCGTAGTGCATTGATGGACAGTTTTTGGTATAATTATGGCTATGGATTCTCTTCAGCCAAGGGAGCAAAGATGAATTATTTTATGGCATGATCATGACCATTGATGAATACACAAATGTCCTTGGCCCGTAGTAATGGAATTTATTGTCGTGACCCTAATAAATATCTTTGGCCGTAGTGCAGGGATGATGTGGTTTATTTATTAAGCTGAGTCTCAGCGATAAAAGTGATGAAAAACTTTTTAAATCATAAAAACTTCTTATAAGGTATAGACTTCACAAGAGTTTGAAATTAACTTACCCGTAATAAATTCGTTCTGGTTTCGCAACAAATGCTCTTATTTAAACTATCGGATTTGGTTTTGCTATAGAGTACATTCCACCTTTAGTTGCTTCGTCGCATTCCTGATCCATGATTCGAATCATTATTCTCCGATCCATATCGAATTGGGGTTGACCGTTATGCACAGGATAATTCCGAATTCGATGTTGGATTCTCCCAATTGTTGTCCAAAAACCAAAATCCATTTCATCTATTTTGGCTTTATTAGATCGGACGTCTTTTTCTACACTATCAACGCGTCGTGCGGCTGTTACCCACGCATCATCTATTCTTCTTCGTTCAGTTGTTTCTGCTTTCATCAAAACTTTGATTAGCGCGTTCTCAGATTCCAGCTCTAATATCTTATATTCTGCCAAAGAGTGCTTCTGTTCAAGCATCGCACATCGGGTGACACAATTTTGAATTGTTGCATCTCTTTGTTCCACGACCGCCTGCCGTTCTTCAGCCTACTCTTCTAACTCATGAACACGATTTTGTAATTCTAAGTTTCGATTATAAAATTCATCTAACCAATTCTCTTCAGGTTCCTCTTCTTCGTCTTCTTCCTCTTCCTCCTCACTCTCAGCTGCTACCTCTGCAACTAGCTCGGATGCAACTATTAGTTCTTCATTCAACACGTAGACATCTCTAATTTGTCCTTCGTCTAACATCACATTATCCTGATTAGTGATTAAAGGTGTCTCGATGGTCTCATTCACTCCATTGTGAACATTTTCAGCTGCCATTTTCAAACACTGCCACAAAACAAAGATTAATTGACATGTAACATAATATCTCTAAACTTTGACCAACTAATTTAAATACAAAATAAATTTAAGTAGGTCATACTAGCGAAGGAATTCCCTGTCTCTCCCCTCCTAGTTCTAGTCTCACATCTTAGCCAGGGATCATATCCCTAAGCTCTGATACCAACTGTGACGCCCCCAAAATTAGGTATACATCACCCATCTTGAGTCGTCAGATACATGGTACAGAATTCAAATACAACTTACTAATACCACTGTCGTGTATAATACGACAAAATACAACTGTGAGTTTGAATACAATAATTGTCTACTAGAGATCATACAAACTCAAAAGGAGTCCTCAATACAATTATTGTCACACTATTTCACAGAATAGTGAGGACTACTAATGATATCCTCTGGACCATTACTCCGTTCCCCGACTCGTCCCTGCTATGTTCTCATTTCCTGAAGAGAACAGTGAAAGAAAGGGTGAGCTCAACTAGCCCAGTAAGAAATATTATGACTAAGATAATGCAGAATAAATTATCATTAGCCTCCAACAATGTTAAACTGATAAAATATAATAGACATCAAGTTTAACTGCAGCGGAACAAGCAATCCATTAAAAGAGTCAAGTAGAGAATAGAATCTACTATCTTTTATGATTTAAAAAGTTTTTCATCACTTTTATCACTGAGACTCAGCTCAATAAATACTCCACATCATTAAATCATCACTGCACTACAGGCCAAGGATATTCTTTAGTATCACGACCACGAATTATCCATGCACTACAGGCCAAAGATAATCGTGTTTTCATCAACGGTCCTGATCATGCCATAAAACAATTCATCTTTGCACTACGGTCGAAGAGAATCCATAGCCATAATCATACCAAAAACTGTCCATCAATGCACTACGGCAAATGAGACTTTTACCACATCATTTGTAACATTACGGTCATGATTACACCGAATAATCCCTGGTCATAATCATACCAAGTCCATCCATGCTCTACAGGCCACAGATGACTTTCAAAAATATAAATAAGAGGATGATGACAATGATATAAGAATTCAATAAAACAAGTTCAAGAATTATTTTATCCAGGAATTATTAACGTCCAAATTGTCAACACGATACTATTTTGTGGTGTAAAATTCAAGAATGATCAGAAGAATATTTTCATGAAAGGATACTGGATGAAGCGCAAATGTCAAGGATATTCCACTAATTTTATGGAGTATAGAAATCAAAGTTTTATCCAACTGAGTATAATAAAGAATGAAATAACAAAAGAAATCACCATGCATGCGATAGACCGCACGGACAGGTTATTCCAACAGAATAATAATAATGGAACCAGGTCAAGTGAAATTCACACCGACAGGATGTTCCAACAGAATAATAAAGACGGAACCAAGTCCGGTGTAAAACACACAGACAGGATGTTCCAACGGAATAATAATAAAGACGAAACCAGATCCGGTGTAAAACACACAGACAGGATGTTCCAACGGAATAATAATAAAGACGGAACCAGGTCCGGTGTAAAACACACAGACAGGATATTCCAACAGAATGATAGAAGAATGTCACCAAGTATAGGGTAGACCGCGTATACAGGTTATTCCAACAGAATAATAAGAAATTGAATAACAACAGTTCTCTTCATGAATAAGAAAGAATAACACCCCTTACCGTAACAGAAACTGGATATAGAAGTAGTGAAGTAGCAGAATACTCTTCTTCTTTCTCTCTATAATTTTCTCTCTATAACTTCTCTCTATAATTTCTCTCTCTAGAGTTTCAATGAATTCGTAAGAAAATAATGAAGGAATGAGCTTCTATTTATAGGAAAATGGAATGCATAGT
Organism: Panax japonicus; assembly: GCA_020205505.1. Lineage (NCBI taxonomy): Eukaryota > Viridiplantae > Streptophyta > Magnoliopsida > Apiales > Araliaceae > Panax > Panax japonicus. Next base: position 15,130,645 of record CM035094.1, on the reverse strand, counting down.
AACTAATCCATGAACGATCCAGATTATTTTACTTTAATCTGACGGTCCATATTTAAAGAAAAATCTTTTAAATAAAATATAATATATTCTATTTATATAAAAACATTTTACTATGCAAACACTATGCAAAATACTATGCAACACTATGCATAATAAAATATAATATATTCTATTTATAGAATAACTTTAATAAAGTATTCTGTTTTATATAAAAAGATGTTTTCGTTTTATTACGTTAATAATACGAATAAAACAAAACGTCATTATCACTATAATAATTCATATTATTAATCAACAATAATTGAATAAAATCGAGTGACTTCTCACATAAATATCAATAATCAATACCGTGTGCTACTATGCAACAACGCGTATTACTGTACTTTTACTACCGAGTAGTTCAACAGTTTTAACGGTAAAACTCCCGCCGTTATTTTCAATAAAATATTTTTGTCGTTTTCTCAATCTGACAATAATTCCGTTGTGGGGTCCACCAATAATTGTACCGTCGTACGAATATTTTCCGACACAAAGAATATTCCCTGACCAATCGAATATAATATAACAACTTGCATACTTTGCAAAATTTATAAATACTACCCACAACTATAATATTATCTCAAATTCACACCATAATATAAAAAATTATTTCGAGAAAATTAATTCTTTATTCATAAAATCTGGGGTTTTACAATAGGCATCCAAATCACGCCCAAAACACTGTATAATGTAAAAATTCCAATTTCATAAATTTATTTTTTTTTTAGTTGTTTCAAAAAAAAGCAAAAATAAAAGGTCCAGATTTTAACAAAATCCAGTAGTCCGGACCTGATCCGGACTCTATATATATATATATATATATATATATAGGGATAAGATCCAGTCCGGACGTCCGGATGGATCTAATGTCCGGACCATTTTTTGCTCTCTTTTTTAAAAAACAACTAAAGAAATAAATAAATAATTATGAAATTAAATTTTTTTCATAATACAGTGTTTTGAGTGTAATTTGGGTACGTATAACAAAACATGTATGTACAGTTTATGCATACTGTACCACTATTTTTTGGTATAAGTATTTAAATCACACTCAAAACATTATATTATGGAAAAATTTCAGTTACATAAAATATTAAAAAAAAATTGTTGTTTTAAAAAAAAGCAAAAAAAAATATTTGGTCCGTTTTTTATCAGGTCCAGACTCCCGGACCTGACCAAAAAACGGACCCCAAATTTTTTATTTTTTTTTGTAAAACAACTAAAAAAAAATTATGGAACTGAAATTTTTCCATAATACAATATTTTTGGTGTGTTTTTAATACCTATACCAACTAATGTATGTACAGTCTGCCCAGACTGTACAAAAATATTTTGATATAGGCATTAAAATTACGCCAAAAACACTGTAATATATAAAAATTCCAATTCCATAAAAAAAATTTAGTTGTTTCAAAAAAAAGCAAAAAAAAGTAAAAAAAAAAAGTCCGTATTTTAATAGAGTCGGGAATCCCGGACTGGATCCGGACTATATATATATATATATATATATATATATATATATATATATATATATATATATATATATATATATATATGGGACTAATCCATAATTAATGTTATAAAAAAGAGGTTAACCTTATAATATATCTTGAGCGTTCATCCGAATATTGGAGGCTTAATATGACTCTCGTCCACAGGTTAATTTTCAGTATTTCGCAGTTTCATATTGCGGATGGAAAAAATGTACAAAATGCCCCTCCTAATTGTAAAAGTAATCCATATATCCGCCGTATTAAATTGCGGAGCCTGAAACTTAAAAAAAATAGCATCCACGGTATTAAACTGCGACGAAACCTGATGCAACACTGAAGAGAGGAAAGAGAAAGGAGAAGAAAGGCCAATCTCTCTAAACTCTCTCCTTCTTCTCTATCTAAAGACTTCGATTTTCCAATTAGATCTTCAATATCTTAACACCCCGCAAGTCCAAAAATGCCTCTAGCTAGTCCCAATAAAACTCTCAAAAATCCCTTGAAATTATACATATATACAGTGTATATATACTCACGCAGAAAACATGCATAATTAAGCAAATGAGGGGTAAGAAGTACCCCTCCGTCCCCAATTATTTGACGTTTTAGTGTTTTTTATTTGTCTCTAATTATTTGACGTTTGTTCAAATCTAGGAGAATTAATGACACTTTTTCTAAAATTACCCCTCATTACTGTACCTATTTTTTGATACATTAAACTCTTTCTCTCTCCTAATCCCAACAAAATTATCTTTATCTCAACAAAAGATTTAAGAGTATTATAGACAATTGAGTACTATATTTAATGTTTTCCAATCATTATCTTAATTCTTGTGTCTATCTCTAAAAAGTCAAATAATTAAGGACAGAGAGAGTATTTTATATTGTCGGAGTTTGTGCATCTTGTCTCTGAGAACGTCTGGTCATTCTAATTAAAGCACAAGCCCAAGCTAGAGAAAATCACTAAAAATCCTACGCCAATCCGTCGCAACTACAATCTTCGCGGTCTATTTTGCCGCCCTATATCAGTTGTCGAAAATCCGATAACGTCGTCACCTGGACTGACTACAACCATAGTCTCTCCGATCAAATGTTTTACATTACACTACAAGTAGGTCCAAACTCTATGATATGAACGTAGAGTAACTTTAATCAAATTCATATTATTTGATAATATTATTGATAAATCATACTATGTTATGTAAATAAGATGAACTTTTTAAATTAAATAAATTTAATGGAAAAAATATATATCAAGAAATAAAAGGCCCTTAATTAGGATATTGAACATAATAACCCTCCTGTCCGTAGCTTAATTAGGAAATCGGCTGCTGCTGGTAGTAGCCGAGAATCCACCACCATAGCTATAATTTGATGTACCCCTGAAACAAATTAACAAAAAAAAAATCATCAATATCAAAATTCGCTTGTCTGTATTTCCCTCACTCAATTAAACAAAAAACATAAGTTAATATAGAGATACCACTGTACCAGTAGTAATGGAAGTGGAAGCGTAAGGTCTAGTTTTGTTGGCGTTGAGATTTGAATCAGTAGCAGCTTCATATTCCAAGTAATTGTTCATCTCAAACTCTGTCTACTTTTTTTTTTTTTATTGGGTGGATCTATTGCCCATATCAAACTATCCCTCTCTTTCTACTGCGTTTGACTTTTTGGAACTTCATTAACAGATGATTTGTTGTTTATTTGTTTTATTACTCCTCCTATCTCTTCTGCTTTGCGTTTATGGGTTTGTTTTTTCCATCATTTGTCAAACCAAGCACCATTTCATTTTTTTAATACTCCGCAGATGCTTTTTTTTTTAATTTTTAGGTTTAGCATTGTAATATTGCGGACAAATAATTTTTATTTTTATAAGAACGGGTATTTTAGATATTTATCCCGTCCGCAATATTAACTTGCAGAATATTTGAAATTAAATTACATACGAGAGTTATATTAAGCGTCTTATATTCGGATAGACGCTCAAGATCTGTCGTAAGCATAACTTCTTTTTTTACAACGTTAGTTATGAACAAGTCCCCATATATATATATTATAATTTGTCAAATATATCTTTACCTTGAATTATAATTATGAAGGGCTGTGATTAAAAAACAGTTTTTTCCATCTGCTAGAATTAATAGCAGATGGGATTAAAATTTGGGTTCTTTACATAAGTATACAACAAATAGAAATTAATTACAAGAATAGTGCATCAATCAAATAATTACAAAAGGAGTGTAATTAAAACCCATATTACAAAAATAGTACAATTCACATTAATAAGGAAACCTAAAATCAAGGACAAATAATTGTCATAATTAATAATCCAAATTCAAATATTTGGGATCTAACAACAAAAATAAATTCAAATTCAAAATAATAATTCAAATTTAAATATTCAAATTCAAATCTTCATCTCCCTCACATACACTTTGAAATAATAGTTAACAAATAAATAAATAAATAAATAAATATATGTACTAGATATCCAAAAAATTGTTAGCTAAATAACTGCAACACCTTTCCAAAGACGGAATCTCTGTCGTTACACCGCCGCTACACCGCCGCGAATCTCTGTTGTCTAAAACGCCAATGAGAATAAGAAGAAGATTTGCCCTACAAAAAGTATAAAAATAAATAGATGTAGCTTTTACTGTTCTAGAATTTTTTTATAACTATTTTGTTACTCATAAATAATAAAATGGTTACCTTTGTATGAATGGTTGACTACCAACTGCATCACATTCAAACGAAATTGGTAACTTAATAAAATTGAATTAGTTACTTTGGTCTGAAGGTTTGGCTACCAACTGCACTATGAAAAAACTGTAAGTGTGGATGTGAATTAGTTACTTTTGTATGAAGGTTTTGTTACCATGGTACAAAGGTTTGCTTACCTTGATCTGAATGTTTGGTAACCAACTGTAGTAAGAAAAAATTTAAAGTGTGGAGGTTGATTGGTTACTTTGATATGACAGTTTGGTTACTTTGGTATGAAGGTTTGGTTACCATCATTTCTCTAGACAACATTCCAATTCCCTTCGCCATGCCTCTTCACGTATTCTAACAACACCGAATCCTCCGCCGCCGTCCACGGCCCCTTCTTAAGCAACTACCGCTCCCCGTTGCGAAAAGCACCGTGCTAGTAATACACCAGAGAACCGACAGATGAATACTATACCAAAAAAGAAGGTGATAAATACTGGCTTAAATGAAGCATCCTTTGGGCAACATAATCTAATACAGAGTGACCATACATCACAACTGATTCTTGATCTGCGGTTAGAGGCTAAAATGACAGCTGAGGAGAATTCACGTATATTTGGGGGAAGACAAGTACATCCATTTTTCTCATCTTGGAAAATGGGCAAGAAAAGCCAAGAGACAACTGATGAAGGGAGTAGTTGGTCCTCGCTTGTCAAAAAGGATAAAAGCATCACTTTCAGACCTATTCACGTATTTGAAAAGTTCAACTTGATGATTTCTCCATCGACTGGGGAAAATGGGTTTTTACTGGAAGAAGATAGTGGCATTGGCGGCATGGTATATATTCTACACCGATTAATATTTATCCAATCTGTGTTATTGTTTCTATATATATATAAAGAAGAAGAAGGGTGATGACTAACTAATGCAGTTGTTATAGATGGGGAAAGAAAAGAAGTCATAAATTAAGGAATCCTAATTGAATACTAATTCCCTAAATTAAGGAATCTTAATTGCACTACTATTGTAAATAAATATGAAAATGTATTAGTTGTGTAAAGATTTTATGAGTGCACTATTATTGTAATTATTTTTAAAATGTAATAAAATGTGTAATTTATCCTTAAAATTTTCACTGCCCAATTATGCCCCCATCAACGAGTCATAGGAGGAAAGAAAATTAATCTGTCCACTAGAAACAGATTTTAATTTTAATTTTTTTAGAAAATGCCAAATTGTTCTTGCGAAGAATTTTAATTTTAATTTTTTTTAAATTTGATTTTATAAAGACGAGATTATGGCTGGAGGAAGATTTGAAGCAACTGCTATGATTCGTTGATGACTGTTGATGGGTGCATAATTGTGCATTCAAAATTTTAATCTCATCCATTAGTAATACTAGCGGATGGCGAAAACTATTTTTTAAACATAATCCTTCATAATTCTAATGGAAGTTAAAATGTTATTTGCCAAATTTTAATCCATCATTGAGTTTATGCATGTATTTGTTATGGATCAAAAATTAACAAATATCTCTACATCCGCTTAAAAAACAACCTATAATACGAACTATGGTTCTTGCTTTTCTTGGAGCCAAAATTTCTGCAAATATTTCAGTCTAGTGTTTGTGCCAAGATTAACAACCAAGCATAACAAAAATCTAGGAGTTGAAATTGGCAAGGACTTTAAGCTATACAAGTAAATAGGAGTTATCTTATTTTATTTTCTCAACTTGAAAAATGTTGCTATGACAAATAACAATGTAAACTCCATTAAGCACAAGTTACTAATTGTTTTAGTAGAAAGAATGCTTTCTAGTTGGATACCAGAAAAAAGCATTAGATCGGAGCAGTACTAAAAAAATTTAAGATTGTTGCTGACATTCTATAATCATCTAGAAAATTTAAAGCTGTTTAACAATTCCATAATTGGAGGTATCCACAATGCACAAACATTAGCAGTGGATCCTGGTTAGCATGAAGTTCATTTTTGAGTAAGTAGTTCAATTGACCAATAGAATACTGACACACATAAAGTCTCACATGCGTGTCAACACTCTATTGGCCAATTGACTTACTCAAAATAAACTTCATGCTAACCACTTCCATTGGCAGTACTAGGAAATGATTACCTCTTTTTAACTCCATTTCATCTTCATCACAACCTATGTAGTAAGTCTGATAAAGACAACTAGTAAGAAATATAAGAATGTTCATATGCTGAGAAAAACAATCTGGTATATTCTCAGATGAATGCATAAAAAAGATTATTGTGTAAAATCCAAAAAAGATCAAATAAACATAAAAGCCATTTGAATCAAAACTTAGTTGTTGTCCACTGCAACCAATAACAAAAGATCAACATAGAGTTGTAGAAGAAAATTTTAACATCTAAAGACGAGAAATAATCTATATATTAAAATGTCGTTAACACAGCATACTTTTCGAATCTTATGAAAACGCAGAAAATCGTCATCACTCGACCCTCTCAGTAGGGTCCTCCAGATGAATAATTTTGGTAGTGGGCTTGGCCAAAATATCTGTGTGCTCTTGGAAAGGAGATTTTGTGAAGCGAGTCTCTCTCCAAAAGTCTGGAGTGAGGAACCCATAGGTCTTCAGCAGACAGTCAAATGTAGCCTGCAACACATTACATACTGTCAAGAATCTTTGCAATTCATAGTTGTGAAAAGTAACCCATCTTTTAAAGGGGAATAAATCATAATATAAATACTTAATGTGGCCTAGCAATTGGTTCACACTAAGTATCAAACATTGAGATTCTATAACAACATGCGTGTAATGTTAATATATATAATAACATAAATATATGATCAAAAATAACCAAATGACTCGACATGAGCATACTCCCAAAATCCAAGCCCAATCCCAATCCCAATCCCATTTTTTATCATAACCAACTACTAATGATAGTTATTTTAACACCAGTAAGAAGCCTAAACTGAACAATAGCAACAAGTATACTTGAGAACATATACAAATACAAAAAAATGCAGCTATATAATTTCAGACGTGCAGAAATACTCCCTCCGTCCCAAACTAATTGCTCAGTTTTGACTTTTTTAAGTCAAATTGACTATTTTTATAATTAATAATTAAGCATATATAAATATATTTCTAAAATTATAAAAATTGTGATTAGTAATAAATTGGATATACTTTCTTTTGTTATAATCTCTTCACCTATATTTTAGCAAAAATAGTAAAAAGATTAATTTTAAAAATGGTCAATTTGACTTTAAAATATCAAAACTGAGCAATTAATTTGGGACAGATGGAGTAATATATAGAAGGTTAAATCCACTTGAAGATTGGTTAGAATTAAGGTTTAAATAAGGTCCAACTATAGACAAATATCAAGGCTATGTTTGTTTGTAAAAAGTATATATGAGATTGGACTATTTCTCTTAATTTAAGATTATTTCGGATTATTTTAACTAGGTTAATAGGCCCTTTAAATAGTTTTTTAAAAAGCCATGATGAATGTGAGATTGATAGTCCCCATTTTAAGCTATCAAATAGCTTTAAGGGACTAACTAATAGTCCAAAATAGTGCTAAATTAAGACAGATAATCCAATCCAAACATACTTTTTGCAAATCTACATGACCCAAGTAAAATAAATAAATATTTTTATCCAATATCAAGCATAAACATGTACTACATAATCCACAAGAAAACTACTTACCTTAATATAGATAGATAGATATATAAAACAGTGGAAATTAGATGAATACATACTCTTGGTTGAAGAGAATTATAGATACAGGTCAACAGAAACAATGAAACACAGACAAAAAAGACATAAAAGCAGATAAATTTATCTAACAAAATGAGCACGTTTACGATAGCCATTTCAATCATGTATACACACATATAACTAATTGAAAAAGAATAAACTACACACAAAACAGATTAGATTAACAGTTATATAAAATGGATATTAAACAACTTTATAATTTATATAGAGAGAGGCGCAAGAGCATTAATATCAAAATCAGACCTTAACGAAATTCCCAAGAGTCTTAGTGGACCCGCGAGAGGAAGTGAAAACATCATCAATCCCAGCAAATTGCAGCACCTTCTTAGGAACCCTAGCAGCCACAATACCCGCTCCACGAGGTGCAGGAACCATCCGAACCGTAACCGACCCGCATTTCCCGGTAACCTTGCAAGGAACGGTATGGGGCTTCCCAATCTTATTACCCCAGTACCCTCTCCTCACCGGAATAACAGACAGCTTGGCCAATATAATTGCGCCACGAATCGCCGTCGCCACCTCTTTGCTGCACTTCACCCCCAATCCGACGTGGCCATTAGAGTCACCGACGACGACGAAAGCCTTGAACCGGGTACGCTGACCGGCCCGGGTCTGTTTCTGGACCGGCATGATTTTCATGACCTCATCCTTGAGAGAGGGACCAACTAGGGTATCAATGATCTGATACTCCTTGATGGGGAGAGAGTGGAGGTAGATCTGCTCCAGGGACTTGATTTTGCCGTTTTGCACGAGACGGCCGAGCTTTGTTACCGGAACCCACTTGTTCTCTTCTTCATCTTTGCGGGGACCACGGCGGCGGCCGCGGCCCCGGTCTCCACCGCGCCCGCCACGGCCGAATCCACGACCAAAACCGCCGCGTTCTCCTCCTCTTTCAGCCATAATGTTATTGGGTATTTAGGGTTGGGGAGGTGATAGAAATGGAAAGATGATGGGAGGCAGGAATAGAGAGACTGCTGATAAGAGTGAAAACCTTGCTTAGGAGGCTGGGGCATTATATAGCCATCAACAAAAATGTTACTACTAGGGTTTTTAGTTGGATTGGGCTGGGGGTTAACGAAAAGTATTATGAATATTGTCCGATAAAGGACCTTAGGAGATGAAAATAGATCCAACTCTAAATAGCACCAGTCAGGATCAGAATGGGCTTGTGATTGTAACATACAAAGATTTGTTTTCATTAAATAAGGGTCATTTACATAAATATACAACAAATAAAAAGTAATTACAAGAAAAGTGCATCAACCAAATAATTACAAAAAGAATATAATTATTACAAAAAAAGTGCAAATCACATTAATAAGAAAACCTAAAATCAAGGACAAATAACAGCCATAATTAATAATTCAAATTCAAATATTTGGATCTAACAACAAAAACAAATTCAAATTCAAAATAATAATTCACATTTAAATATTCAAATTTAAATCTTCATCTCCCTTACATACATTTTAAAATAATAGTTCACCGTTATACCGTCGCTACACCTCACATACTCCACCGCTACACCGCCGCGAATCTCCGTTGTCCAAAACGCCAATGAGAATAAGAAGAAGATTCGTCCTATAAAAAATTTAAAAATAAATAAATGTAACTATTAATGTTTTGAAAAAAAAATTATAACTATTTTGTTACTCATAAATAATAAAATGATTACCTTTGTATGAATGGTTGACTATCAACTCCATCACATTCAAACGAAATTGGTAACTTAATAAAACTGAATTGGTAACCAAACTTTTATATCAAGGTAACCAAACTTTTATACCAAAATAACTAATCTATCTTCACACCTACAGTATGAATTAGTTACCTTCATCTAAAAGTTTGGCAACCAACTGTATGAAGGTTTGACTACCAACTGTATTACATGCAAAATAATTTGGAAACTTAATAAAACAGAATTGGTTACCTTGATATGAAGGTTTGACTACCAACTGCATTATGAAAAAAACTGCAGAAACAGATCGATGGTAACGTTAGAAATAGAGTGATGGTAACGTTCTTGACACTGAAATAGAATTGGTAATGTCCTTTCTCTATCTTCATCCATCATAGCAGATAATAGCCCCAACCTCTCTGGAAAAGAGAAAAAGAAAAAAGAACAATTAATATAGCATCTTACTCATGACAGGAGATTTTAATTTTTACAAGATCCTCCATAGTCGATGACAATAGAGCACCCCATGAACAACCAATTGAAGTCACCCCCAATTGTTGTCATAGTTTCTTCTTCTCTCTTCTATAAAGTCTGTGATTGATTTTTTTTGTCATAGTTGCCACGTCTGGTCGTCTCCTGAGTAGGAGAAGCAGACGCTGCCGTCAGTGGTGGTCCTGCTGCTACATGCAATTGAGGGCTTCTGTCTCCGGCGGCAAATACATGGTACAAAATTCAAATACAACTTATTAATACAACTGTCGTGTACAATACGACAAAACATAACTGCGAGTTTGAATATAATTATTGTCTATTAGAGATTATACAAACTCAAAAGGAGTCCTCATTACAATTATTAACACACTATTTCACAGAATGGTGAGGACTACTAATGCTATCCTCTGGACCGTCACTCCGTTCCCCGACTAGTCCCTGCTATGTTCTCATTTCCTGAAGATAACAGTGAAAGAAAGGGTGAGCTCAACTAGCCCAGTAAGAAATATTATGACTAAGATAATGCAGAATAAATTATCGTTAGCCTTCAACAGTGTTAAATTGATAAAATATAACAACATCAAGTTTAACTGCAGCGGAACAAGCGATCCATTAAATGAGTCAAGTAGAGAATAAAATATACTATCTTCTGTAAGACCCCGAATTTTATGAAATAAAAGTATTCAATTTTTCTATTTAGTAAATGGTTAAATTGATAAAAAGTTAAAGTTAAGGGTGATATATGTAAATATTTTAAATAAGCAAGTGGTTATAAAATACTCATTGTTGTTGGGGAATATTCGTTTGGTCATGAAATATTCTTCCTGTCGGGAATATTCGTACGACGGCGCAGCCTTTTGTGGGCCCCATAACGAAAAGTGATTGGATGAACAAAACGACAAGTATAAGTTGTTTAAATAACGACGTAGTTGTTACCATTAATATTGTTGGAATACCCGGTGGTTAAAACACAGTAATATGCGTGGTTGTACAGTAGTACACGGTATTGTATCAATTATTGATTCTTACGTAAGAAGGCACTACTCAAAAATTGTTACAGTAATTATTGTTCAATATTTTATTTTTGATTCAATAATTGTTGCGTTGATATTTTATATTGTTGTTGTTTTAATAATTATCACTGCACAGTATTTTCCATTATCAAATTCATAATTTATATTATTTGAATAATATTATTAGATAGCATTATTGACAATGTCTATAAAGTTCTGTCTAAGGAGAGGTTTGGTCACCTAATTGCGCGCAAGTAAGGAGAAATTCTTATTGGAAAACCCTTTTTTTTCCTAGGAACTGCCTGGTTGTCATTATTGTGATTCTGTAATATTATTTGTGAATAATTAATTATTGATTTATATGATAAGGAAAATATTCATTTTATGTGGATATAGATGGAGAAAATTTTTTAAAGTGACAATTGTTGAAAATTGATATTTTATCTTTTCTGATAAAATAATATTTTATTATATTATTATAATATAATAATGATGATATTTTTATAATAAATATGGGATATATGAGTATATGAGGAGGAAGAATATTTTTGTTACAAAAGTTGTTTAAAACATGTTAAACATGTTGGTGGATCCATTTCTAGACTAAAATTTGATTATAGCCTTGTAAAATCGCCCGTTTGTGGATTTCGGTCAATTTCTGTTTGGAAATTGAAAAAACTTTCTTCTGTAAAGTTGTAGATAATTGAATTTCCTATAAAAATTCGCGATATTTGAATTTTCTGATAAAAATGCTATTTATTATGAATTATTGAAGTCCCAAAGTTCTGAAATAATTGATTTTTTGGAGTTTAAAATATTTTAAATATAAAAACGTTTTTTGTATTGTTGGTGGGTTGTCAAACATGCTGAATTGGATGATTCAAAGGTTGGCGTGAAAATTTATATATATATATATATATATATATATATATATATTATTAATTTGTTAAATTTTCTGCTTTGGTGTTCTAAGCATTTTCCTATAAATAGAGTGCTTATGTTAGAATTGAAAAACACACCAGAAACTGAAGTTTTCTCTCTATTTCTCTCTCTATATTATCGAGTGTATTCTTATGAGTATTTTGATATCTTGAGTGTCGTTATACGGTGCAAGTTTGTTCAGCGTTATTCCAGTAAGAAGTACTGTCTTTTGAGGTACGGGATTGTAAGGGATGTTATTTTCTTCTTAAAATGATATTATTTTCTTCATTATCATTATGCCGAAATATTGGTTGGAACTTTTTATCAAATTTGGAACTTTTTCATGTCGGGATTAGTATTCATGAGTTACTATTCATGAGTTACTATTCACGAGTACTATTCACGAAGCATGATGATATTTTTTTGTGAAATTTCTATCTTTTGGTGTCGGAGTTACTATTCACGTATACGACACTATTCACGAATACGACACTATTCACAGAAAAATTAAATTTTCTTTTCTATGTCCAAAATTGTCTATTATAGTTCCTATCTTTGATTGGATCTATGTTTTGGTCTTCATTCTTGAATTTTACTCCATTCTGGTTATTTATGAAGTATTTTTGAACTTGAGTTATTTAAAGTACGAGTCCTTAATATTTGTTCTTTTGTTTCACTGGATTCGTTTTTTTTTAAATATTTTGCATCATCCTCAGTGATATAACTGAATATCTTTGGCCTGTAGTGCAAAAATGAATGATTTCTGATGAATATCTTTGGCTCGTAATGCAAAGATGACCTGTTGTTGAATATCTTTGGCATGTAGTGCAAAGGTGACTTGTTGATGAATATTTTTGGCCTGTAGGGCAAAGATGACTTGTTGATGAATATCTTTGGCCTGTAGTGCAAAGATGACTTGTTGATGAATATCTTTTGTGAGACCCCAGATTTTATGAATAAATATTTAATTTTCTCGAAATAATTTTTATTATTTTATATTATGGAGTGGATTTGATATAATATTATAGTTGTGGGTAGTATTTATAAATTTTGCAAAGTATGCAAGTTGTTATAAAATATTCGTTTGGTCGGGGAATATTCTTTTTGTCGGTGAATATCCGTACGACGACGCAATCATTAGTGGACCCCACAACGGAAGTATTGTCGTAGTTAGAAAATGACATAATTATCTTTTTATAAAAATAACGGCGGAAGTTTTACCGTTAACTGTTGAAACACACGGTGTTAAAAGTACAGAAATACGCGTGGTTGCTTAGTAGCACACGGTATTGATTATTAATGCTTACGTGAGAAGTCACTCAGTTATACTCAATTATTGCTACAGTAATTGCTTGCATCATATCTCTCATATTATTGATTCAATTATTGTCACAGTATCATCTGCATAATATTTATTATTATTAAATCAATAATTGAGACGACAAAGTTATTCATATTATTATTTGCAATATTGACAATGTCTAGAAGTTCTGTCAAGGAAGAGGTTTGGTCACCTAATTGTGCGCCAATAAGAAGAAATCCTTATCGGAAAGCCCCCTATTTCCTGGGAACGACCTGGTTGTTAAATATTACGAGTTATAATATTAATGATGAATAAGTTATGTTGATTAAAGATGATATTGATTGTTCCATTGCATTGGGATTATTAGTGTTAGTGAATATTAACATTTATTTCGATGATAATTGATGTATGGAGGTTATATTGTTCACTCGGGTATTCGGAGCACTTTTTGTGTCGGAGTACTATTCACGAGTTATTATTCACGGGGTACTATTGATTCACATTCTTATACTATTAGGGGTGGTGGTGCAAGATTGATAATACTTGCATGACTAAATTAAAAATGGAGGTATAGTTGAAGGTACTATACATGTAATTAATAAATAATCCACATCATCGAATCACCCCTGCTGTGACGTCCCCAAAATTAGGTATACATCACCCATCATGGGTCGCCAGATACATGGTACAGAATTCAAATACAACTTACTAATACAACTGTCGTGTACAATACGACAAAACATAAACTGTGAGTTTGAATAAAAATATTGTCTACTAGAGATTATACAAACTCAAAAGGAGTCCTTATTACAAATATTATCACACTATTTCACATAATAGTGAGGTCTACTAATGCTATCCTCTGGACCATCACTCCGTTCCCCTACTCGCCCCAGCTATATTCTCAGGTCCGGCGTAAAACGCACAGATAGGATATTCCAACAGAATAATAATAAAGACGGAACCAGGTCCGGCGTAAAACGCACAGACAGGATATTCCAACAGAATAATAAAGACGGAATCAGGTCCGGCGTAAAACGCACAGACAGGATATTCTAACAGAATAGTAAAGACAGAATAATAGAAGAATGTCATCAAGTATAGGATAGCCCGCGTATACAGGTTATTCCAACAGAATAATAAAAAATGGAATAACATAAGTTCTCTTTATGAATACAAACGAAATAATACTCCCTACCTTAAGAAAAAGAGTACTAGATATATACGTAGTGAAGTAGTGAAGTAGCAGAATACTTTCTTCTTTCTCTCTATAGTTTATCTCTCTAGAGTTTCAGTGAAATCGTAAGAAAATAATGAAGGACTTCTATTTATAGAAAAAAGTACTGCATAGTAACTAACTCATGAACGGTCCAGATTTATTTACTTTAATCTGACGGTCCATATTTAAAGCAAAATCTTTTAAATAAAATATAATATATTCTATTTATAATCTAATAAAACGAATAACTTTATAAAAGATTTTACTATGCAAACACTATGCATAATAAAATATAATATATTCTAATTATTGTCTAATAAAACTGATAACTTTATAAAAGTATTCTGTTTTATATAAAAAGATTTTATTATGCAAAACACTATGCAGACACTATGCAACACTATGCATAATAGAATATAATATATTCTATTTATAGAATAACTTTATAAAAGTATTATGTTTTATATAAAAAGATTTTTTATATTATTACATTAATAATACCAACAAAACTAAGTGACTTATCATGTAAGCATTAATAATTAATACCGTGTGCTACTATGTAACCACGCGTATTATTGTACTTTTAACACCGGGTGTTTCAACTGTTAACAGTAAAACTTACGCCGTTATTTTCATAAAGTATTCTTGTCGTTTTCTCAATCCGACAATAATTCCATTGTGGGGTCCACCAATGATTGTGCCGTTGTACGAATATTCCATGTTAAAACGAATATTCCCCGACCAATCGAATATTATATAACAACTTGCGTGCTTTGCAAAATTTATAAATATTACCCACAACTATAACATTATATCAATTTCACTCCATAATATTTAAAAATAATATTTATAGAGAATTCATCTTTATTCAAAAAGTTGGGGTTTTACAATCTCCCCTTCTTATAAAATTTCGCCCTCGAAATTAGGGTACGTACCTGGTATATTGAAGAGGTAAGGATACCTTGATTTCATTTCAGATTCTAACTCCCAAGTCATTTCCTCAACATCGTGGTTTATCCACAAAACTTTGACTTGAGGTATAACCTTGGAGTGTAGAATATGTTCCTTCTTATCCAAGATTTGAACAGGAACCTCTTCATACGTCAAATCTTCCGCTATTTCATCCGGTTCTAACTCAATAATGTGGTTCAGGTATTCCACATATTTACGTAACATGGATATGTGAAAAACGTTATGAACACGAGACATACTTGGCGGTAAAGCGAGTCTATAGGCCACAAATCCTACTCGATCAAGGATTAAAAATGGGCCGATGAATCGAGGATTGAGCTTTCCTCACTTTCCAAATCTCGTAACTCCTTTCCATGGAGCAACACGTAACAACTCATGATCTCCTGTATCGAATTCCACGTCCTTTCGATGAAGATCAGCATAACTCTTTTGTCGATCTTGTGAGGTTTTTATACGTTGTCGGATCGTTTGAATCTTTTTCGTAGTCATACGTACCAACTCTAGTCCCAACAATGTTACTTCACCCACCTCATCCTAGCATACTGGAGAACGACACTTTCTTCCATACAATGCTTCGAATGGAGCCATGCCAATACTTACTTGATAATTGTTGTTGTAGGAAAACTCCACTAATGGAAAGAACTTGTCCCAACTTCCCTTGAAGTCAAGGACATAAAGTCTTAATAGATCTTCAAGAGTTTGAATCGTCCTCTTCGACTGCCCGTCCATCTGAGGATGATATGCCGAGCTAAATCGTAAATCCGTGCCCATAACTTTTTACAAACTAACCCAAAATCTTGAAGTGAATCTTGGGTCTCGATCAGAAACTATGGATACTGGCATACCATGCAATTTTACAACCTCGTTTATGTACATACGAGTAAGACGTTCAAGTGTATAAGTTTCTCATATCGGTAAGAAATGAGCAGACTTGGTCAATCTATCAACAAAGACCCAAATCACATATATGCCTTGAGAAACTTTGGGAAGACCGGTAACGAAATCCATGGTAATGTACTCCCACTTCCATTCTAGAATTTCAAATGGTTGCAATGGACCTTTTGGTACTTGATGCTCTGCCTTGAATCATTGACACGTTAGACACTTTGAGATAAACAGCGCTATCTTTCTCATCATATTGCTCCACCAAAATGTATGACGAATATCATGATACATTTTGGTACTCCCAAGATGGATTGCAAACGGTGTGTTATGCGTCTCCATCATGATTTTATACTTTAAATCAGGGTCGTTAGGAACACAAAGTCTGGAGTTGACTCGAAGTATTCCTTCTTCATCGATTCTTGCTTCCGGCATAGCACCTTCTTGTATTTTCGTCCTCATACGCATCAGCTCCAGGTCTGTTGCTTGAGCAGCTTTAACTTTATCAAATAAAGTCGGATTCTACTCGTATATTCGCCATCATCACGTGGGTCCCTGGAGTCTTTATATCTATCTCTATCCATTGCAAGTCATACAAAATGGGCCTTTGCGTTGACAATATTGCACTCGTACCCGCATATGATCATCTACTCAATGCGTCAGCTACCACGTTCGCTTTTCCAGGATGGTATTGGATGGTATTATCATATGAAAGCTAACAACCTTACGAAAATAATCAATTTTTGCATGATGTGTAGTTAACCAATTAATCACTAGAATCACATCAAATGCAAGTATTTTCAAAGAAATAAGATCGACAGGTAACGTGCAGGTGCCTGATTTGAAACTAAACAAGACTTATAAACAGTGGATGTAATGAAGGTTTCTCCCAACGGAGTTTCAATAGATAATTCAACGTCTAATTTCTCCGGAGTCAAATTTAATCGTTGAGCGCAAGTAGGAGAAATAAAAGAATGGGATAGAACCGGTATCAAATAAAGTATAGACTTCGCTAGAGTTATGATAAGCTTACCCGTGATGACCTCATTCGGGTTCCTTACTTTCTAGGAGGTCACAACAAATGCTCTCCCTTGCACCACCGACTTTGACTTTTTTGGGACGGCCTTTGGTGCCTCCATCCTAGCTGAACTTGTCTTCGGTGAATGAAAAAATTGGGCTAGGTGACCTTGTCATCCATAATTATAACACACTTTGGATGACATCGCTGCAGTTTGGACTGATATGTCCCTCCCCTCCGCATTTGAAGCATATGATAGGTGGTCGTTCTCCTTCCTTAACCACAGTTGTTGGTGCTGATGTCTTTCCATCATTGTTGAATCTCCTTTTCTTGAAATGTCCATTTTTACTGTATTGGCCATGATTACCACCGAAATGGTTACCATTTTTGGCATGTTGATTCCCTCCACATTTGTTGTCACCGTTTCGATGACTAATACCATTGGTATTTTCATACTGTCGACTGCTTTCTCTTAGTTGCGTTGACTCGTTATCGCGCTCCAATAACTGAGCCCTATTTACAACATCTGAGTACAAACACAGTTTATGAGAAATAAGATATTGACGTATCTCCAGTTTCAAACCTCTTAAAAACTTGTGCTCCTCGGAGCATTACAAGACATCAAATATCTTGGTGATCTGCTTTATCCATGCTTCCGCCATAAGTGGTTTTGGCTCTTCCTTAAACTCCGGTGGTCCCAGCTCCTTGAACTATTTAGCGGTGACCGCCCGAGAGTTTCCAGTGTTTTCATCTGTATTTTGGACAGGAGCCGCTCTCGCCTGCTGTTACATGAATTGCATAAAGCCCCTGAACATTTGATCATTCATCATTTGGTCAGTGTTGTTATTTGCGTGAGGATTGTCGCCTTCATGATGCACATTATCCTGATTATTGATATGTGGTGAATCAACGGTCGCCTGTGCTCCATTGCTATTCTCAACATTCTCGGATGTCATTTTCAGATACTGCCACAAAACAAAGATTAATTGACATGTAACATATTATCCCTAAATTCTGACCGACCAATTAAATACCACATAAACTTAGGTAGGTCATACTAGAGAAGGAATTCCCCGTCTCTCCCCTCCTAGTACTATTCTCACATCTTAGTCAGGGATCATATCCCTAAGCTTTGATATCAACTGTGATGCCCCCAAAATTAGGTATACATCACCCATCTTGGGTCGTCAAATACATGGTACAAAATTCAAATAAAACTTACTAAAATAACTGTCGTGTACAATACGACAAAACATAACTTCGAGTTTGAATACAATTATTGTCTACTAGAGATTATACAAACTCAAAAGGAGTCCTCATTACAATTATTAACATACTATTTCACAGAATAATGAGGACTATTAATGCTATCCTCTGGACCGTCACTCCGTTTCCCGACTAGTCCATGCTATGTTCTCATTTCCTGAAGAGAACAGTGAAAGAAAGGGTGAGCTCAACTAGCCCAGTAAGAAATATTATGACTAAGATAATGCAGAATAAATTATCGTTAGCCTTCAACAGTGTTAAACTGATAAAATATAACAACATCAAGTTTAACTGCAGCGGAACAAACAATCCATTAAAAGAGTCAAGTAGAGAATAAAATCTACTATCTTCTATGATTTAAAAGGTTTCTCATGACTTTTATCGCTGGGACTCAGCTTAATAAATAATCTACATCAGCGAATCACCCATGCACTACGGCCAAAGATATTCTTTAGTATCACGACCACAATTATCCATGCACTACATCCAAGGACATTCGTGTATTCATTAATGGTCATGATCATGCCAACAACTGTCCATCAACGCACTACGGGCCAATGATAACTTTTACCACATCATTTGTAACATTACGGTCATGATTACACTGAATAATCCCTGGTCATAATCATACCAAGTTCATCTATGCACTACAGGCCACAGATGACTTTCAACATAATATAAACATGAAGATGATGACAATGATATAAGAATTCAATAAAAAAAGTTCAAGAATTAATTTATCTAGGAACTAATAACATCCAAATTGTCAACATGATACTGCTTTGTAGAGTAAAATTCAAGAATGCTCAGAAGAATATTTCCATGAAAAGATACTAGATGAAGCGCAAATATCAAAGATATTCCACTAATTTCATGGAGTATAGAAGTCAAAGTTTTAACCAACTGAGTATAATAAAGAATGAAATAACAAAAGAAATCACCATGCATGCGATAGACCGCACATGCAGGTTATTCCAACAGAGTAATAAATAATGGAACCAGGTCCGGCGTAAAACGCACAGACAGGATATTCCAACAAAATAATAATAAAGACGGAACCAGGTCCGGTGTAAAACACACAGACAGGATGTTCCAACAGAATAATAATAAAGACTGAACCAGGTACGGTGTAAAACACACAGATAGGATGTTCCAACAGAATAATAGAAGAATGTCACCAAGTATAGGGTAAACCGCGTATACAGGTTATTCCAACAGAATAATAAGCAATGGAATAACAACAGTTCTCTTCATGAATAAGAAAGAATAACACCCCTTACATTAGTAGTAGATTGAATACTGCAGTAGTGTAGTAACAGAATACTCTTCTTTTTTCTCTCTTATTCTCTCTATACTTTCTCTCTCTATAGCTTGAATGAATTCATAAAAAATAATGAAGCACTAGGCCTCTATTTATAGAAGATTTCTAGCTTAACACTTGAAATGTGAAAAGGCAAGTGGCTTGACGACTGGTGATGTGAAAAGAAAAGTGGTTTGACGCCTGTAATGTGAAACGACAATTGGTTCGACGCCTGTAATATGAAACGACAAGTGGTTTGACGTCTAGTAAAGGTAATTACTATTGACGAAGGTAATTACTATTGACGAAGAGACTCTTAGATGATGACATGTGGGCCCCTCATAATATAACCAAACTTACCACAAACGTCTCATAATAGACTCTTTATATACATCAAGGATTGAATAAATATTATCACAAATCATTTTATTTTTAATCAACACATATTTAATCTTTCAACAATTATTAATCATTTATAACTTGTCGTCTCAATTGTTGATTTAATAATATAACATATTATACAGATGATACTGTGACAATAATTGAATCAATAATATAAGAGATATGATGCAACAATTACTGCAGCAATAATTGAATATAGCTTGAGTGACTTCTCACGTAAGCATCAATAATCAATACCGTGTGCTACTATGCAACCACGCGTATTACTGTACTTATACTACCGGGCAGTTCAACAGTTTTAACGGTAACACCTCCGTCGTTATTTTTCATAAAGTATTTTTATCGTTTTCTCAATCCGACAATAATTCCATTGTGGGGTCCACCGATGATTGTGCCGTCGTATGAATATTCTCTGACAAAAAGAATATTCCCCGACCAAACGAATATTTTATAACAACTTGCTTACTTTGCAAAATTTATAAATATTACCCACAACTATAACATTATATCAAATTTACTCCATAATATTCAAAAATAATATTTATAGAAAATTCATCTTTATTTATAAAAGTTAGGGTCTTACACACACACACACACACACACACACACACACACACACACACATATATATATATATATATATATATATATATATATCTAATTTTAGAATGAATGGACATTAAATTTAGTCAAACTAACTTATTTTAAAATAACTTATAAATAATTTTAAAATAAGTTATAAATACTTGTTTTTTTTATATTTAAAAATCAACTTATAAGTACAAAAATAAGTTATTTTCGAACATGTGAATAATAACAAATGATTTATAAGTTGATTTGACCAATTTATAAGCCATTCCCCGAACAAACTCTTAAAATTAAAATATAAGTTGACTTATAAGTAAAAACGTTTGATATTAATTTGACTTAATTATAAGTCAAAAATTAAGTTAAAACAAATTCTGAATGTGTTCAACTCATAATGATTTATAAGTTAAAATCAAATGTAAAATTATTAAAAATGATATTAATAAAAAAGGAGCAAAATAGGAGAGATATAGAATAGACATTATATTTGATTAAATTAACTTATTTTAAAATGACTTATAAATTATTTTAAAATAAATTATAATTTTGACTTATTTTTTGATTAAAAAATTAATTTTTAAGTAAAAAAATAAGTTATTGTCAAACAAAAAATAATGACAAATGAGTTATAAGTTTGGTTTGACTAAGTTATAAGTCACTGCCGTGCCGAACAGGAAGAAATGGCTCGGGAGGACTTTGAACGACAATTTCAGTTCAATCTGAACAATTCGCTCCGCGAAAATCCAGACATTTTCAACGCGGAAATCCAAACCTTCAGACATCTAAATCCAGATCTAGGTTAGATATAAGGGAATTAATTTGAAATTAAGATTCAAAAGTAGTTTATTGGAGAAATATAGGGCACTCCCGCATTCCCTAACCTTGGAAAGCATTGCTCAGTTTAGATTTGCATGCAGATCGATTTCTTGCCCTTCACTTGCGATTGCTGCCAACAGGTCCATCTCTGTCCTCTATTTAACGTGCTTTCTAAATATTTTTTTTTAATTTTTAATTTTGATATGTATTGAAATTTAACATTTCGGTAATCTTCGGATCTGCCGTTGATCTTGTTTGATAATGGAAGTTATTGTTTATATACTGGAATTTATGAGTTGACGGAAATTTCTTGGTATTTTTACTAAATCATTCATGTTAGGTTGGAATTTGTATTTTTCTGTATGGTTTTGCAAAACTTTATTTAAGTGATACTCCTTATAAGACTTTTTTAGATACATGAAATGTCTTCAGCGATACACATGTATACCGTCTCTTGGTTGTAGAAGTCCGACTTCACTAAGAGCTCCCTAATTCACTGAGATATGATCATTTTCTAGATTTCTGTTATGATATCTTTGTAAGAGAATATAATGAAGATGATAGCTGAAGATTAAAGATTTATTTTTTTTTCCTTCTTATTTTTAGTTATATATATATATTTATATAAGTTTAATAGGAAGAGTATTAGTATTAAATGGAATAAGGTACAGAGGTTAAATCCATAACCATCCTAGGTATATGGAGTGTTCAAATGAGTCTTATTTTGTTAGGTTAGTGAGGACGTCGTGTAGGGTTGGCGCCTTTTTATTTACTGTTTATTTCGATATAAATTTCTAGTCGTTTTATGTTTGAGGAGATTTTTGTTTTTGACTTGGGTGTTGGATGTAGTGATGGTGGTTATGATAGCCATCTTTTATAAGGTTAGATATTTAGGCAGTCTTTGTTCGAAGTATTTATGTGGTAGAGAATGTTAAGCTCACGAGTTTAAGAAGTGTCAAGGAGTATTTTGAAGAGTTGTCTGAGGGAAGTCGGAGAGTGACTGATCGATTGGCTGGGGGCCTGTTTTGTGTTACTTAGCTGAGCAGTTGGCTGGCTAGGTAGGCCTAGCTGTTGTTAGGAATGAGTAAGGGTATATTGGGTTGTCTGGTTTATTTGAATCTAATGCTAGTAATTGTTATTATATAATACTTCCTATTTACTAACAGTTTATTAATCAATACACTGTCTAGCAGTTCTCCATCTCATATTCACTTCATTCTCCATTATTATTATATATTGATTATGTTTACAAACATAGCATATGATCTCTATTCATATGATTCAAACATATTGCGTTTTCCTTTCTATTCATTTTCATGTTTTATTCCTGCTTGATTATGTGTTGATAGTGTCTGTGAAATTTCTGATAGGTGTTCTGTCTAGAGCATCGGAGCTATGTTAAGCACCAATGTCCAAAAGGAAACAAACACGACGTCACTGTTGTCGTCTGTCCCCTCTGTGCGAAAGGAGTTCAGTTAAATCCTGATGAAGACCCGAATATTACTTGGGAGTCGCATGTTAATATTGATTGTGACCCATCAAACTATGAGAAAGCCACAAAGAAAAGGAAATGTCCCGTCTCTGGCTGCAGGGAGATTCTGACATTCTCAAATACTCTCAGGTGCCGGGACTGTACTGTAGAGCATTGTTTGAAGCACCGGTTTGGACCTGATCACAGTTGCCCTGGACCTAAGAAACCAGAAACAGCCTTCCAGTTCACGAGCTTCTTTAATAAGAGTAAAAATGAAGTGTCAAAACCTAACAAAGCCCCTGCCACATCTCCACCCAAATGGACTTCAACTTTGATCAAGGCAGCTTCATCTGTTCGAGCCTCAGCTGAAGTTGGGATTGCAAAATTGAGTAATGAATTCAGCCAAGCATTCCAGACCGGCCAAAGTAGTAGTAGCAGTAGTAGCAGTGGTTTAACGGCAAGCAACTTGCAAGTAGAACAGTGCCCACTATGCCATGTAAAGTTCTCCTCAGTCACAAGTTTGGTGGATCATGTGCAGAAAGTCCATGAAAAGGATGGCACCCGTCCTAGCGTAATGAAGGTGACTGTTGATGTCTGCCCCAAGTGTAGTAGAGGTTTTCGTGATCCAGTGGCCCTTGTGGAGCACGTTGAGAGAGAACATGCAGGCTATTCAAACGCTTAGAATTCGTGATTCTTTGAGATAGGAAATTCATCTCCAGAAAAATGTTTTTGTACTTTTATTTATCATTGATTCCATTGTTTGAAGGCCTTTTCCAATTATATTACTTTTGACATTCAATCAAAATGTCGGTCTATAAAATAGATTTTACGAGAAATTTGTTGGATAAAATGAGGAAGAATAATGATTTCTGGCTCACATCCAACTTAAGTAATTTAGTTCTTACTGGAATTTGTGATGCCACATTCTTAATTATTTTGTGATTTAGATGTCCTCACTTCATAACCTTTTATGAAATCACACCTAGATATTCTTCTCATTTATGTGTGTTTTAAGTTTTAATTTCATGACAATTATTGCAATGCAGCAAAACACTCTTTTGAAGAAGTTTCCAGTGCTCTGTACCCCATGCTGATTTTTTTTTTTTATAAAATTAAATCAGAATTTGTAACAGAATGAGCTTCATTATCTAAAGTTTTAATTAACGGGCTAACACCCTGTCCTTACAAATGGTACATCCGTAATATTTATCCTTTTTCAGATCCATGTCGGTCATTAAACGAAACGCGCACAACCAAAATACCGTTTTGTTGTTGTAGTGTAGGTTGTGCACATATGGACATGCTGTAAGAACGACCGGCCGAGTGATATATACTATATATATATATTTTAGAGAGATAAAGTGAAGGGTAGAGAGAGATAGAACGATAGAGTCATAAGTTACGGAGTGGGAGGCATGCTGGAGATTCTGTACATTGTCGGAGATTTTTGACAGGCAGAGGCTAGTGCTACCAGCCTTCCGGTCTGCTTTTGATCTGAAGGTATTTTTAACATTACATAAACATTCATTTTTATTAAAGATATATTCACATAAAAATGTGTAAATAGTTAATTTTTATTTTTATTTTTTAAATCCAATAAGTTTGATATTGCACTGACCCATTTCCCTAAAATTGCTGATTTTGTATGGTTTATTGAAATTTTGAGTTTGAGAGAGCTTAAATTCTTGATTTGCAGGCTGGTGCTGGAATCTGAAAAGTACCCATTTGATTTTCAGAGCTTTTATTTCCATTCCATTCCCATTCCCATTCCCATTCTGGGGTTTGGAAAAAATGCATGTTTTATAGATCAAAAAGGGTGAGGAGGCATAGGTATTTTGTCTAAAGGGATTAGGAATTTTTCTTTTTTGTTACTTGTATAAAAGAAGTATATAGAAATGAGCGTCGTATCAGGGGTAGTTTCGAGGCAAGTTTTGCCGGTATGTGGCAGCCTTTGTTTCTTCTGCCCGTCAATGCGGGCAAGGTCTAGGCAGCCTGTGAAGAGGTACAAGAAACTGATTTCGGATATTTTTCCTCAGTCCCAGGTTAGCTTAATTGTATTTGAGTTACTTCAGAGATTTCCCATTTTGTTTACAAGGTCACTTACTTTGTTGTGTGGTTACATTGTAGTACATTTACTGATGAATAAATCTTATTAAATTCAATCTTTTCACTTATAATAAGCAAAGTTAATTATTCCCTCAGTTCCAAAATTAGAGATACATTCGTGAAACAATGACTTTTGAGGATATTATTGTTTTCCAAACATATACCAACATTGATTAGAAATGTAATAGTGGTAGTGGCATGATAATACTCAATAAACTAAGAATAAAAGTAGTGACGTATTACGAATTTCATATCACTTTATAGTCTATAAATAGAAATCTCTCATTCTGGAGCAGACTAAAAAAAAGGTATCTTTAAGTTTGGAACTTAAGGAGCTAGTAGCATATTTGAAGTAGACAATCTCTAGGGGTTGGGTTGGCTGACTGGCTCAATGGCATGTGCTTTACCATAAGAAGGAAGAGGTATCAAACCTTGCCAACGCTAATCGGTAACCACACAAGCTAATGCTTAGATTTGCCTGGTGCACGACTCTTGTGGGGTGAAGGTGTACTTGTGCGATTAGTCGAATGCTCTAAGAGGTTCGGATATCTATGATTGCTAGAAAGTATTTGAAGTAAACTAAAAATTTTGCAAGAATTCTTTCCAACATTTGAAGTACAGTAAATATGAAATACTTTGTATTAGCTTAATTTAATGTAATATCCAATTTTTACCTCTATGATTCAAACTATCAAGTTACGAATATTTGTATTCCCAATTTGTATATCTGGCAGTAACGTGGAAGTCTCTCAAGTATTTTGCATGTTAAATCTAGTTTTACAGAATATCTACAATTCAATCATTTCCTACCACCGAAAGTCAATATTTTGTTTTTATAGTTCCTATAGTTGCATTTATTTTACTGTCCCGAGAGTCATAAATCCAGGGACTGATTACTAATGGAGTAAGTAATAAGTATTATTGAGCTTAATGTTGATGTCCTTTAGAACTTTCCTTGGTGGACATCATACTGACCGTGGCTGTTTTGTTTCTGTACACTTAGTATGAGTTTAACAGAAGAAATTCAGTGTTTTGGCAAAAAATTAAGTTTGTATTTTCTTTTTCATGCGATGCAGCCAAAAATTGGTCGTCATGAAAGTTTTTCTTATCAATTGCTTATATTCATAACAAGCCAACTGAACTTTTATAGAACGAGTTTAGCTGTGTAGATCTTTATATCCATTTCCATATCTGGAACAAAACAGTTCATAAAGAGAAGTTTCAGATTCATTTTGTGGTCCTTAGTAGATGTACTACTGTACTACTTAGATATATTGAATAACAATAGTGTTTTCAATTCCGTTATGAATGGTTTGGCTTTTTCCCTCAGTCAGTTCTGTCAACTAAAAAGGGCTATATTCTTATTTGTAAGAGATGTCAGAAGTTCATTACTTATTTGGTGTTGTTAGCCAAGTATAATTACTTTCTCATGGAAATCTTAAGGAATGAAATTTTCTTTATGACATCCATGATTAGCTACACATATTTGTTTAACTAATGAGCAGTTACCAAGAGGCTTGTTTCTCAATAATGGTTGTGATATTGCAAAAGATTTAACTTGATGGCTGTCAGCCTCAATAGAACAAAGGATGCATCATCTGTTTTGCCAGTTCATATTTGTGACTTAACCTGGTCATGCTTTTTATATTTTATCATCTCTTAGTTTAGCCTGGAGAACAGTCTGACCGTGTAGCTTACCACTTCTTTGTCATTTTTTCTTGGGATTTGATATAGGTTTATCATCTCTTAGTTTAGCCTGGAGAACAGTCTGACCGTGTAGCTTACCACTTCTTTGTCATTTTTTCTTAGTTTAGATGATCTATACTAACGAAAATTTCAAGTGGTGTTAAACGAACTTCTATATTTTTCGAATTCTACCCAACTTATTATTTTGGTATATGTTTCTAATAATCCTCTATTTTTTTCTTTTCATAAAGTAGCATGATCCCTTCAAAAGAAGTCATCGTCGAATAAGAATGTTCTTTGGTCTTAATTATATCAGAATTAACATATCATTTTAGATTATACATTCTGTTACTTCTGTATCTGCACATTGAGAAACAATTTTTGATGATTCAAAAATAATTTTTCATGAAGTGAGCTTGATGTATTTCAATCAAAATTTATTTGCTGTTTATGAAAAGATTAGGTATATCTATGTTATTACTCCTTCAACAGTCAAAAATACCTTGTTTTGCCCTACATAAATTGTCGTTATTAACTGATTTTTTCTTAATGATATATAGCATGAAGAGCCAAATGCGCGGATGATTGGGAAACTTTGTGAATATGCTTTAAAAAACCCTTTGCGCATCCCAAAGGTAGTATTCTTTTGTGCAGATAGATAATGGGATTGTTTTAATCATGCAAACTAATCAGAACTGCTGTAGTAGACATTGGTGTTCATTTATCTAATTCAAATTTATTATTAATCTATTATTTGAATCTGACTTTCCTGAATTATTTCTTTGAATCTATCCAGTTTTGTTGAAATCTGTACTCTGTATTTGAACCTTCTGTGTGTAATGACCAAATAGTCATGTGCTCTTCGAGGTTTCTTTTCTTTATCACCCTTGGGCACTATTGTTATAACCTATAAGAGGAGGTGCAATCTACTCAGTTGTCAAAAATGGATTGATTGATGATCTGCATAGATATGACTAGAATTGTGTCTTTCAGCTCTATTTTCAGCTGAGAGGGAAATTCTGATTTGTTGGCAGAATATTTTCACTGCTTTGTGGTGGATTACTTAGGTCGCCAATCAATAGGAAATTCTTATATATTAATTTCATGTCAAACAAAAAGAGATTCAAATGTTACTGTTTCATAACAGGCCCATAGTTCATTTTATTTGAAAATTTTGTTTCTTGTACTATGGCTCAAATCTTCACTTCCAATCTAGTAAGAATGCTCATGGATGAAAATGACATTCTTGAGAGTCCCTGATATTATATTGAAAAATGTCTACTTGTCCTATCAACAGAATAATTCAGGTAGCACTGATTGTTAATGAGATGCATATTGTTGTTACTCAAATCAAGAAAATTTTATTTATTTTACTTCAAGGGGTATTTTTTTAATAACTAGATAGACATTATCTTGGATAATTTAAACTAATTATACCTTGTTCTCTTGGGTAATTAATTAATTAATCACTGAATTCAAACGGTCTAACCTAGATGAATGAATAGTTTGTATTATTCTTATTTTTTCCTTATTAAGCAAGAAATGTCTTGCATCAATTTGAAAGTATTTACCGAGAAAATAGATGGTTTACCAGATAACTTCAAAGAGTTTTCTATTTTTGTGTGATGGATCTCCTTGGCAATAACCAGATTCTATAAACCAGAAGTGATCTCATCAGATTTATTTTTTAATCAAACCAAAGTTTCTAATCTGACTTCCAGATCTCAAACTTACTTGAGGAACGCTGCTACAAGGAATTGAGAACTGAAAATTTGCAATCTGCAAAAGTTGTCATGTGTATATACAAGAAGTTGTTAATTTCTTGCAAGGAGCAAATGTAAGTTCATTCTTTATGATTCAACGTCAATTATTTATTTATTCATTTAAATTTTGTGCCCAATGTTGTTTATGAATTACTTTAGGGCATTAACTAGCCTAACCATAGACACCCTGCCTTTGGTTAATTAGTGCTTTTTGTTTTCAGATGAAGAAATTTGCCTTTGAAAGCTGATGCAATCTATTTATGTCTCTACTTTTTCATTTTAACTGTGGGGAGTCTCAGTTATATCACGGACTTCTTTTTTTGCATCGGGTTATATAATCTAACACGGATTTTATTTGTTAGCTGAGCTAAATTAAATATTTTTAGCGTAAAGGTGACCGGAAAAGTGATATTCTGACAGCAAACTCTGCAATTACAAATTCTAACAATGAGTTTACTAGTGGCGGATAGGCATGCTGGTCTCTTGTGAATTGATATTCATATTTAAATTATAACCTTTCAATTCATTACAGGCCTTTATTTTCAAATAGCTTGCTAAGTATTATGCACACTCTGCTGGATCAGTCACGCCAGGATGAAATGCTAATTATAGGATGCCAGACTCTCTTTGACTTTGTAAATAATCAGGTTGGTGTTATTTGGTTTCCTGATTTAATCATAAATTCCTAAGCTTACAGATTTTTTTTGGCATTAATGAAAGTTTGATCTTATTTGAATATGATTCATTTTGCAGAAGGATGGAACTTATATGTTTAACCTAGAAGTATTTATTCCAAAACTCTGTCAGCTAGCTCAAGAAGTTGGGGATGATGGGAAAGCAAACCATCTTCGTGCAGCTGCACTGCAAGCTCTCTCTTCAATGGTAAATTGTTTATGAGCCTCCTTGTCTTGTTCTTCAATCATCCAAAGAAATAAGAAATAAATACATTTGATATATATATATATATATATATATATCTTCATGTTGTCTTGATTAAAACTTTGTCTAGAAACAGTTTCTAAATCTTTCTTATCACACTGATACCTGAAACTCCAAAAAGCTTTGTCCCGACTAGTTAGGACCGACTTTCTGATTTTAACTTCACCATTCTGCTCTCCCTGGGAGTGCTTCATTTGAACCACAAGCTATCATGTCTTTCTTCACTATATATGGAAGTTAAGTTTGGTCTCCCTTCTTCAACTATTACTATCACTTTACATCAATTTTCCTCGGTGGTGAACTTATTTAATTTCTTATTCAAATCTTTATTTCAGAAAGGGATTGATCGAGAAAGATCTCTTGTTCTTATTATAACCTCGTGATTGGATACACATATGTTTGGTAAAGAGAATAATCTTTTCCTTTGAGTTTGAGAATAATAAAAAAGGGAAAGTGTTCAATTGGAACATGAAAACGTGACTAAATCGGTCCTAGTTACTCTTCGGGACGGAGTGGAAAAGGGGAGGGGATTCTTGAACACGGAAAAGGATCCAAGGTACTACAATGGAATTTAATTTGAAGAAAATGAGCCCTGTTAAAGTCATACGTTGGCTATTACTTGTAATGAGGTATTACTTTTGCTTTAGGCAAAGATGGGTTTAGATTCTGCAGTGGATGACATTAACAATATTCAGTTGGAGGTGTCATAAGAAAATGATATGGTGAGTGACAGGAGTTGAATGACAGTGCAATCATGTTTTGAAGGTTGAGGGTGGTCATCATCTGTATGAGAGAGAAGGAATTCTCATCGCATTTATGTTTATTGGTTTTTCTTGTAAAAACTATTAACATTCATGGTCACAAAAGTTAGGACTTTAAGAAAGCCAATTGGACTGTGTTTGGCGAGAGTACTTATAAAAAAGTCATCACTTGCAGTAGATTAGATACATCTATAATGTTTACTTTTTTTGTTATTTTCAGACCGCCTATTGTTAGCGAACTAGCCAAGGAGACAAGGAAGATTTAATTTTTCTTTACAGAAGATCCGGATGTACTGATGAAAGGACCACATGTAAATCAGAAAGTCCAGTTTCTTAAGTTTACTACCCCAAGATATTCTTTTTGTTTTCAGTGAAGATTTTACTTTCTTGATGCTTAAGTTTGAGTTTCTCTTACTTTCTAGCATTAGAATTTAGAAGTTAGCACCATGAGAATTTGTCAGTTTTGATTGCAATTATTAATTTCTCCGTAGCATGCAGACGTAAATATTTTAGCACCATGTTAACTTATGTTTCATTCATGTGTAGGTTTGTCTCATGGGTAAATATTCCCATTTGCCTGCGGAGTTTGATAATGTAAGCCAACTGCAATTTATATAATGTTTGAAGTAGTTCATGCCATTTTTTTCTCTATCAGTTTGCTAGATCATCACAAAAATTATAACTTGTCAACTAACCGTCCCTTGACCATTTACTTTGTATTTTTGAGTTTGGTTGAGAAAGGAAATAAGCATTATGTGCTCTTTATAATATGTTGGTACTCAAAAAGTTAAATTCATCCCATTATTCTATATGTCTCGTATTGTCCCACTCAAATTATTCTAAACTCTAGGGCTTCCTTGCATTGCCTGCTACTAAAATAGGAGTTTCCTGTGGGATATAACCTAATAATTCTAAGCTTATAGATGGAAACAATTGTAGAAAAGCCTGGTCAATGTGTTTGCCTCACTTTGGTAGTTTTAATGTGAAATCCACTTTACCCAGAATACATCTTGAGCATGTCACCACCCTTGCTTTACTAACGAAGATATTTGCTATTACCCAAATAAATAAATAAGATGCTGAGCTGAGCTCTGGCTAAAATGAGAATGTAGTTAAAAACTATATTGGCATCCTCTTTAGGTCTGAGACTCCTACATAGCTCCATGGTTTCTAATTTTCTTTCCCCCTTTCATTTATTTATTTTATTTTTAACATGACTATTCTTAAAGATTCCACAATTCTATTGAGTTGACTGGCCTTAAGATGAAAATAGAATTTATTTTGTAAAGTAGATTCAACTATGAAAAATTTACTTTGTATAGAAGATTTAACTCGTATAATTTCTACCAATAAGTACGTGCTGTGAATAATCCATCATGCCTACATAGCTTTTCCTAATAATATCTACAGCTTTTCCATTCTGCTGAATCTTTGATGTAAAATAAACTCAACTCAAGTAAACCTTAGTCCCAATCTAGTTGGGGTATTTGTTGTAAAATTAATAACCTAAATTCCTTTTATTATTTAGTAACATAGTTTGTAAAGTTGTACTGATGAAGCTGAGTAGCTGATTGATGTTATTGCTATTTAAGACCAACTTCAATAAAAGCTCTTTCAGTTTTAATATTTCATTATCAGATTGTCTCAGTAGTCTTGGAAAATTATGGAAGCCCAAGTAAAGAGTCCCACAACCCAAACCAGAACAGGTGGGTGCAAGAAGCGCATAAAATTGAGGGTCATACTTCTCCTTCACCAGAGATCCTGATGAAGGCACCTTCTTGGAGAATGATTGTGAATGACAACGGGGAAGTTAATGTGACAGAGTAATGTTCGGACACAAAGTTTCTGATAATTTCATTTTCCTTTAATCATTACCAAGCAACAGAAAATTCATTTATGTTTTCATGCAGTTCTGGCATGAACCATTAATTGTAATTTTATTTTCTCCCACAGGGAAGATGCCAAGAACCCCTGCTTTTGGTCCAGGGTCTGCCTCGATAACATGGCCAAGCTAGCCACGGAAGCTACAACCATGCGTCGCATTCTAGAATCTTTATTCCGCTATTTTGATAATGAAAATTTATGGCCTGATACTCATGGGTTTGCTTTACCAGTCCTGAAAGACATGCAGTTATTAATGGATGATTCCGGTATTAATTATACTTTTCAATCTTGTACCATTTTGGAAGCCTAATCTCTTGTTCTGATTATGAATAATGGTAATTAATATTCTCCGTCATTGATTTTTCAATTGCACTCTGATGATGGACTCGCGATGCTTCTTTCTCATATTATTTTACAGGCCAAAACACACACTTTCTGCTTTCAATATTAGTCAAGCATCTTGATCACAAAAATGTCCTTCAACAACCTAATATGCAGCTTGATATTGTTGAGGTTACCACTTCCCTTGCTCAAATTACAAAGGTCCAGCCTTCTGTGGCTATAGTTGGTGCTTTAGGTGATATAGCGAGGCAACTGCGAAAAAGCTTACACATTTCACTAGATGACACAAATCTAGGAGCCGAAGAAATCAAATGGAACAGAAGATTTGGAGAGGCAGTGGATGCATGCCTTGTGGAGTTATCATCTAAGGTTGCATTCATCTTCTTTTTCTGAGTCAACATCACACCAACAAAAAACACTGTTACTAAAAGTATGAGCCAGAAATGCTTGTGAAGCTGGACTTTTGTTCGAATTGTCATTAAATATGAAGTAATTTAAGTTCTTGGGATGTTTAACTGAATTTGGTCATCATTGTTGTTTATTTCCTTTTCAGTTTCCTTTTCCAATTACGATATTGAGTTTCCATTCATCAACAGATTGGAGATGCTGGCCCAATTTTTGATATTATGGCTGGGATGTTGGAGAACATATCGAATATTGCAATTGTAGCAAGAGCCACTATTTCTGCTGTTTATCGCACCGCTCAAATTGTAGCCTCTCTGCCGAATATGTCATATCAAAACAAGGCAATAGCTCAATTTATTGTTGCTGCAATTTTTTCTGCCTTTCCCAAAATTAAATCTCACAGATGAACTTCATTTTCCTTCAGGCATTCCCTGAGGCCTTATTCTATCAGTTACTCCCAGCTATGGTCCATCCAGATTATGAAGCACGAGTCGGAGCTCATTGCATTTTTTCAGTTGTCCTTGTGCCATCTTCAGTTTGCCCTCATCCACACTCAACAATGATCGAGTCAGAAAAGCCCACAAGCTTTTCTAGAACACTCTCAAGAACAGTTTCTGTCTTTTCTTCTTCAGCTGCCCTTTTTGAGAAGTTGAGAAGGGAAAAGTCATCTTCAAGGGAAAATGTTAATCTGGAAAGCAAAGAAAAAAAATTCAGTGAGGAGGAAAAGAGAAACAACAACAGTGGGGTGCTAAACAGAATTAGGTCAACTTATAGTCGAGCTTATAGCTCAAGAAATCTACATGTTCCTCCAACAGCAGCTGGAAATTCTACTGATAATTCATATAAGGAAGTGGTAGGTTCTTGAACTGTATCTGCCATCTTAGAAGTCCTTATATTCTTTGGGGAGTGATCCTGTAGACCTGCTAGTTAGACACACCAATTTAAACTGGGCTCACTATACACCACGAAGACCAGACCATACTTGGTGTTTAGCCTGCTTATTATCCAGGTGGAGCAAATCATTGAGTGTATTCTTCC
This sequence comes from Panax japonicus, assembly GCA_020205505.1. Lineage (NCBI taxonomy): Eukaryota > Viridiplantae > Streptophyta > Magnoliopsida > Apiales > Araliaceae > Panax > Panax japonicus. Next base: position 15,096,366 of record CM035094.1, on the reverse strand, counting down.
ATCCCTGTCCTAGTTATGATCACTAGTAATATATTCTTCTCCTTTTACTAGGTGAATCATACCTTAAGTTTTAGTTGAGATATGAGGTTCAAGTCTTCACAACAAATGATGCCCCTTATCTACATACAAACCAGTTCCTTATAGTTCATCAAGTTGTGTAATTTTTTTTAACTCTTTTTCGTTAATCTCAGGAGGGCATCTCTCTAAGGCTGAGCAGCCACCAAATTATCCTCCTCCTTTCATCAATTTGGGCTCAGTCCATTTCCCCTGTGAATGAACCCAAAAACTATGAAGCAATTGCTCACACATATAGCTTGGTTTTGCTGTTCTCTCTTGCCAAGGTAGTTGCAGATTTTTGTAATTGTTAATAACTAATTTCTTTTAAATATAAGAATGATAATCTTATTTGCACCCAAAAAATTAAAGAAAAGAGAGAAGAAGAATAATCTTACTTCTGTGGCAGTTATTGTCTTGTCATTTTTCTTTGCAAATATTGTAAAATATTGCTCACTACATAATAGCATCATCTATGTTCATGGTCTGACTCCTTCACAAATTTGGTTCATTTTACTCTGCTTCTTCCATTTCTTATGATGTATTATGTTTCAGATGCTTTCTATATGCTTAGTTAGGTTGAATTGAAGTCTTGATTTGTTGTCCTTACTTTTGTTCTGTCTGAACCTTTATTTAGATCTGAAAATTGCACCATGTAACTTCTCAACTTGTTGTTTTTTGTAATCTCGTACATGACCAAAGCATTTCCTGGTCATCATAGCTTGTGCTGTCCTTAGTTTGTTGCAACTTTTTGTTATTGCGTTCCATTTATACATATTTCCATATTTTTTGTAACACCCCAGTCCCACATCGAAAGATATGGAAAAAGTTTGTCTATGTATAAGGAATTAATTTACTACCAATAGTACCTTAAGTCATGACCTTTTGGGTGAGCCTGTAGTGGACTAAGATGACCCAAGAAGATGATATCGTGTCAGTGGTTTAAGACCTTATTTGGATGAATTTGATTTGATTCTGACTTGGGTTGTTACATTTGTACTCAAGTCATATAAAATCCTTAACATGCTATTGATTTAGATATTCTGAGTGCCTTTTCCTTTGCCACAAAAAAAATGCTTGATATAGAAGTCTTAGAATATATACCTCTAGTCTGAGTGCCGTTTGTACATTTAGCAGCAGTATCAAGGAAAAATCTTTGTTTCATATATAAGTTATGGTACTTTCCTCTCTTGATGAGGGCGGAGAAAGGATGGAAAGATTTCTGAAAGACCATGTTTGATAATACAAATATTGCCTTCCTAAAGAAATTTTAGACGCATGAGTGTGATACTGCCCCAGGATTTAAACAACTTCTTGAGATATCTATTATCATGATTGTTTTTCCTAAAGAAGCTCTATTAAGAACAATACAAGTATAATACTGCAGGATTTCAACAGCTTCTTGAGATCTTATTTCTGTTCTCACGTGACAGCATGTCTTCTCCCAAATAAGTTATTGGTTGTTTTTGATCTCTACTCTATCTTCAAGAAATGGATCTGGTTCTTATTACCTTCTATCAAATTTTTCTTAGCATCTACTTCAAGTTTACAAATTCATGTAGCCACGTTTGTGAACTCTGTGTTCCTCTCACGGTGACTAAAAACATGATTCAGAACCAAACTGCTGTATATTCACTGTAGTACTGTCCTTGTCCTGATGAGGGCTGGGAAAGGAGGAAAATTTGCATAAAGCCAGCCTATGTTTTATAAGCAAACAACTTTGCTAGTGCATGTCGTGATTGATTCTTCTAAAGAACTGTTGTAAGAAGAATATGAATATGATTCTTTTTTCTTGTTTTTTTTGCTAAATATGAGGATGATTCTGCCCCAGATTACAACAACTTCTTGAGATCCTATTTCTTCTCTCATGTTAAGGCTTGTGAATCTCCCATAAAAGTGACTTTTTGTTTCTACTCTTCACTATTTTGTTAGAAAAAAGAGAACCTATTCTTATTAATTTCTGTTTGCATCTAATTCAATTTTCCAGATTCATATGGCAAAAAACAAGTTTTCTGAGCTAAACAAACATATTCACTCTAACAATTTGAAGGTTCTTTAGTTTTATTTTTATCTCCCAAATCTACATAAAACACTCTTCCTACACATTGTTATACTTTTATTTGATCAAGAACAGAGATATATTAGCTTTGCAGATATTTGGCTTTCCACATAGTTTTTCTTCTTCTTCAGAGTCAATAACATTGGTTTACTTTTTCCAATACTTGTGATGGTACTGCTAACTGTGATACATGTTTTCATGAATTCTGTCAGATGTTTATCAGTTGGTTTTATTAATGTAGGAACACCAAATTTATTTTTCCATGTTTCTTGTTCAGCAATTATTCTTAATATATATTGTAATCTGTTTCAGAACTCCAGCCGTGAGGTTCTAGTCCGTAGTTTTCAGCTAGCATTTTCTTTACGAAACATTTCTCTTACTGAAGAAGGTAAGCTTGCAAACTTACTAGTAGTGTATACTTCTAGTTTTTGAGTGGAATAGAATATTCAACCTTTTCTACTGGAGGATGAGGAGGAAAAGCAGTGGGGAGTTGGTTCTGTGATAACTTAACTTAGAAAGAATCAAATTTAATATACTTCAATTGAATAATCTCATGTCTGATGTCAATTTATGTGGTGTCAATTTTCTAGAAATGTCTATCTCTCAAGCTGATTTGAATAATTTTTCTCTCAAACTTTAATGCGGATAGGTTTCATGGAGATTCCTTTAAGCTTGTGTGATTTTCTAAACCATTCCATAAAATTAAATACTGATCGACTTAGTATGGAGAAGTCTGATGCTTCTCATTGCTCTCAAGGTCTTGATCTTAGATCTGGCAAGAAAGTTTGAACTGGTATGGTAGAAATTTGATTAGTTTGTTTGCTGACTAAGCATGCTTCCGCCACATGAACTATAAATTGTACGCATTTTGAACTTTATCAACCTCCTTTACATTATAAGCACTGACACATGCATCACACAAACAACTAATAAGGGGCTTGTTACACGGTAGTGCCAGATCTATTTGAATTTGCATAGCTCAATATGGTTTCATCCCATACTATATGATCTGCATCTGCAGTACTAGATCAGTAAGTAGGCTTAACATAGTTGGTTACAATCTAAAATGACGGAAATCATAATATGGGTATTTACCAAATTAGTTTACTTTCCTGAAACTATCGAAGTAGATGATCCATATGACATTGCATTGAAAATAATGAAATTCAGTATATTTTACTCTAGTTTGGACTCTGATGTATGAATGCCGATGGGAGGTCAAGATGCTTTAGTATGCTTCTATGTGATTCATATAGAGACATAAAAATACAGATTCTAAAGTAGTACATGGACTTGTTACTTAAAACTTGCTTCTGCTTCTAAAATTATATTTGATATTGATGCATAGTGGAGCATTTAAAGTTGTCTTGACATTAGTAGGGCATCAATTACTCTGCTCAATGTCCCATTCCCACTGTTTCTGCAGGGCCACTGCCACCATCACGTCGCAGATCCCTCTTTTTATTGGCAACTTCCATGATTATCTTTTTGTCGAAGGCATACAATATCCCTGCTCTTGTTCCCTGCGTAAAGGCTACTATTACAGATAAATTGGTAGGGACTAGTTTCTTTTCCCTTTCTTCTTTCACTAGATTGTTGTTGATTGGAACTGCTATGTACTAATTTTCTTACTGTATTTCTCTTCTTTCCTCTCATTCTTATGCATGTGAGAATGAATTCTTTATGGAATATATCTATGAAAATAAATCTTTTTGTTTCCCTTCTGCATACATCGGCATCATTTTGTACCTTCCTTGAGTCAAATCTATGCTACCATATCTTATTCTTTGTTTAATGGTTATGTCAGGTAGATCCATTTCTATGTTTGGTTGGAGATTGCAAATTACGGACTGTTGACACTGAATCTGGCCATTGCAAGATTATTTATGGATCCAAGGAAGATGATAATACTGCTTTGAAATATCTTTCCAAAATAGAATTCACCGAGGCCCAGACTAAGGAATCCTTGGCATCTGTGATAGTGAAGAGTTTGGAAAATTTGTCAGATGTAAACCTCATATTAGTATTAAAATTTACGAGTGCTTTTGATATTGAAAAAAAAACGATTATGGAATAGATTCTGTTTGGAGTCCTTTTTATTTTATTTCCCCCCCCCCTCTTTTTGCAGTCTGAAGTATCCACCTTAAAGGAGCAGTTGGTAGATAAATTTGTACCTGATGATATGTGTCCTCAGGGAGCCTTCATAGATACCCAACAAAAACTATATCAGTATAATGACCACGCATCTCTGGAGGAGGTACTTATTTTGAATTTTAATAAGTTTCCATAATAAACTGTTTCTAGATTCCTTATATTGCCTGTGTGTATTGTGCAGGCTGCTCCAATTTTTGCAGTAGATGATTCTCTTTCGGATTCCTTTGAAAATCATGCTAAAAATACTATACAAATGGCCATTGAAATCCCCGACCTGTTGAGCGCCAATCAACTCCTAGAATCTGTACGTTCTTGCATGCCCTGCTAGTTATCCGTCACTACTTATAGTCACAGAGTAGGAAAAGGGAAATCTTCCACCAAGAAACTTTATTAGTTGATAAATTACACACTAGGGAATATTGTGCAATTGGTATCCTTCTGTACTAAATCTAGTTAATTAGAAACTACTGTAGTATGGTACCTATTAAAGTTGCCTATTAATTCTTAGATATGAACTCTCTCAATATAGCCCATATTGACATTGATTTAAAAAATGATCAACATTTTTTCTTTTCAGAAATGACAAAATAATGCAACTGAAACCAATAGAAGCATTACTGAAATATCTCAAAACATTTTTGCTTCTGTCAGGAGCAACATGCTGACATGAATATGTAATCATTGACCCTGTGATATGCTTTTGAGCCCAATAGACATTTGCTTCACCGATAATGAAGATTGCTCTCTGTATTCAGTGTTCTAGAAATCAGACTACCCCTAGGCGGAATCGGCCCTCCGCCTCCTTGATTTGGCCCTCATCCTAGGTGCCTAGACGGTTTAGGTACCTAAGTTTTTTTTCCTGATGTTTAAAGGAAGGATTGAAAGGAAGTCACCCATATGCCAAGCCAAACAAGTTACCAAAAACCCTAGTCCCTTGGTCTCCACGAGAACCACTTGAAGCTCTAAAGTGCTTGAAATTAAATTGTTGAAACTTTTAAGATTGTTTTCTTGGTAATTTTTCATGTACATTTAGAATCTTTACATATAATATGTTCTTTATATAGTATATGCAAATATTTTAAAAATAAAAATAAAACTGTCTAGGAAAATGCTGCCGCGTTAGGCGCCCCCTCTGCCAAGGTCCGCCAATTTTAGAACACTCTGTATTCATGTGATTGTTTTCTCTTTTTTTTGACTATTTCTTTATCATACTGAAAGCTGATTGTGCAGTTTAGCATAAAGGACAGTATTGTCTCATCATGAAGACGAGCTGAAAAAACTTAGAAAAATTGCCTTTTCATATGGTTGTAGTCTGAACCAAAACCCAGATTTTCCTGTGGCATATAATTCCTAGCTTCTTGACTGATAATTAGTTTAGGTTGCTCTGTGCATTCATCCTTGGATCATATGTACTGTCACATAAGATTCATTTTCTTCTTTATTTTTTCGCATGTGACATTTGCTCGTTTCATTATTACAAATTCTTATCATGCTGATTTCTCTCTTTTATGAACTTGAAACTTTCTATTACACAAGTTTCTCCGGCATCAAGTTAAGTTGCACTTGACCCGTGCAATGATCTTTTTCACAATCTTATGTATCTAAGCTCATTGAGTTGGTAATTGATCAACTGTATTGTATAAGTGCTTGCTTGAACTAAAACTTCTTGTGCCGAATCTGCAAGGTTTTAGAGACAGCACACCAAGTTGGGAGATTATCTGTGAGCACTGCACCTGATGTGTCTTTCGGAGAAATGGCCCATCACTGTGAGAGACTTCTAATGGGAAAGCAGAAGAAAATCTCCCATTTGATGAGCACTCAACGGAGAGGGGAAAGTGTGTCGAGCACAATTTCACAAAATTATGGTGAAGAGGACAAGCAGATGGGTTCTTATGTCCAAAGTGACGTGGGCTTTCAAGTGGTATCGCCTTCTCTATTTAGTATACCTTTCACTAGCACGTGCCCTGACATCTATTTAAACATACATTTCGTATACCTCTTCATTATGATTTCAGCTGCATATCCATATACAACTTGGTATTTATAATGATGTGCAACAATTGCCTGCCTATAATCCGAAACTTATGTGCATGCTTCTGTGGATTCTGATTTAGTGGCATTCATGTCATATCAAAAAATATAAGGTGCATGAGGCTTAACCTTGATATTTCCTAGTACGTGAGCATGCATGAAAATGGATCGGTGTGCTCTGTATATAGCCTTTGCAAAACTCATGCTATTTTTGATTCTGCACCTTAATTATGTGAAAAAATAATAATTATCAAATGAGGCTGTCCAATCATGTAAATTCAAGATTTTTATAATTGAAACTTTTGTTCTGTCATGTCAATAGCTGCCAAAGAAATTTACCTTTGACCCCTTACATTGCTTATATAGTTTTTATGTTAAGGTTACTTATAAAGTTTACTACATTTTCCTAATATGTCAGCTCATATGTTAATCTTCTGAATGCTAATATTAATATCCATTTTGTGTCACTGATTATGTGCCCTTGATTCCCTAAAACGCAGGTTGGTCACCCGTTTGTTGATCAAAATGTATCTACCAATTCTCACGAACCATATTCGCGTAGTATTCCTATTCTCTGTTCAGCCGACCATAATGATCCTCAGTCCTTCAGGCTACCAACTTCAAGTCCATATGATAACTTTTTAAAAGCTGCCGGATGTTGATATGGAAGAAGTATATATGCATGCAAACTCACAGAATCCCATGGTCCTCTCAAACTAAATACACCCTTCTGCGCTCAATAGCTTTGCATGCCTCAAGCTTTCATTATCTGGCTATCTGCAGATATGATATATATAGCATTTGGCCAAAAGGTTGGGTGTTACTATTAGGATTGATAGATTAAGTTGCATCTTCAAATCAAATTCATCAGTTTTCTTTTGTTGATTCTATTCATTTTATAGACCATGGCCATGCAGAAGGCATATGTTGAAATTTCTACCTGTGGATATGATGTTTTGGCAATGTATGAGAGTATTGCCTCCTGCTGTAGAACTGATGATGTATAAACTTTACTCATTTTGTTCTACAAAAGGACATACCCAAAATTGTACAAATTTAAATATTTTCTTATTTTATTTTATGGTTACCTCTAAATGTATCGAGTATTTAGTTTAGTAATGATGGGAAAATAGTGAAATAAGGATATTGTGTCATTTTAAATCATAAAAAAATAAATTATTTTCATTTTTCTTAACAAATGAGGAAGCATCATTATATAGTTAATTAGGACATCTTCCATATAATATTAGGCTTGTCCATGGAATCAAGGGGAAAGAGTTTGCTAGATTGTTTCTCTTTCCGCGCATCTTCCACACACACACACACACACACACACACACACACATATATATATGGGAATTATTAAATTCATAATATTTTTTGTTATTTTCACAATAAAAATGTCGCTGTAGATGTATAGCGACGGTGAAAACCTTCGCTATAGGATCTATAGTGACACTTTTGTTGTGAAAATAATATTTTTTGTTGTGGATTTAACAATTCCCTATATATAATTGTTAATTCATATCAATAAAAGGAATTTTATATAATTTTTTCACCTTAAATTTTTTTATCTTCATCTCAAAATTAGAAATATAATTTGACTTTTGAAGTCAAACGATGACATATTAAACTTTAAAATTTGTATGATTAACAAAAGTTTAGAATTAAATAAATTTTGTGATTAATATTTTTTTGTTATATACTATGCAATTATAATAATTGTATCAATTAAAATTAAATAAATTCACAATAATCTGAAATTTAAGTTCAAAGTGAAATTATATCTCTAATTTTGAAATGAGTGGGTAAGATATAGTGCAAATAGACAAAATATTTTCTTTTAAAATATATAAAAAATGACCTTGTTAATAATAGGAAGAATTACATATATTAGTACTTTTTTAGAAATAATTACAAAAATCATACACCTATAAAATAATTATAAAAATATTACGCTTTTCCATATTTATTTACAATAATAGTGCAATTAGGATTCCTTAATTTAAGGGATTAGTATTAATGGGCTGATATGGCAAATCTGGTGGGGTTTTTTAAACGCATGAAATCTTCTTCTTTTTCTTCCTTCTTTTCTCCCAACTCCCATATCCTTTGTTCTGGTATTTCTCTCTCTAAAATCTTCTTCTTCTTCTTCTCTCCGACCATACTATTTCTCTCACTCCTCTTGAAGCCACTCGTCGTCAACGGGCGGGATCTACTTCTTCAGACGATGTAATTTTTGCTTTGGTAGAACCGCCTCCTTTTGGAACCTACCATGCGATATGTACATGGTTGAAGTGATGTTGTCATACTCTAAGTTTGTACTTCTGGCGACATTTTGTTTATGATAATTTTTATTATTGAAGGAATTTTTCTTTATCTCTATGACTGGGTTATTTGCGATAGACATCATTTAACAGCATAATATTTGCTAAAGTGGATAGTTATTTTAAAATTGTTTAGACTCTTAAAATATCTAGTCTGCTTTTGAATGATCATGATTGTCTTATCTTCATTTTGTCATTTTACTTCTGTATCATATACTGACACAAGACCAATTTATGGGGGCTTGATGTAATGCTTACGTTGTAGCTACGTCAAGTAATAAAAAATAGATACTATCATATAACTGTTTGGTTACTTCTGCATTATGTTTTGGTTACTGTTAGCTTGAAATTCGGACACCATTTTTGTTACCTTGATTTGATATTTTAGTTATTTTTTATGTTGTTATGGTTACCGTGTATTTGCTTAGTATATATGGTTGACTAAACTGATTTTGGTGTACATGTTATTTATGTATTGGTTACCATTAAAACATGTTTTGGTTACTATCATATAAATATTTGGTTACTTCTTTAGTATGTTTTTGGTTACTGTTATTTTCTGATTTGGATTCCATTTTTATTTCTTGAGTTGGGATTTTGTTTCCATTCGTGTTCCCTCAATTTGGAATTTTGGTTACTTTTTATGTTATTTTGGTTACCTTGTATGTGCTTAGTATACATTGGTTGACTAAACTGGGTTTGGTCTACATATTTTTTTTTGTGTTGGTTACCATTAAAACATAGTTTGGTTACTGTCATATAACTATTCAGTTACTTTTTAGTATGGTTAAACCATGTATTTTCTTAGTATACATTGATGTATTATTTTTATAAATTCCTTCAGATATCTTCGACAAGGTTTATGTTCTTCTAATTCTACTTTCATTTCCACAAACACATCCTACATGGGCTCTCTATTCACTAATCCCAATGTTTTTTTCTTCCTCCCACATGTTCATAATGTAGAAGTCGTTTCTAGAGAATGAGAGCAGCCATGAAGATGAAAGTAACAGCAGCTAAAAAGCTCAAGTTTCAGGAAGATTTGTACCAGATTTTGATTAGTTCGATTGTCGTTTTCTTGTCCTTCTGAATTATGTTTCATTCTTTGATTTTTGTTGGATATCCATAACCATTTGTTATGATTAGTGAGTATGTAATGTTTTATTGGAGCTTATGTAAATGGAATTACATATTTGATTATATAATCAATTATTTGACATTATTTGTTGGTTCGTATTAAGTTGTGTCTGATGCATTATTTGAAAGGTGCAGTTGGTAACCAAACATGCATAGAAGGGTATCTATTTTATTTTCTGGTAGTAACCAGATAGTTACAAACTTGTATCATGACATATATCAAGTGTTAAATGTACATGTGAGAGTATACATGGGTTGCCTAAACTGGGTTGGATATACAGGTTGTTTCTGTTTTGGTTACCATTAAAACATGTTCTGGTTACTTTTCATATAACTATTTGGTTACTTCTTTATTTTGTTTTGGTTACTGTTACCTTATGGTTTGGCTATTATTATTGTGCCCTCGATGTGGGATTTTTGTTACTGTTATTTTTATTCTGGTTAATATGTAATTGTTTAGTATACACAGATTGCCTAAACTGGGTTTCATTACATGAAATCTATGTTTTGGTTACCATTAAAACCTATTCTGGTTACTATCATACAATTATGTGGTTACTGTTTTATTATGTTACATTATGGTTACTGTTATTAGTAAGCAGATAGTTACAAACTTGTAGCAGGAAAAATATCAATCATTAAATGTACATGTGAGAGTTTTTATTTATATATATGGTTATTTATAGATCTCATATTAAAATAAAAATAGTTTGAGAGGTGCAGTTGGTATCCAAACATGCATATAAGGGTAACCATTTTAGTTTTTGTTAGTAACCAAATAATTAAAAACTTATATCAGAACAGTTATAAAGTACTTAATGTACATGTGAGGGTTTCCATTTATCTAGCTGATGGATACTTTTAAATTACATAGTTATAAAAGTTATTTGAAAATGGTCTATGCCAGTTGGTAACCAAATTTACATAAAAATATTTCAGAACAGTTACCAATTGTTCAATATATATGTTTACTTTATATTGATAACTCATAATGGAATCAAAATTAAAATATTAATCAACATCAATTTTGGTTATTGTACACCATCAAAAATGTTACCAACCATGTGGTTAATAGTTACCAGCAGTAAACAATTATATATTCCTGTAAACAATTAAATTTGTTGTATTGATTACTGTCAATAGCCATTGTCTAACAACTGAATAAACATTGTAAAGTAACCAAATCAATATTAGACAGTAACCAAATTACATAATCTTAGTAACCAGAAAATAAACCAAATTTTTACATGCAATTTTGAAGGCCTAAATGATGAAATTCGACCAAAAAACCCTGCAGTTCACCAGCGAAGCTCGTGATTTTTGATCGTTGACCTGTTTCTAATGAAATTAGGATCTGAAAATGCCAAAATCCGACACTCCAAACTTGATAGAAATTGTCAAATTGTCACTGCAACCAAATAAATATTATACTGTAACCAATTAAATAGTATACAACAACCAATATATATAATCAGATTAGCAGTTGTATGAAGGTAACCAATGTAGTCAACGAGTAACCACCAATATAAAAGAAACAATTATAAAACTGAATAACAGTATAGAGTAACCAAATAAACACCTTACAATATCTAAATACATATTATACAGTAACTAAGATATATGTAATTAGTAGCCAAGATTATAAAAAATATTTTTACATTCATTTTACAACCAAAATAATCAGTAATGACTTTGTTACAAATTAAAGACTAACAAATGTATGAAGGTACCTACCAATGTAGTTAATCAGTAACCATCAATATAAAATAATCACTATAAAACACAGTAATATAATGCAGTAACCATGATAATATTACACAGTAACCAAGTCAGCATTATATACTAACCAAATTTAAATTAGACAATAACCAACATATATTTACTTAGTATACACAAGATAAATACATTCTACATTGCATTTTTATAATAAAAAATAACTAGTGTAATTTGTTTGTTACCAACTAAAGGCAAACTTTTGTAAGAATGTAACCAATGTAGCTAACAAGTAACCATTAATATAAAAAACATAAGTAGAAGTATACATTAATATGCTTCAGCAACCAATATTACAGTAAGCAATTAATCATTAAAGTAATTAAGTTTGCATTAGTCAATAACCAAGTCAGCATTAGTTAGTAACCAAGTCAGCACTATAATTTTACAAAGTAACCAAGTCAGCATTAGTCAGTAACCATTATAGTTTTACACAGTAAGCAAGTCAGCATTAGTCAGTAACCAAAAGAATGTTACATAGTAACCAAGTCAACATTAGTCTGTAACCAATTCAACATTAATTAGTAATATTATGCAGTAACCAAGACAACATTAGTCAGTAACTAATACAGCATTAGACAGTATAATGTTACACAGTAACCAAGACAGAATAGTCAGTAACCAATACAGCAGTATACAGTAACCAATTTATTTAACCTTAGTAACCATAATATAAAACATGTTTTGAAATATATTTTGCAATCAAAACATTCAGTATTCTTACTTTGTGACAATTTTAAGTGCGAAAAACTTAAGAAAAGGTAACCAATATAGTAATTCATAGTAACAATAGGTAACCACGTGCTTATAATTTTTAAACTCAAATACCTCAGTGTTTGTATCGAAGTTGATGTTGATCTTGTATTCAACAATCACTGCAGTAATTAAGTTTCTGGTTACTAAACCCGAAGGCGTTGTTGATTTTGTATACTTTTTTCGATCTTAGAGATGCGTCGCGACAACAAGTTTCGTCTTCTCCGATTTCGAGTTGCGTCACGACAGAAGCTTCGTCTTCTCCGATTTTGGCTTCTCCGATTGATTTGGCGTTGATCTGTTATTCCGATTGATTTAGAGTTGCATGTTTCATCAGTTGCTTGAATTTAGGTGCGGAGGGTTACAAATATAAAAGGAAAATAACTGACGTGTAGGAGTTAATGTTACGTGATTTTAAGAATAGTAATATATTGTGTTTTGTTATTTTTATAATTATTTTGCGTGTTTTATTTTTATAAATATTTTTTAATTATTGTATATTAGTGTTAAGGACCCTTAATAATATGGGTACACGCCCAAATATTATTACCGATAAAGTCCATAAAGCCCATCTGAATCCGAGGGCTTTGAGCTTTTGACTTTTTCTTTAAATGCTGAGAGAGAGGCGTAATTTAGCATCCGTGGGAGAAGGATAGAAAGGTCCAGGCCAGTGGCACAGATCAATTTTCCAGCTCTGAAGATTCTCGTTCGCTCCCTCTCCAAATCACAGGTGTAAGCTCTTTCTCTATATCTAAAGGTTTCGTATACTTTGAAGGACGATTTTAGGGTTTATTTCTATGTGATTTCGCCTTTATTCTTATGTAGATCCTGATCTTTCATTTCTCTTGCTTGATTGAGTTAAATTTACTGTTCTTATCAGGAAATCTCTTCGATTTTTTTTGTTGCATAGTAGTTCCCATTTGGAGCTGATGTTTCTTAGCCTTTTAATTTTTAGATATTTAGGGTTTTCATGTCAGATTTCTTCATTTCGTTCCAATTTTGTTCGTTCGTGTCCCCATGAAAACGCACATATACATGAGTGGGTTTATTTATGATGTGCAGAAATTTAGAAAACTTTTCCTCGTTCTCTCATTTTTTAAAAATTATTTTGCTATTCCTATGTCTATGAATCTAAATCTAATTTAGAAAACTTTTCCTCCTGCTTTTCAGGGTCCTATTTGCCAAAAAAAATCCCCTCAAAGTCCTATTTTTGATGATTTTTGTATAACTTGACCCAATGTCGTCAAATTTATCATTCTAATTTCATTATTTTGCCACCGCTATTAAACTGAATTTGTTTTTAAGGGAAACCATGGAACAAAAATATATCTAGAATATTTATAAATTTTGCAAATTGGAGGAAGTATGTTTTAGCAAATAGATTTTAACAAAGAACATATACCATGATATGGTATAATTTGAAACCATTTTGAGCTGGATAATTATATGACTAATAAATCATAACCACGATATGTACTTTAAGGGAAAAAAGGACTGGCCTCTAATTTGGCTTTATTATTCAGAGTTTGAAAAATAGTTGCTTGTGTGTAGAGTGAAAAACTAAGGTGAAGTGTTCATGATAAAGCATGTAGCATGTTTAGATTACTTAACCGATGATGTTAAAGTAAAATTGAATATATATCAATTGACTCTACACCAGTTGGCTTCTTGGAGATGGTTGTTAGCTTTTCATGTAGTGATGCTTTCTCTTTTGACTCACTTTTGGGTAACTGTTGTGGCGTAGAACCATTTTTGTTACATAGGATTAGTTTGATACACTTAAGACATGGGCAGAGGGATATGGATGAACTATGTTCTACCTTCTTTTTTTTCCCTGCTATGCTTTACATCTACCTATAAAATTACTCATCCACCTAGGGGCCTTGTAGTGATTAACTTCTTCAGCAAGATGTAATAACCATAATTATCAGAACTGAACTCACCAGTTTGACCGCAAACCGGATCCTAAGCTATGCTAGTTCTCCAATTAGATGGGAAATTCCAATTGACTAGCCTATCGGATAAACTGGTGACCAAACCTCTAAAACCTGGCTGAACTGCCCAGTTGAACCAATATACACTAGCAAGTGCCTGACTATTTATTTAAAAAATTATAATGCAGTTGATGTGATGAGATCCAACTAGGACCTCTTGTGAGAGACTGAGAGAAACACAATACCATCTATTGATTAATGGAAATTAAATTTTCTTTTCCCTCTTTGTTTTCACTATCATTTGGTATTGTTATTATTACAACAACTATTGTCAATCCTACTTTACTTGCTTTATCCTTTTTGGATATGTATATTTTTAGGGATGAGAGAGAGCAAATGGAAGCAGGGGCGGATCTAGCCCCTTAGTGTAGTGGGGTCAATTTTTTTAAAACAAAAATTTACAAAGAAATAAAATAGAATAAAATAAAGGCAAAAAAGAATGCGAGGGACATTGCAAATAATTGTGTGAGCTATCATATAAAATTGATATCGTTTTATGTAATTGAATACACTTCCTCCCATGTTATGTATAAAATTGATATCGTTTTATTCTGTTCTTGTTTTGTTGATTTACGATACCAATTTGATATTGTAAATTAGTCATGTCTATTTGGTCTTCCATTAAATTGGGGAGTTGCAGCTAGTTCTGCTAGATGAAATAACACCCTTTATTTCTTTTTAAGCGTTTTATTATCTTGTATGTGTTACTCCCAACCTCCATTTTGTAGATTTGATTACTAAATCATTGCAAATTGTATGCCTCACCGGAATATCATTTTTCTTTGCAAATGGTATGCCTCACCTATATATGGATATAATTCATACCTGACATGGGTTATTTACCTCATTGCTGCAGTTTGAACATGTCGGCAGCCAAGCTCATTGGTAGTCTTGCAGCTTCATTTGTAATTGCATTTGCATGTGACTATTATATTGCTGACCGGAAAATATTTGGAGGCAAGTTCTTTCTTTTTTTCTTTTTCTGTTTTTTGAGGTCCTGCCTTATTTCTTGTTTCCTTAATGTTGTGGACCTTGGCTGACTTCACCATTCTAAATACCTTTTAAAATCAGGTACTACTCCTAGTACTATTACAAACAAAGAATGGGCAGCAGAGACTGACAAAAAGTTCCAGGCGTGGCCTCGAACTGCTGGTCCTCCAGTTGTAATGAACCCCATCAGCCGCCAGAATTTTATTGTTAAATCCAATGTCGATTGAAGCGGTGCCTACTTGCATCCAATTTTTAATAGGTTTCCAGAGTTTGCAACTCTCCAATAGCACTTCTCCTCCCCCCCCCCAAAGTTAAATATTAAACAATGATTTGCATGGAGATAATGTTCAAAGTGTACCTCCATAGACTGGTTGGGGAGTGCTGTTGTGTTTGTTTCAGCTAATGTCATTTAAATAGTGTTGCAATTGCTATACTGCAATTTGAATCCTAGTAATAAATTTGTTCACAAGGTGTATTCTTCCTTGATAGCCTTCTTTAAATAGTTTCACATGCTCATTAGCTTGGCTATAATTCTTGACACTCAAATTATTCCTTTGCCTCGTTGATATACTGACAATAGTTATTAATTTTTAGATATGGGGGCATAAATCGTGCACGACTAATTATAATTTTATAATTTGATTATTTACTTGCATTTTTGAAATTTTTGCTGAATCCAAGTATAGATTTTGTGCAATTCAGCAGCAAAGCAGGTCGATGTGATGATGTGATAATTAGCTAGACGTGGTTTCAGTTGGCTGTTTTTCAATTTTCTTGTGGTTGTCCCTTAACTGGACGGTAGATGAGAATGGCAATTCTAAGGTGTTGGCTACATTGCAGTTGTTGACGTGTAAACACCACAGTACACAGTACACAGTACACAGCCGTAGTTAGTTGATGACACCATGATAAATGTTTAACTAAATTACATGCAGTAAAAATTAAAAATTAATTTTAATTTTTACCAGGCTCAATAGAGAAGAAACTGAAGCTTGATATTGAATTGTTGGGGTATATAGTGTTAATAAATGTCATTTAAAATGTTAAATTTTGCTAAGAACTATACCCAAGTGTCTTACCTTGTGATTTTCTACAATTTATGTTCTGGAGCTTATTCAGTACTCAGTAGACAACTAGGTTGGCTCGTTTATCAGGCGAGTTTTACATTCAAGTGATTTTAGTTTAAAATTTTAAGAAGAAGAAGAAGAAAAGGAAATAGAAGGATCTCAAATCCTACCCAGCCAGAGGAGGAGAATAAACTTCTCACCATTCCCCTCAATTCATTTCAGTTCTGAGATGGTGAAATGAAAAGGCTAGAAAAAATCATTATGCTTTTCTTGTTGCTCCCTCTCTTTCACAAAAAGAGTCCTATTTATCATATTCCATTTAACTTTGTAAAATGCCAAAATATTATTAAATCGCCATTTTATTATCATGCCATCAACACAACTAAACTACCGAGGCCTTAAGATTCTACTTTATCCCCTTGGAATAACATTTTCTTCCTCTCACAGTCTCCCCAAGGGATCTAGTAAAGCCATAATTTAATTATGACATCCATTCCAATCGAATCATGCTTGCATCAGATGATCATTCTTGACAAAAAGAAAAAAAAGAGCATAAACCAAGTAATTGTTAACAGCAGAGAGATCTGCACCTGAAACTTTTTATCTTGATATTCGTTCCATGTTTCCATCCTGCTCCCAACTGATAGTTTTTCTTGCAGACAAGCTTCCGCACACACAAGCTCACAATTTTGATTCAATGGACTGATGTTTTAACTGTTCAACCTCGATAAAAGACAAGTTAGAAGTATATATAATAGAAGGGAATTGTTAAATCCACAACAGAAATTATTATTTCTACAACAAAAGTGTTGCTATAGATCCTATAGCGACGGTTTTCACCGTCGTTATACATCTATAGCGACACTTTTGTTGTGGAAATAACAAAAAGTGTTGTGAATTTAACAATTACCATACATCCACTTTTATAGCCAACCATATAGAACTTTTCCAGCACCAATAAGTTTAAGATCACGTATTCTTCTTCCCCAATAGTCTCCAGAACCAATCTAAATCTAATCCAGTCATGAACATTCACCACATAAGTTAGAGGTACTGGACGGAGAATGCAAAACTTACTCCAGTGAGGAGCGAAAGAATGCATTTATTCAAGCTGAAGCAAAATTATAGAAAAGGTGACAACTAGACATTGCTGTGATCTTCATAGAGATACAACTTCAAGGAGGAAAATAATTGACATTGAAGTGCACTTTCTCTACATAAATATAATGAACCAAAGACCTCAATCATATAATTGAACTCCTAAAAGATATCAGTAACAGAGTAAACCTTGCACGGACAACCCCTCATCATCTGATTCTTCTTTTCTTTCGACTTGAACATGTATTGCAGGACACCATTTTGCACTTCAAATTTTGATACGAGTAGATCAACAGAGAACAGTAACCCCAATTTCCATAATCCGGAGACATTGTATGGATGACAAAGTAACTGGAATAGTGGAAATTCTATATAATTGTGTCTTGAGTGGACTCTCCATATCCCAACTACTGGATTCTCGACTTGTGGTTTATTTTGGAGAAAATTCAAATGAAATAACCTTTCCTTTAGTTTTCTGTGATCTCTTGAAGCATTTCGACCACCTTTTTCATTTTGGGCCGCTTGGCTGGTGTGTTGTCAGTGCAGAGTAGTGCGATCTTCAGGGCTCCAAGCATTTCTTTTCTCCAAGCAAAGGACACGGTGCTAAGTCTTGCATCAAGTATCTGCTCCGGGGTTTCCCCTCTTGTTGGTGCGTTTTGTACCCACTTCACCAAATCTATCCCTTCACCAAATTCCTCATCAACTGGTAGTCGAGTTGTAAGGATCTCAAGTAAAATAACCCCATAGCTATAGACATTTCCCGGAGCTGTAACTTGCATAGTATATGCATACTCTGTTAAAGAATTAACAATAAGAGATAAAATAAGATAGTGGAGATGTAGCATCTTGGAAGCAAAATATAGTAGTGAAGCATTTTAAATCAGATATATAAACCATATAGTACCTGGGGGAATATAGCCAAATGAACCTGCAACAGCACTTATACTTGCAGTGCCTCTTGATGGGTCTAAGAGCTTTGATATTTCAACCTCACCAACCAATGGCTTGAAATTTGAATCCAAAAGTACATTACCAGAAGAGATATCGAGGTGGATAATTGCCACGTGATGAAGGAATGCCAATCCTTCAGCCACCCCAGTGGCTATTCGGAGCCGAGTTGGCCAATCAGGTTTATACTCAGGCTGCTTTGAAGAATCATGAAGAAACTGTGCCAATGTGCCATTAGGCAAGTACTCGTGCAATAGAAGAGCAACATCCTCATACATTACATACCCCAAGGGTCTCATTAAATTATCATGACAGAGTCTACTCAGCCTTTCAAGCTCTCTAATCATTTTGTTCTGGTATTGAGTTATTGTCTTATCCACAGATTTTAGTCTCTTCACTGATAAAGTCATCCCAGAAGGCATGTCTGCCTTATAAATGGTGCTGAAAGTCCCACTGCTGAGCTTATTTAAATCTTTCATGGATGCTTTCACAACAGCATCAAAATCTATAGCTTGTTCAAGATTTTCAACAAAGACTTGTCCTGCTAATATCAGTGGCTGATTCTTGGTTATATCATCGGCAATTCCTGCATCTTTGGCGGCCTTTTCTTGTCTCTCCCTCATCATAAACAGCAGAACAACAGCCGTGACAGATAAACAAACTGCCAAACCAGAACCAATAACTGCTAATATGATCCTGTAAGAAACTCTGTGATGGTAACTCTGGTGGTCAGAACCATTTGAATTTCCACATGAAGAATTTAATGGCTCCCCACAGAGCGCTTTATTCCCTGAAAAGCTTGAATTTGGGCTCTTTTGAAATGGCACAAATGTAGGTATTGGGCCGCTGAACTGATTATTCGAGAAATTAACCTCTATCAAACTTTGCATGCCCCTAAGCGCATATGGAATACTCCCAGAAAGTTGGTTATTAGAGACATCCAAAGAAACCAGCTTGTCAAGTTTCCCCAGATCAGGAGGCAATTGTCCATGGAGATGATTAAAGCTCAAATTCAGTGCTATCAGCAAGTTCTTGATATGACCAATCTCAGGTGGGATACTTCCAGTGAGATAATTACCACCAATTTGCAACTCAAGCAACTTTACACAGTTCCCAATCTTATGAGGTATCTCCCCTCGTATCGAATTCTGACCCAACAGCAAGTACTGCAACCTTGATGAGTTGCAGATATCTTCCGGTATGGTGCCATTGAATCTGTTGTTGCTCAAATCAAGTTTGTTAAGATTCTTCGACATAAGAATTGATGTTGGAATCTCTCCAAACAGACTATTACCAGAAACAATCAACTCCTGCAGATTGGTAAGCTGACCAAGCTCTGGAGGAATTGTTCCTGTAAACCCATTTGAGGCTAAGTTCAGGAGAGTAAGATTAGAGCATTGAGCAAAGTCCGAGACAATCTCCCCAGACAGATTGTTGTTATCTGCCTCGAAGTAAGTCAGGCCACTAATGTTTCCGACTGCCCTGGGAATGCTTCCAATTAACCGGTTGTTCCCAATTCTAATACTAGAAAGGCCTTTGCACTTCCCTATCAATTCAGGAAGATCACCAGTCAATTTGTTCTGGGTCAGAACCAAAATTTCAAGCTTCCCCATAGCAAAAATGCTCTTAGGTATAGACCCTTCAAGCTGGTTTGAGTGAAGATTCAACAACTTAAGTTCTGATAACAAGCCTAAATTATCCGGAATTTGACCACCTAAATAATTCTCATAGGCAGTAAAAACTCTAAGATTGGTCAAATTCCCAACCCAAATTGGGATAAACCCAGTAAATCTATTGCCAAAAATTTGCAAATCATGCAATTGCTCTAGCCCCCCAAGCTCATCAGGTATTGCTCCTGTGAGCAAATTATTGGACAGGTTCAATGACCTAAGATTTCTGAGCCTAGCCCACTCTGAAGGAATTGAACTTCCAAACTTGTTAAAAGATAAATCAAGAAACTCAAGCTTAGATAAATTTCCAAATTCTGGTGGAACTGTCCCATGAAAGTTATTATTTGAAAGGTCAAGCCACTTTAATGCTTTCAGCTCAGAAATTAGAGAGACATTACCTTGCAGTCCCAGATGAGAAAGATCAAGCTTTTCCACCAAAGAATTGTTCAATCCGCAGCCAATGCCGGGCCAAGAGCAGTAATTTGAGTTGTTGAGTCCCCACCCAGATAGACTAAGCTCTTTGCTAATCGCAAGCAATGTGGTCCGATCATCTTGAGAAATCACAATTTGACACATTGATAGCAAAACTATGAACAAGCACAAAATTGCCATTTGGGTTTTTGTCTTGGTAGAACTCTATATTTCTCTCCAGAATAGGAATCAAGAATCCATTATTAAACCAAGAAAATGCAAGATCAAATTTTTTGAGATCTTCCCTCAAGACCGGCAGCTTGTAATGAAAGCCCACTTCTGATATATTGTGCTTTCATCAACAGGAAAATAAAGGCAACCCGTGTCAGAATTCTTGAAAATGAAGCAATTAGAAGACAACCCAACCCTTGATTTCAGGAAGAAAATTGTCAATTGTTAAGGGTTTATGACTTTATGGTCAAAACTCAGAGGAACAATTAGCAGAACCAAATAAAAGTAGTAGTCTAAAGAGAGGGGTATAAAAAGATGATTCCTTTATACGAAAGAGAGAGTGGGTTCACTGAAGTAAAACATGGTTAACGAGGAGGAACAATTACTTGGGTAGATGAAATCGTGAAATAAAATAGTAGGAGTAGAATGTGTACCTAGGTTAATGGTTTCAGTCACGGACCAGATGTTTTCCTTTGTCCCAGAGAGAGAGGAGAGAGAGAGGAGATGCTTTAGTTTCTGAAAAGGAGTTCCGAAGAAAATACTATACTACCAGTCACATACCCCATTAAGCTTTTTCACGAGAAATCAGCAGTCATGAGTCAATGAAACTGTTTGCTTCTCAGAATGCAGCTTCCATATCTTCTAAATTAACAAAAGATTTTATGGAGTAATAATTAATATTGTTCTATATATTAAATTTGATTTTTGGCCTAGCCGGTTAGTTTTAGGGAGGCTTTAAGTTGGCTTAAAAGACTAGATACTTATAGTTAATTGTTGAATTCGACTCTTCATGTTAAGTTATTCAGGCTTCATCTTCCTCTCCGAACTATGTGAGTTTGGTGGTGAATGAATGTAAGGATTTGGTTGCTTCTATGGTCGATTGTCGCATCTATTTTGTTAGGAGGTCAGCGAATTTTTAGTTCGTGCTTCGAATTCTTTGTCTGATCTCTAGGAATGAGGCTCTATTCCCCTCCTTTTATTTGTAATGCTCTAAGCTTTGATCTCCAGTTATGAAATTAAATTTCTCCTCAAAATATATATATATATTAAATTTGATTTTTTTATTATTATTGTATTTTAGCATATTATGAAGTCTGTGCCAAAGATTAATTTTTACTATACAGTTTCTATTACTTGGGAAAAAATGAATCAGATTACTTTGCTGCTTTTTTTAGTTCCTACTCTTTTTTCTCTCCCTCTTAAATTTCTATTACACAAGTATAATTATAATTTTGTTTATAACTTACAAATGAACAGTGTCGACTATTTAAAATATTATTTAAAATATTAACAGCTTCAAAATAATTTTTTATAAAGATCGTCTTACTTAACTTGAATTTATTATTATTATTATTAAATTTTATAAGTGTAATTGTATTTTAAATATAAACAAAACACTATTAACGTTAAAATAATATAATTTTAGAATGAAACTATTTTCATCATTTGACCCAACAATAAGTTGTCTCCATCAAATAATATATCTAAAAAAATACAATAAAAACCCACCAAAATCATAATAAACTTAAAACCGTACAGCATTAATATTCAATTATTCATTAATATTGAAAATGAGATTATTTTTGTGGAACAAAGAGAATATTAACTTATATAACACGTGTTATATGATCACTTAAATCTTGACATTTCAAAATAAAAAGAAAATAATTGCTTACATTACACCGGAAGGAAACTAAATTTGCACATGATTTGAAATTATTTTGTACCGTTGATTCAAAATTCCAGTTAATTCCACGATTTTCACCTCTCCAAAGTTCCACGGTCTCATATAATACTCACATACACATACATAAATATTGTGGACCCTCACCTGACATATGAACCCAAAAATATATATATATATATATATGTAAATATTATGTAACTTTTTTTTATGTGATAGTAATATTATTTATATATAAAATTCAATAATTTATATATACTGGTCATTCCAAAACTTGGATCGACATTTTTCATTCGTAACAAAAATATCTTCGGATTGGAGTGTAGCATTTTACATATTTATTTAATAGTAATTGTTTGTGGCTAAAGGCACGGCATAACGACTCTGTTTCAATAATTCCACTTTCATTCTCTCTCCCCTCCTTCCTCTCTCATCACCCTTTCCCGCCCAAATCAATTTGAATGAATCTGAACCGTCTTTATGTTTTCCCGTCCAAATTCAAAATGAGTTTTATCTTATTAATATATTAATAGATTTAAATATTTATTTATTTAAATGTTGTCATAACACAATGGTTTAAATATTAAATTGTTAATGTGGGTATTTTTTATTTTTAAAAACAATAAGAGGCAAAACCAAGGAACTAAAAAAAGTTATTAGATAATTTTATTTTTTATTCTTTTTCCTCAAATCAGAAATTCACATTTAGAACGGAAGAGGGTTTCTTTCTTATTTTTGAAGAGACTCTTTCCTGAATATCTTTGTTATCAACAATCTTTTACTTTATTGATATTTTATTTTTGAATAAAATAAATATTCCTTAACTGTATCATACATGTAATTCGGATACTAGATTTCTTGAGCAAATGATTAAATCCACAAAGCAAAGTTATTTGTCAATGATCTGGCCAACAAGGAGCAATTAGGCAGTTAATCATCGGACCCAATGCTTAATAGGAGCAATTAGGCAGTTAATTTTATACGGTTTTAGGCCCCCCTAGGTGCAAAAGTTAGGTTTATCATCATCCATTCATCCTATTCCTACCCAAAGACAAGAGGAGAATACAATAGTACTAATAAACATTAATTATAGTTGTATAATTAATGTTTATTAGTACTATTGTATTCTACTCTCTCCGCTCTTTAATATATGTCGTCGTTTTAGAGTTGTGCACAAGTATTAAGAAAATGTATTAACTATAATATTAATTGTCTATATTGCCCTTGTATTAGAAGAAGAGATTGTTATTTATTGGACAAAAAATAGTAAGAGAACCAAAGTTACATTTAATACTTGGGGTAATATTGAAAACTAAGCAATTAATGCTTACTTGAAATTCTCAAACGATTTATATTAAGGAACAAAAATATTTCGGGATCGGGATCGGGAATTGTGGGGTGAGGAAACAAATATCATCAACTCTCCGTCCTCATAAATAATATTCAATGATTCTCCATCAATGAACTCATCTCCGACCAAAGTTAAAAAAATTACAGTCGGAGTTTAGAATAGAACGTGAGGATCACCCTGATGATGAGGCAAATTGGCATCCATATTCCAACCCCAAACATAATTTTTGAAACACCAGCCCAATATAAAAAGGACAATTATTTCCCAACAGTAGATTTGTTACTTTGTGAATTATGGAAGAACTCATGCCAAGTCCTTCTTCGGTTGTGGAGCCCAACTGTAGGAATGGGCAAGGGGAGGTTGGCATCTCCCAGACAAGGAAGGGCCAGGGCATGTCTATTTGACAGTAGGCTGACCACCACTATCTTATTATATAGTACTACTAGTTGGAGTATATCTTATGAAAAAAAGATCATTACTCGTTAGGGTAGACTTGTGTAACCACAAACTTGGATTATTTATTGTCCAAATAAAATCCCAATTTAAAATTCCAAATCTATTTTTTTTATAAATATTTTGGATCTTGTAGTAAGTATGACTTTAAATGTAATTTTTGATTTAAAGAGAAAATAGTGCAGGATGATAATTACTTTATCATAATCATGAGATTTGTGTCATTTCTTTACTTTTCCATTTCTTCCCAAGTATCATAATTAATTGTTGTGCCAATAGAATAGAAAATGTCATGGCTTGTTTATAAATAAATTAAAGCCCATATATCCCTAATTTTAAGTATGAGAATTAGAGAAGGAAAAAAACTGTAAAATTGGCTTACACACACACCAATGCATGAACAATTGATCACAAATTTGAATTTATTGACTATTTAGAAAGATGTCACACACATAAATTAAAAACGATTTAATTATAGAAATGATTTGAACAGTTATTATATATAATTCTGAAATCGTCTTGGTTATTTATATATATATATAAAAGGGAGAAGTCACCAAATCAAAATGTAAGCTTTTAAAAAGGAGAAAAAATTAAACTTAGTACGTGGTTAAGGACATGACTCCACTCAAGCTTTCCACCATAGCATGTGCATGTGCATGGGTGACGGGTGATGGGGGGTGAGAGGCCACTTTAGGTGATTATTTGTCAAACCAAAAGAAAGAATTAGGAGGGGACTGGGGAGAGTGGTTTCATTGTGGAATCTATACTGATAATGATTGAGATTGGGCTCTCTCTTTAGTAGACATACATCATCACTATTCTATCATGCATTGCCTCACCTATTTCAAGCATCAATTCGTTTTCTCTCTCTCTCTCTCTCTCTCTATATATATATATATATAGGTGTTCCATCAACAGCAACCGGTTATTGTGGAGCAACCCTTTTTTAGCTTGTTGTTGTAGCGACTGAAGCAACAAAAAAAATCATAACAAGCCAAAAAAGGGTTGCTCCACAGCAACCGGCTACTGTGGATGAAACCCCATATATATATACTAGCTGGGTCCTGTGCCTCCGGCACTGTATGGACAATATGATTTATCTCAAACTTTGAACGACCAAAATAATTTATTGAGTGAGCGGAAAATTTAAAGTCATTTGTATTTTATTAAATTATTATTAGATTATTAGATAGATAGATGTATTTTATTAGATAGATGTATGAACGGTGGGATTTATTCCAAACTTTGGACGGCCCAGATGATTTATTGAGTGAGCGGGAAATTCAAAATCATTTGTATTTTATTAGATAGATATACATATATATATATATATATATATATATATATATATATATATATATATATATATATATTAGAGGTGATATTAAGAAAATAAAAAAGTATAGTGACCATTGAGCAATGGCCTAGTTAATTGAGTTAAATGCATTTTGTATTTCTCAAATTTATTCCATTTTTTACATTGCATCTTATACTTCAAAACGTAACAATTTGCATACCACATTTTTAACGAATCAACCGACACCATTTTTTTTACCCAAAATCCATTGCTAAAAATGCAAAATCTGACACTTCTTCATCACATTTAGCGACGGATTTTAGGCTAGAAGATGTTATGATGAAAAATATTACGTTTTAAAATATAGAATGAAATGTATAAAATTAAGAAGGGTTAATTACATATTATAGTACATTTTTAAAAATAATTACAATAATCATACATCCATAAAATAATTACAAAAATATGACATTTCATCATATTTATTTACAACCGGATAACTAATCATATTTCTAGCTCCAGCCCAACCGGATATTTTATATAACTTGGGGCCAATTTAAGATGTGTTAAATTCAAAATCAAATATTTAAAGTTAGGCAACGTTATCTTCCTCCTCCCTTTCGCCATGAGACCCAATTTCATGTCCAAAAGAAAATAAGAACACTGCATAGAAAGAGAGAGATAAGAGAGTGATGTGTAATGTAATGTTGATAACTAAATATTTTTAAAAAGGTAACCAAACTTTTATACCAATGTAACTAAACTTTTATATCAAGGTAACCAATCTACCTCCACATCTATAATATGAATTGATGACATTGGTCTGAAAGTTTGACAACCAACTGCATGAAGGATTGGCTACCAACTGCATCACATTCAAAATAATTGGTAACTTAATAAAACTGAATTAGTTACATTGGTATGAAGGTTTGAATACCCACATCAACACTCCCCTTCACATCTCTCTCTTTCTCTCTAAAATTAATTCATTCATTCATACCAAAACTCATTAGCAGCATCAATGGATGACCGTTCGCCACCACGCCAACAGATCCAAGTTCAACCTCCACAGTACAGCCGTGATGCTATAGGTGAGTACCGCAGTAGCAAAACTGGGCCATCAACATCCCAAATCCTAGCTGTTAATTGTCGCCCTCCTTCCAGTTAACAGAACCCTTCTCTCCCTTGCCGGAGCGTGGATGAGGAGGGTGGAGGCTTAGGGGTGGAGGTGGACTTGGAGGAGGGAAAGGTGGAGGATTTGGTGGAGGTGTTGGATGAGGTGTAGGTGGGGGTGGAGGCTTAGGTGGTGGATGTGCTATATGGTTTACTTATTAAATACTTAATTTAATAAATAAATTAATATTAATCTCTTAAATTAAGGAATCCTAATTGCACTAATATTGTAAATAAATATAGAAAGTGTATTAATTGTGTAAATATTTTATGAGTGCACGGACCGGATGACGGTTCGTCCGTCGCTAAAAGTTAAGACGACGATTGTATATATAGCTACAAACCAAACCGTTGCTAAAGGGGGGGTGAGTTGGGTGAACTTTTAATTGGGTGAGCTTAAAATCGGGACCGTATATACATGTATGTTACGTACAAGAAAGTATATCTATATCTAGATGCTATCAAAAAATAAATGAATTTATGTCAAAGATAAAAAATTAAGCGCAGTTGTTAACTAGCTAGAATTATTGAAAATGTATAAATAATTTTAAAATAACCTTAATATTTGTAAAATTTTCTGCTAATATTAACAGTAGAATTAATTATAATGCAAATTGTTGACAATCATGTGTTTTAAATTATGTACACGTAAAACAAAAAAATAAAATAAAATATACACAACTGTGTATTACACAGTCGGGCTATAGCGATAGTTTTTTTGAGCTATGACGATGGTTCACTCGTTGTCGTAGTTCAGAATAGTAAACCCGTCGCTATAGTCCAAAAAACCGTTGTCATAACCAAGTGTGTTGTGTACATATATTTTTCTCATTTAAGATTGTGTTGAATACAACAATTAATTTTACCTATTGCATGTATTTATTGGAATTTGACGAGGGATCAGCTCTTAATTCCGTGACAGAGTAATGGATCCATAATTAAATTATGTACACGAAATAACATTATATATATATATATATATATATATATATATATATATATATATATATATATATATATATATATATATGATGTGCAAGTATTTGGTGGAGTCATTTATGAGGTAAATTGGTTGTTGTAGTCCACAAAATACTTTGACGTCGTATATTTTTGTACACAAGATTTTTCTACGTGGTTTTTGTCCATATATTATAGCTAGATGGGTAATTCATCCATTAATTTGTATACTAGGGGGAAACTTTAAATCCAAAAATTATGTCCCAAAAAACAAATCTAAATATTTATAAAAATAAATAAGTTTGAATATCCATTCTTTTAGTCATATATAATTCTAATTATTTTTCAATTGTATCAAGAAGGAACTTAATTTCTTCAGAACAGAATAGTTCGTGGATAGAATTCGATCCCGTCTCCATGCTAGATGTCCCGGCAACGCTTGAAGAGCTCGAAATAAAATTGGAGCGAGTAAATTCATTGGGGAAGTAGTGTAGACAAACATTTTCAATCGTATAATCATTGTGCATCTCGTTAGAATTTGAGTTATTCTGGTTAGAGTAAGAATCCCCGCTTGCTTTTGTTGTTGCTCCTAAACTTTCTGCATTAACCTGTTCATTATCATCCAACTGCATGAAAAAAATATATATAAATTAATAAAATAAAATGCTGTACGTACTACAATTAATTAGAATTTCATCCAAGGAACACACATGTCAAAGCGACTAAATCATCTTTAATAAAAGGCAATTTCACATCTTGTTCATATAAAATTTTACAATAATTTAGGCAAATAAGTACATTCGGATGTGCAACCATCAAAATGAGTGTTTACCATCGCGAACGAGCATGTGTTCGTGAACGTTCACGAATTACTGTTCATGTTCGCGAACTCGATCATATTATTCGCGAATCGTTTGAAACAGCTAACGATCGATCTCACACATGAGTGTCATTTCGATCATATTACTCGAACATGTTCGAATTCGACTAACAGTGTTTGGGTTTTACAAAGTTCAAATCAATTCGGTTTGTTTGCAAGCCTATATGTGACGATATAATTATAAGAAAAATAAAATAAAAGAGACGTATCGTACCTGCTCAATATTTTCACCATTACTAATATTTGGAAGAGCATTTGTTATGTTAAATGTAGAATTTAAATTATTATTGTGGTTGGAGGAGGAATCGCTGCGAGCTGGCTGTGCACTTTGGTCATGACCTGTTCCTCCTAATCCTCCCGCAACTTCTTGTTCATTATCATTCTTTGCTCTTGAATTCCTATATATTTTGCATAAAACCATTTCGTTCAACTGCATGAAAACAAAACGTGGTAGTTATATTGGTATTGTAGTAAAATAATTCAAAATTGTTATGAAAATTAAATGAAAATGAAGAAGATATCACCCAAATGAATTGAGGCGTGCGTATAGCACTGTCCCTAAGGATAATTTCCGCTCCTCAGATATTTTATATCACCGGTGCAAAAGGTCACAGCGGATATCCTTCAGGATTCAACAATTCTGCCTTGTCTAATGTGCACTCAAATAAAAAAGGTGACATGAACAATCCATTGCTTTTCTTTATTGTTAGAGAAGATGATTTAAGTAAAAATATTGTAATGCAATATTTTATATGAAGTGTAAAACATGCATGCTAATCTATCTCTCTACATAAGAATAGAAGTCTAACTATATCATGCATGGTTATATCATGCATGATAGAGATTTCAGCACCTTAATTTGTTATTAATAACGGCTATAATATTTTCCCAAACTCATTAAGTCAAAAATATGAATTCAAATCAGACGAGCAAAGGAGCAACAAAATATTCCATGATAAGATTGTCAGACTCTATTCTCTAAACAACTTGAATAGCTAAATTTATTTCCTTAATAGATTCTAATTCAAATTAGAACAGATTACTGAACTAAACAGATTCCTTAATAAACTCCAATTCAAAATTAATTTGACAAAATATATATTAGAGAAAGAATTTCCAGCAATAATATTAATAATTGCCTTGCTGTTAAAACTTTTATGTACAATTTCTAATGGATTTAAATCAATCAAAATTGGACCATCAAGAAACAAAAAGTCTATTTTATTTTCAATAGGCCTTCAAATCAGCCCAAACACAAACAATTCAGTCCATTAAATAACCACATACACAAACATATTGTCATCATTAAAAATCACAAAAAATAAAAATAGTTTGTCCATATAAATTTTAAGCTACGCCCAATTTAATTAGTTACCTTTTCTTTTGATGCAAAGGAGGCCTCACGGTCATAGATTAATTTAATAAAGCTTCATTACAATCAATCTATAGCAAAGCTAGGATGTCAATAGAAGGATCCTTAATACTAATAATATGATCAAAATTACAACTATATATGATTATAACCTAAATTAATTCATATGATTAATAGTAAAACATATATAAAAAAATTAAAGAAATGGAATATAGTAGTTGCGTACCTGGGCCTTAGCATTTTTACCATTACTAGTAGTTGGAAGATTAGTTGATGATGTGTTGTTAAATCTGTACTCATTCATCTTCCAATCTGTTCTCTTCCCCTCAGGGTGCTTCCCTTGATAATAATCCAGTGTTCTCTTGAAACCTAATATTATTTTAACGCCATTTTCATTGGGTCCTGCAGGTTGAGAATATTTGACTACTTCTTTTTCTACGTTAGTGGCCTTCCAATATCCTTCAGCTGCTGATCGATCCGGCCGCCTCCCATTTTCATATTTTCGATTCCTTGGGGTAAAGAAATACCATACGTTCTCACAATGCTCCCTGTACATTCCTGAATCATATGCATACATTTTATATACTTAATTAATTGCATGATCAGTATATATATATATATATAGTAGGGTTAATGTATATAAGTTGGTATATATATACGTACAATTCTTTATTTTTCATATGATCAATCTTGATAATTATTCGATATTATTTTTAAAATACTGTCACATATTTATTACAGAATATATATAGTCTGATCCCGTACGTATTATATATATATATATTCGGTTAGAATTTTTGATACAAGAAATTTATATGATGATATATATATGTATATATATAAAAGAAAAAGAAAAAGAAATTAAAGTTGGTAGAATTTGAATTACTAATTACCGGTGAGTTCCTTAGGATGGTAGTCGTAAAGATAAACCACATAAATTCGGTTACGGGGTAAACGTCGGCCTAACACTACATTCTGAAGGTAATATTCAACCAACTCTTCATCAGTTGGTAAAAACCTGTACCCGTGTGGAAAATTGGCATCAACCAGTTCATCAACTTCTTGATGGTGGCCGGGGTGTAAACGCCGTCGTTTATGATTGTCTTCCTCCATTGGCCAAGCTAGGTTTTAGAGAGAGAAATAATTAAGGTTTTAGAGAGAGAAAAGTTGATAAGAGGAAATAAATTAAGGGGAAACTTGATTATTTATATACGTTATTGCTTACTTATTAGAGAGAATAAGGAGAGAATAAGGAGGGAATAATGTTCCAGATTATACATTTGATTTTACTTTTCTATTTATTTATTATTCTGATATAAATTATATTTACAATAAAATATTATTTAATTGTTACAAAGTAGGGGTATAAGAGAGTTGTGACAACACGGATTAAGAAAGAGAATGAGTTTAAGCGGGTTAGGAGTAGGACACAGCGAGAAGAATTAGGAGTGTAGGAGTAGGACACGGCGAGAAGAGTTAGGAGTCTCAGCAGATAAATTCGGAAGACAACCCAGGATTAATTAATTTCCCAAAATATTAAAGGAAAAGGATTTTGGAGAATTATATAATTTTATAAAGTAAATATTTTAAGTGTAACAGAGTCAATAAATTTTAATTTCACCCAAAAATAATACTCCCTCCGTCCCAAATTAATTGCTCAGTTTTGATTTTTTAAGTCAAATTAATAATTTTTAAAATTAATAATTAAGTATATATAAATATATTTCTAAAATTATAAAAATTGGGGTTAGTAATAAATTGTATATATTTTCTTTTGGTTATAATCTCTTCACCTATATTTTAGCAAAAATAGTAAAAAGATTAGTTTTAAAAATGGTTAATTTGACTTTAAAAAATTAAAACTGAGTAATTAATTTGAGACGGAGGGAGGGAGTATTAATTTTTAACTTCAACAATATACATGCATTTTTTAAATATAAGAGTTAGTTTGGTTCCTCAATCTAATATTAGAACCATTTAATTAATGTTTCAGTAATAATCTGATATATAAATACTAATTTAAAAAAATGGCATATGAAATATAAAAAGAAAATGATGAATCATGTCATTTTTTTTATAAAAAAATAAATTACAATAACTTGAAAATAAATACTATATAATTCATTCGTTCTACAAAAAGATTTTCTTAATTTGAAAATAAATACTTTTTTTTAATAGTATAAAATTTTGAGAAATGAAGATTCGCTCAAAACAAGCTAATGCGAGTTTTGAGGTTTTCGAGAATATTTTATTATATTCATAATGAGTTGGTTCACTAAAATGTTAGTTAAATTTAGGAGAACCAAATATATAGAAGACCCTTCCTTGCAAAGAGTGCACAAATTGAAACAACTTAATTTGAATCACACGTTAATTTTAAGTTTAAAAATATTTGAAATTAATTTTTTAAACGTCAATATTAATCTTATAATTTAGAACAATATAACACTTAAAAATATAAAAATATTCTTATAGTGATTTATCAAAGGTAATCTCAAAAAGGTAAGTAATAATGTATTTTTTCAATCTAATTATTAGATTTGCCAATTTAAATTGAATGAAAAACTGTTCCGGCCGGTACTTAATTGCCTAGACATTATTATTATCTTTCTTTCAGATAATAAATTTTCTTCTTTTTCCATCTACTCATGGTGTACATGTTGTGTTCATGAACCAGTTATTTTGTTTTAAAATTAGAGTTTATTTTTAAAATTATATTACTAATAATATATACTCCATCAAAGATTGTTCATAAGTTTATATTTAATTTTTTTTAGATACCATTATTTATTTATAGTTACATAATAAATTTGCTCATCTTTTATTTCATGCTCATTAAAATTCTCTTATAAATTCAAATTTTTTATTCAATTTTATGAAACATCTTAGAGGCGAATTTAAGATGGGTTGAATGGACAAAAACATATATGAGGAATAATCTATAACATCTATTTGCTATGGAATAAAAAATGGCATATAACATCTATACATTCTGTTTGCTATGGAATAAAAAGTAACATATAACATTGATACCTTCCGATTAATAAATGAATGGTTGTGATTAAAAATGCCAAGTATTACATTCCCTCCTCATATGCCATTAAATCCGCTAGACATGCTAGCGGAAATGTAATTTATTAAATCTGCTAGTATGATGTGCATCAATCAATTCACCCATTATAAATACTGCACTGCAATACCTTTAACACAAATTCAATTGCAATACAACACGAATTCCTGCACTATTACTTCGCCCATATTCAATTGCAATACAACACGAATTCCTGCACTGCAATACCCAGTACACAGCAGCCCCACCGTTATAGCAACAGTTAAGCAAGAATATATGGAATGGTTCCTGTACATCTACAGTTGAGCAACATCACATCCCCAATACATCCAAATCATATTTGAAATCCAAATCAAATTCAGGCATATGCTCACCTAGAGCCCAAACAGTATACACATGTTATTGTTGCCTTCATCACAAGTTATTAATTGAAATGCTGGTAATAACAGGTTCAAAGATCAAGAACTAATATAGTTATAATTAGGTCCACATATCAAAATATTTACAATGTCATAATTTTATCTCAGTGCTTTCTAATATAAAATATAAAAGGCATGCTTAAATTTATATTTTGGTAGAAAAGGAAGATTTTATTTGGATAGAAGTACAAAATGAAATCCTCCAAAGCATGCTTATATTAGCATGCACAGGTATCTCTACCCGACAACAAAAGCATTTGTCAAACATCGTCTACATTATACATGGAAAACAAATAGACACAGTAACTATAGTAATTACGTTGGGAAATTACCTTTGTAACTGAAGTAGCAAAAACACTAGGTTGTGAATCAGCATCTTCAGGTTTGTTCCAACTCTCAACAATGTGTGGCAACCCACGAAGATGAAAAAACACCCTTTCTCTCATTATTTGAACAAGCTTTGTATGTATCTCATCTCAATGAACTTTATAATCCTAAAATTAAGAGAGCAAACATCTGCGTTAGATATACGTGCCAAGGGATATCCTGCTAACATTAAAGCTTCAGCCAAACTGAATACCCAAAAATTAATACTAAAAACTGGTATCAACGTTGCTTGGTAACTAGGGGTGCTCAAAAAATTCGGTTCTTCGGTTTTTTTACCGAACCGGTTGAAACCGGTTTCGATTTTTCGGTTTTTTTATACTTTTCGGTACCGGTAGCGGTAATGAGAATTTTGAATTCGGTAAAACCAAAAAACCGAAAAAAAAACCGAAATTACTACTTAATACTTTAAGTACTTTATTTACTCAGTTACTTTACGGAGACTTTACTTTACTCTTCACTTCTTCAGTCCCTTCTTCTTCGGTCTTCAGTCCCTTCTTCTCAAGACTAAACATTGGACCTAATAATATTAACAGCATATTATTTTCTAGTGCCACACAGCAACATACATAATAAGAAAATATGAACACCATCCAGTATATTTCACAGGGCGATGAACCATATACCAAATTAATCTTAAACACAAACAGTACGAGTGCCATTCAAAATTCAAAGAAGAAATACCAACTACTTTCAAAAGATTCATTAGCCAAACTCGTAGCAAAGCTTGCACATTCGTGTGCTTAGATATGCTACTCGAGAGACCCATAAAAAGGTTCTTGTTTTAAAAAAAATTTGTTAATATATTAAAAAAATTTATTTAATTATTACTCCCTCCAATTCATATTAAGTGTCTTTTTAGAGTTAAGCACACTTATTAAGAAATAACACAAAATGTCTTTTGTATCCCTAATTAATTATTTCTCTCTCCACAATGGTCCATGGAATTGCATTTACTAAGCATATTAAATAGAGGGGTAAATTAGAAAAAAATAGTGCAATATTGCATAGGGATTCCAAAACGACACTTATACTGAATAAAATGAATCTCTCCAAAACGACACTTAATATGAATAGGAGGGAGTATTATTTATTAATAATTATAAATATGGTATGCATGGTATAACCGAAAACCGAACCAAAAAAATCAGTACCGCTATTGTACCGAACCGGTACCGAAACCGGTTTCGGTTCTTGTTTATTCGGTTATTTCGGATCGGTACCGGTTCGGTTTTTTACCGATGAGCACCCCTACTGGTAACATTTCCATTTGTGATGTCTGAACTCCAACCTGTAATGTAGGCACAATTCTAAATATCAATCTCAGGGAAAAGAGTTTTTTTGACAAGTCAGAATAGAGTAACAGAGAATTTTTAAAGTCTAAATATCAACCTCATTTTTATTACTTATCACACAATCTAAAATCAGGTAAACATCAACATAGAGAGCCACTTGAGTATCATACTCTTGTATCATTGGATCCAGAAACCAAAAGAGAGCCACTTGAGTTCCAAGCCACAGCATTCACACAACCTTTGTGCCCCTATTAGAGAATACGAAAATATATTGTACGAAGATGATTTATATGTATATATAAAAGATGGAGAATGCATAAGATAATTAAGTAGTTCAACTGCAGCAAATAGTTTATAGCAAATGCCAAGTTCAAGAAATGGAGAGTCCGTTGGTAAATTCAACCACAAGCTTCATATAAAATTCACAGATAGAGAACCCTTCTAATTTGTATAGAAGATGGAACTCCAAAATATCCACCAAAAAAGGTCACAAAATGAACAAATGGTTTATATATATTTGTCTAATTGTCTAAGAGCATAATGGAATGAACATCACAGAACATTAGAATATATACTTTCAAAACATAGAACACCCAATTAGATGTCTGAAATTCATCAAGGCAGATTAAAGTAGGAAGATAACTTAAAAAGGAAAAAAATAATAAATAAAATAAAATTAGCAGAACAACAGAAAGTCTGGTTTCTTTGGCCTAAGGTTCCTGTTCAGCCACAGCTGTCAAAAAAAGCATCACAGTAGCAAGCCACAGATTTTGGAAAATGAAATGAAGATTCTGGTTATTTATATGTACTAAATAAATAAAATTTTGACAATTCTTTATTTTGGCAACGCGATACTTCAAAATGTATGTAGATGTGCCCTCGGCCTAATGACTTCAGGCGCAACTTGCATTCAAATTATCAATGGTTCATGAGATTCACAATAGGTCTTAATCCCAATTCGGTTATTGAAATGATTAGAGGACTTTGGGACTACATAGACAATTCACAATAGGTATTGAAGTGTAGCTCACTATTCTAAAAGATTATGTGCTCATACAAACTGAATGAACCAGACCATAGAATTGAGCTCAGATTGTCAATAAGGCCAAATGGAAGTGAGCAGAATACAGTAAAGCCTCTACAGAGAAATTAAGTTTTTAGACATGTAGGGAAATTTGGATGGTGATACTGTGTAGAACAACTTTCATTGTTTACGTCTACTTTTCTATCGTATTATCATTCTGTTTGCTGTCATATGTCAGTTGCAGAACATGTACCTTGTATGTTATTGTGAAATGGAGTTACAAATCCTTAATAAGATTATATCTGTTACTAGGTCTGTCGACTTTGTCAGCAGCAGGATGAGAAACCAACTTGTGCAGTGTGTGGGAGACTAACCAACCCCTGAGTTTGTCTCATGTGGTTTTGTTGGATGTGGAAGGTAAAACAATATGTTATTCTCAGTGTACTTTCCTTTTTTGAGCATCCAACAGTTATGACTTTTGATGGTTTTCAATTTCTTATGGTTTATCTGGATATTGATTTATTAGATTGACTTTATTCGTTACTGAATTTAGGTACAAGGAAGGGTATGCTATTAGGCATTCGAATGATACACAACATTGTTATTCTCTTGAATTAGAAACTCAGCAGATTTAGGATTATGTCGGTGACAAATATGTTCACCGGTTAAATCAATCAAAAATTGATAGCAAGTCAGTCATGACAAGTTTTCACTGTTCATCAGAGTAAAGCTAAGCACAGAGTCTGGTATCAATGCACAAGGAACATGTTTCAGACCTCAATTTAAAACAAATAAATCATGCTTCCGATGCATTAACAAGGATCCAAGTTAAAACCACTGGTTGAGAAGAAATTATAAGAAGAAATAGGATGTACATATCGAAATAACCATAAACACGGAACTATTAAATCAAATGAAATATCACTTGCATCTTTTAGTGTGAGTATAATCTCATTGAGTATAAGAAAAGTCTTTTTGTCCTCGTCCAGAATCTGCAAAAAATGCATAGGAAGGTAAGCATGAATTAAACTTAATACAACAAATTGTAGACTTGCTGCAGCGCATATCATTATGAGATGATATTGATTGAGGGTAGGGCATCGATATTACTACTAAACACAATAGTGGTCGTTCCATAGTGGGACAAAAGGTTTTCCTCAACTTTTACGCATTTGAAGGCAAGTCCAGTAAAAATAATACTGAAGGAACATAAATAATACTGATATTATTACTGAAGGAACATAAATAATACTGATATTACTACTAAACACAATAGTGGTCGTTCCATAGTGGGACAAAAGGTTTTCCTCAACTTTTACGCATTTGAAGGCAAGTCCAGTAAAAATGCTTTGAAGACTGACTGGTTAATGCACGAATACCGCATTCTAAAGAAGCCCAGGCAGTCAGGCACATGAGAAGACTCCTTCTGTTCATGACACTAACGTATGCATCCAATGGTACCTTTCTACATAGAGTACTACCAAAAGTGTAAATTTTGAAATATTTTTTTGATGACTAAGGTATCATATATACTGTGTTGCAGTTTGGTGAATTAGTATTGTGCAAGGTTTATAGAAAGCTGGTACAAAAACCAATTTAAAAGAAACAGAAAGAGGAAGAACATACCAATACTAATCAAGTTATAAGTGGAACAGAAAATGAACAAGCTGGTGTTCATCTGCATGAACATTCTGAGGACATGTAACAACTAGTTGATTATACATTTTTCTGATCCTTCCAGTTTTGTATTAGCTGCTTATTTTCAGTTCCATTTATGGAGAAGTAGATTTGTATGTTGACCTCCCTTTTTACTTTTCAATGTCAATGTTCTTAATCATTACATCCTTCAAGCTTGTAAATTTAATAAATAAGACTATATGTAGAGACATTGACATCTTTAATAATCATTGCTCCGTGTCACACCAATATATGCTCCATCATTCCTCTATAATAATATTGACAAGTTAATACTTATAATATCTTAATTAATTGTGAATTTCCTAGTATAAATATTATTGGTAAATGAGGATAAATTTACATAAAAATCAAAAACTTAAATGAACGATATCAAATTTAAATTAAAAGTATCTAAAATTCATTTAAAGAAATTTGAAAATAATTTTATATTTTATAACGAGAGAGTAATTATTATAATTTATAGGATGTCTTAAACTTGAATAACTCCCTTAAAAAAGCCCTGTATGAGTAAGAAATAAGGTTCTTAATCATTTAAAGCCAATAAAACTTTCTTTTGAATGATTAAAATAAATAAGTGGAAGGGTATGTATGCCTATCCATGGTCACAAATCAAAATTATCTTTAAATAGAAAATGGAATGGTTGAGATATTTATGGAGTAGTATTTATTGAGGAGGGTCCATAATTAATTGACCAATTTATAACTAATGCTTATATATATATATATATATATATAGCCCGGCTCTCTCCAGCGAACTGGAAGGAGCGAACCGACTATAGCGACGGTTTTTTCCGTCGCTATAGCATAAAAAACCGGCTTTCTATGCTATAGCAACGGAAAAAACCGTCGCTATTGCCGGTTCGTTCTTAGTTCGCTGGAAAAATGGACTGTATATATAAATATATATATATATACACACACACACTTGTAGGAACTATATATATATATATTCCTATCACATGTCGGAAATTATATTTGTGATTCTGATTTGGATTTTAATTCCTTTTATATAGTTCCTAGAAATATACGGAAATGGTACAAGTTTGAAGACTATAAATATGGGCACTCTATTTTACTTTCTTTTGTGCGTGGGAGAGATAGAGAGAGAACTAATAATCTAACGGAGAGTAAGAGTAAGAGTAAGAGTAAGAGAAAGAGTAAGAGATGAACCAGTTATCAAATTATGAATGCAACAATCAGTTGAACCAGGGAGAATAGTATCAACAGTATTGATATTTAGTCTTAAGCTTTTTTACATCTCACCAAGATAAACCAAACCATCTTTAGGAATGTGAGTAGATTTTATTGCAGATTTTCAGTGATTGACATGATAAAGATGATTTCTCATCCAAAGTTCATCAATAGACAACTGCTGAGAAAAATGCTTTGAGTTCCTTACCCTGATTATGCTATACACCCCTGGTGATACTCTAATTTCTTTGTGTTTTCAAGTAATACCTGCCAATTACCAACATAATAATAATTATGTTCATCAAGAATAATAAGATGCCTGAAATGGCAAACCAGAGGCAATTACAAAACTTCTGGGCATTGCAAATCTAGTTGATTTGTTCTTACTTTGCAAATGTAATTTTTTTTTGTGGTGTTGGGGTGAGGGTTGAGCAAATGAATCAGCCATAAATTACACATTCTGAAAATCTAGCCATTTTTTCTGGGGAAAAAAAGAGAGAACAGTTTAATGACAATTTTAATCATCCACAAAGGCCATCGGTATTTAATTGGTGCAAACAATCAACAGTGAGTTAGACCATCCGTAATACTAATGGATGAAAAAAGGCCTTTATTATAGCATATTTAAACCGAAAATATGTAATCACAGAGGTATGAAAACTGAAGATTCTCGAAACATATTAATATTCGAGATTACATAACTAAATGAAGACCAGTTCATTACATATTATAATCTAAAGTTAGAAACTTAAAGTTTACGCAGAAGAATAGAGGGGGAATGGTTACTATTTTAAGAAGAATACTGAAGCAACCCAAAAGCTATAAAAATCCGATTCATTATGAACAAAATCCAAAAAAGGCATAAGGTGTTGAATCCAGAAAATCCGATTCAGCATGAACAAAATCTAAAAAATGCAAAGAGACAAAAAAACCTATAAATCATCCAAGATCAAAACCCAAAAAGAGTAGATCGAAAAATTGCAACGAATCTTCATAAATTATGGTTGTAATTGCGGGAAATAGTTTAGGGTTTACCAAATCGAAGTCTGAGATCTGGGCGTTTGTGCTCTTATTCCTCTAATTCGACCTCTCCGTGTTGCTCTGCGATTTTTTGAGCTACGTTGGAGTCTATTTTGGAGAGAAATAACAGATATACACGCTACGTCGGAGACTATTTTGGAGAGGGATAGTTTTGGAGAGAAATAGATATGCTGGGTTTTGTTTTGGGATAAAACATCTGAGGAGAGAGGAACGAAATTTAAAAAATAAAAATGCTTTAAATAGTTCTGTCCGTTAAGGGGTATGTCAAATAAGATGGTCTGCTTAAGATCGGCTCCGGTGAGAGAGAGATATTTGTCAGAAGGTAGCTCATGAGTTGCGAGAGTTTGGAAAAATGTAAGCAGCTGTGCTGTAAAAGGAGTTTATGTTAATAGATGCTCATTTTCAGTTGGGTACTGTTTGGGCTGCTAATAATCAAAACAACAACAATTTCACAACTTTTATGATTTTTAAAGTACCACACCTCAAATGTGCTCAAATCACTGTACACCTCAAATGTGCTCAAATCACTGTGAATAAATAAATAGATTTATGCAAGGAATTACTAGCAAGACAGAGTACACATTCAAATATGAAAATTATACAGCTTTTTACGAATATAATCATTACTCAGAACAAGATAAAAGCCTCTTTCAGCCCAATACATTCCATTAGTCCCAATTACTCCAGAAATTCTAATTCTCAAAAAAAGGTGACCAAACAACTAGATAAACCAAAAAATCAACCCACAAACAAGCATCATAGTAATGTAGTTCATAGTAGCTATGAAATTAGGGCTAATTCCCATATGCGTAAATTCCCAAATCGAATCACAAAATGAAATTGAATTCTAGTTAATTCTTAATGAAACTGAAATTTAGTTAAGGATCTACCGAGATATTGTCAAGATCTGGCCGTGTTTGCTAGCAGAGAAGATGGGTCGGTGGAGAGTTTGTTCTGAGGGAGTTTCAGATCGAGGTGGAATCGAAGAAGTGAGGTTGTACGGTGGAGGGGATGATATTGAGGCCGTACGGTGGAGCGGTGGAATCGGAGAAGTGAGGCGGCGGTAAGGTGGAGGGGGATTGCATTGAATTTGGGAGGAGAGTTTGGAGTTTTGAGTCTAAGAACCGTGAATCAGGCAAGTGAGTGAGGAGAGAGAAATTAGAAGTAAGGCATTTAAATAGTTATACTACTACTATTTAACAAAGTTATGATATTTAAGAGTTATGGAGTTTAACCCGTTGATTCATGGGGTATGACGGCTAATGGATTGCGTCTGATGGGAAATGAGAAATTAGAAGAAACCAAGTAACAA
Organism: Panax japonicus; assembly: GCA_020205505.1. Taxonomy (NCBI): domain Eukaryota; kingdom Viridiplantae; phylum Streptophyta; class Magnoliopsida; order Apiales; family Araliaceae; genus Panax; species Panax japonicus. Next base: position 15,055,065 of record CM035094.1, on the reverse strand, counting down.
ACAAGCATGCATGGTCCATGAATATATATTTTAAAATTATAGTACCTCAAATTCATTTTAAAATTAGTAATATATTTTAATTTTTTAAATTTAATTTACAAAATATTAAAATTCAAAATTAATGTGCGTTTTGTTTTGTGATATCTTTGAGAAAAATAATTTTAGCCTTCTCTTGCTGCTACGAAATTCAATATTATGTGAAAAGAAAGAAACTCTAGAACCTTTTCAAAGGACCCATTTTAACTTTAGAGATAAATTGTGGAGACTTTTTATTGTATTTCCCTGGTACTGAATCCATGTGGTTGCACTTGAAAACATCAAAATTAACACACACTACACTACATTTTTGCACTACATTTTGTCTCCTTACTTACACTTGCATAAATACCAAGTTTCACACACACTAATTAAAAAGGGTTAAGTTCAGATGACCACCTGGGGTTTGGGCGGTTTTTCACTTAACCACCTACAGTCAGTAAAGCTACATTTAGACACCCGACTTTTTGAGTTGAAGTGAAAAAGTGTTTTCCGTCTTAACTCCGTTACTTTAATTGGCTAAAGACTTAATTACCCTCACTTGTAAAATCATTTAAACAAAAACAAAAATGATGTTCTTGAGCATCTCTCTCTCTGTTAAGTTCATCTCTCTCTCTCTGTTTTTCTAACAAACAAAAAACAAAAATACTGTTGCAGGAATTCAAGATTCTTTCTCTACTAAATTACATAGAAGTGGTACCATGAGCAAGAAATTCAGAATCACGAAAAAGCAATCAATAACCAATCCTTCACCACACCAGCTACATTCATAGTCCAAGCCGAAGTCTTCCCAACCAACAAAAACACAGCCAAATTCAAAGCAAATGCACATAAAAAATTGGTCCCAAAAACTAAGAAATCCAAATGAAAACTAAAGTCTCCTTCAAAACAGGGAATTCCACAAAAACCCACGGCACAAACAGAAAAACCAAACAACAAGGAGCCATTGCTTAAAGAGAAGTAATAATGATGATAGGTACTCCCAAAATTATTTCCTAAAAGGAAGCATTCAACATCAGTCGTTCATCATCTTGCCACGGCCTCAATTTCGCTCACCATAGCCTCAATTCAACATCATCTCGCTCATCATAGCCTCAATTTCACCATTGCTACCGCAATCAAATTAAAACTCCACCATTAAAAATTAATAATCACCTCCAAAATAAAAACCCCAGCCACAACTAAACACAGGGAAAGAAAAAACTTGCAACCTGTAAACTCACCCATCGCCTCCATTTACAACAGAAAAGACTTGTCGCCTTCTTGCTTTTCATTTGATTCAAAAGCAATAGAAGTTGGTTTAGTTGTTCAACAGAGGGTAAAAACAGGCCTAACCTTGACCACACTCCCCCCTTCAAATAAGGAGGGAAAAAATACCTCAAACAAAATACCAATTAGACCCAACTAATCAATCAAATCAGAATTATACAATCAAGTAAACTAAACATAAAGTACAACCCCTTTGATCTTATAATTCAAAGACTCATACTTTATTCAGTGCAACAATCGATTGACAACCCAAGAGATTTTCCCGAATCGATTGACAAGGAAGCAAAACTAGCCGCTCTTCAATTTCCTCTATTGACAAGGAAGCAGAACTGGAACTGGTACTGGGCCCCTTTTTCTCGGCAGAAATTCGAGCCCAAGCTTGTTTTGCATGATTTTGGAGGTTTGAGAAGGTGGAATCGAGATGGGGTTTTAGAGAAGAGAAGTGGTTTTCGAATCAGCCGCAAGCAGATTTGTGGTGGCCGGAGACGGAGCCGAACTGTCCCAGCTATTCGCGACGTGTAGAGACCGGTACTAAGACTCACAGAATCACCTGCGGTTTGGACCTTCAAGTTGTATTTTTCGCACCGTTACTGGATCGGATCCTTCAAACTCTTCAATGTCCCGATCGGAGAGTAACTGGCAAGGGCATGATACTGTAAGCTCGAGAATCAGAGTAGGTTTGAAGGGAGAAGGGTATTTTAAAAGCTTTTAGGAATAAGAGGGTATTTTAGACATTTTCTAGTTTTATTTTACTCTTACACTCTCTTTTCACGCGTTTTTTGGCGTGTAACATGCACGCACAGTTAATTTGGATGAAAAAGTTAACGTTTTCACTTCAACTCAAAAAGTCGAGTGTCTAAATGTAACTTTACTGACTATAGGTGGTTAAGTGAAAAACCGTCCAAACCCCAGGTGGTCATCTGAACTTAACCCAATTAAAAATAGTGAGCAAGATTCGATAAAAACTACGGAAGCAATTTTCCCAATTAGGCTAAAGAGAATATATATAATTAGTGATCAAACTGAAATGTGGAAGAAGAGACTTCCGTATAAATATCAATAACTTTTGTTTATCTTGATAAATTTGCTCTTGATTTTGTTCGTGTTTTGTGCTCAACAATTTTTCATCATAATACTCAATTTGTTTGACTTTATAAACTTAAAATTGATATATATTTTTTAAACTTTAATCAATAAAATGATGCCTATATAAATTATCTAAAAAATATTATTGATTGTAAATTTTATTGTTATAATAATATTGATCATAAAATTTGAAATGAGTATTTTAATATAAAAAAAAAGACAATTGTAATCATACAAGTTTGAAACGAGTCTGAATTTTGGGATTAAAAAATAATCCAAAATGAATGAATACTAATATTTCACGATGATGATGGAACAATATTCCTCTTTGCCTACTAACTAAAGATGTAGTAATTATGATCAGTTGGGCATCTGAATATGCAATTCAGGCCAAAGAAAAAACAATAGAGTCAGTTGTATCTGGAGGCCTTCATAAAGAAAGTGGTCATCTGGGTTGAGTCATACGGTGGCGCGTGGCTACCACTGCCTCCGTAGTGGTCGAGGTTGTAGTGGTTTTGGGAGTTGGAGGGTGGATGGTAGTACAACCGAGCCGTCTGAGGGCAGTGAGAGTGAAATCTTGCTACAATTCTCACCCCTAAATCCAATATCTCCACATACTTTCCCATGTTCGGTCGATCCGATATATATATATGTGTATAGAGAGAGAAAGAAGGGAAATTAGAAAATCTTTCAGATTTAAGAGGAGAGAGATAAGTTGCAAGAAGATGAACAACCCGTGTGTTGCTTATGTATAGGAGGAGGAGGAATAGGAGAGAAGAACTCTCTTTCCTTGAACCTTTGAGGCTTTGACTCTATTTCCTCTCTTTCTTCTTTCATTACTGTGTAAAAAGTGCCTTTTCTAAAGTCAAAGTCAAAGTCAATCTCTGATCAACGTTTTAGTAAAGTCGATCCCTTCCATAGAACGCGTTCTAATATCTGATCTTTGAGTTGAAAGTTGAAACCTTATTACTTTTGACTTGATTCTATTTCTGAATATTAGTCATAAACTGTATGTTATATACATGAACACAAATTTGAAAAGAGTTATCTGATTTGAAAAGAATCTCAGAGTTTGTTATTTGTACTTAACCATTGTACATATTTAAAAAATAACTAAAATTGAAACACATGAAATTGTAACAGTTCCTACCTATTGTTTTAGGATGAAACTATATCCTACAATTTTGGATAGTTTGCAATAAAAATAAATAATACAGTACTCTCTTTGGTCAGCAAAAAGAGGATCAGCTTGTGAATTTTTTTTAATTTTAAAAAAAAAGAGTTCTTTTCTTATTGACATGTAATATAAAATATCATAATTTTCTCAAATTTGTCATTCTAAATTTATTACTATGTAACCATTTTAGGGATAAACACGAGATAAAAATTGATATTTAATATTTGTAAATTAAATTCAAAATGAAAAATATATATATGACTATTTTAACATATCCTTTGGTCTACACATTACACACATATGAACTTAGATTATATATGAAATCAAATGACAACCAACTACCAAGTAGAGATAGCTATTCTTTATCCAAAAAAAGAGTAGAGCTATATAATCCTTACGTCCTCATAAAGTGGGATCAGCACCCGAGTGGTTTCACCACATTTTATCATAACTTGTTTCTCGAAACAAAATTTCCCTATATGTTTAAGTGGGATTACTCTACATATGATATATGCAGAGCAGATGACCTACTATGCTAACTGCAAAATAGGAGGCAAAAAAATGTTATCAGATTATTAGATACAGTATTTTTATAATTAAAAAAAAAACTTCCAAAATTTGCAATATAAGAATATTTTAGAACTATAAGAAACGATCTTCTATAATTTACATATAAGGTCCCCAAATGTCACAATTTATGACATCTGTAAATCAAACCCAACTTCTAACTTTTTTTATACAAATATTTAAATCAAGTCCAACTTCTTTCTTGTGATGTACTTAAATGGTATCGTGTGACAATATAATTAGAAATTTTATATTTTCATAAATAAAAATATTAGTTCTATAAGTTTCTCCTCACAATATGAGAGAAAATCTTATAAAACTAATATTTTTACTTGTAAAAATATCAATTTCCTATAATTACTCTGTTTTTCTTTGTTTTTTTTTGTTCTTTTTCTTTGCTTTATGGCTTTGTAAGTGTAACATACATATACTGCTACTAACAAAGTAAAGAAACCCTGTGTCTCTCTAAATCAACCAACTTTCCTTTCCTTTTCCACCCACCTGCCAAATTAAGACAGTCAAACATGCGTAATGCAAAGACGTACCAAATACAGATAGAATTTTGATTTTTTAAGTAAATATGCAAAAATAAAAATTCAATAGTGATATAAATTCTTATAAGTTTTGAAATCAAGAAATATGAAAACTAGGAATACTTAGCTAATATTCAATAACTATATTTATTTGTGCTAAATTAAATAAATTTTATATACATATTTAAAAGTTTAAAATGTGTCTCTAATTTTGAATAGAGTGACTATTTATATGCATAAGACTATTTTAGTTGCAACAGTAACAGAGTTACCCTGTAAATATAAGGGTCAGTTCGACCTCCAGCTCCAAACCTCATCACAACCGCTTCTTTCAGCAACCTTCACCAAAAAAAGAAAAAAGAAAAATTGTGTTACAAAGCTATATGTCAGGTACATATATAAACTCTCTGTTCACAAAAGTTGTTCTACTTAATTCTTTTCTTAGTCGGTTTCACAATTTGCAGAATTTTAAAAATTAAATTTGATGTTAATTTAATATAATAATTAATTCAATAGTTATTATGTAAACTACTTAATAATACTCCATATTACTACTTAAATAATTTTTTTGGTATTTTAGATTTATTTAGTTTTGTATGAACATTTTAATTTTAGAAATTAATTAAAAATAAAGTGAAATTAGGGTTCTTCTGTGGTACGGAGGGATAGAGAGAAGCTCACATCCTCAAGGCTTTGCTGGTGTCAGGACTGTCACCAAGTAGCTCACGTATCCTCACTTCAGAAGCAGAACTTCCAGACAAGATACCCTTGATGGCTTCGGCTCGGCGGCGCAGGTGAGCTGAGCAGACCGGTTTCTTTTTCAAACCTCCACCCGGTGTCGTAGAAGCATTGCAGCTTCCCGCGTAGGAAATCAAGCTGGTGTTAGTTGACATACACGAGGAAGCCTCACTCGTCTCCGACCCCCATGAAATCATCGCCGACTTGCCGGAACTAACTTTGCGGCAGTCAGAAATCCGGAAATTCTTTGACCGACTCTTTTTCACAACCTGCTTAAAATTCAAATAATTTTAGCTTCATTTATCAAGGATTCTTCAATTTCCATGGAAATTTGAACTTCTATATAATATATAATAGAAACATGATATATTTATAATCGAAGAATATAACCATCGACTAAAATAGAGAAATTGAAATCATTCAACAAGTTGAAATTCAAAACTGGAGAAATTAAAATCAGAGTCGAATAAAGAGACGAAACGAAACCAGAGCAAAGACAATATAAGAAATTTGCAATGGGTGAGCATATCAAAACTAGAATATATATAGAGGATCCATAAGTACACAAAATACCATTGAAAATTAAAATCATAACTGAAACAGGAAGGTAATATCGATCGAATCAAGCAATATACAGAATGAAATCCACTGAAAGCCAGAGCGATATCAATCATATTCGGTTACATGAGCACAAAATAAATTCCAAAACTAAAACAAACAGACTTACAATGCCAATTTCAGTGGAATTTACCAAAGCCTAACTTCAACAACAATTAATTATGAACATAAAAACTGAAGTACATTCATAAACAGAAAGAGATTAAATCACACTGAGATTCATCATCTTCAACTCCATTTCATAAACAAACTGGACTTTTAACATCCGAAAACAAACATCAAATGCTAGTATGCTACATCAGCGGATTGTGCAAATTTTCGGCTAAATTTAATAGCAATCTAACTCCATCAATAGATCAGTTATGAAGATCACTCTCAAATCTGAGATATTCGATAACAGAGCTTCATTGTTTAATACTAACTAAAATTTTAAATTCAACAAAACTTCAAAACACAAGTATTTCAAAACGCACGAGAAATCAGAGAACTTCATCAATATTTGAGATCGATAAATTGAATCACCTTTAGTTTCATCTCATTACAACGAGCAGCAAGAGGAGACATACGAGGCCGTTGCCTTGGAAGATTTTCAGAAGAACAACCTTCGTCGCTGATCACACTCGTCGAAGCATAAGATTTCGAAGTAGTACCGATCGACAAGCTCTCTGAATTATCATCGCACGTGCTCTTATTGCTACAAAAACTCGATCAGAAACATATATACACCAATTTTAGCAGGAATGAATGAATTGAAAATAAAGAGAAGTTATAGTTGTTTAATTACTTTGGAGGAGAGAGAGAATGAGGTGCGGTGGATAGAAGGAGAAGAGCTGAAGCTACTGTTTGCTCTAGCGGACATGGAAATACTGCTTCCATTTTGAATATACCAGCTTTTTGTTGCTGTGTTTTTGAAAATGGCGGGATCGCTGAGAAAATTAATTTGAATTTTTCTTATGAAAATTTAGTTTGATCGCTGTGTAACGGATTACATATAAAGATATAATTACCTTAGAGGCTTAAAGTTTAACCTTTGGATTGTAATCGAATGCGTCAGGCGATAGACCAGTATTAACTCGCCGCGTACCAAAATGAAATGTTCCTGTTCTATATGGGCTTGGTTTAGTTGGGCTAAGGCCCTAAGAAGTAAGAAATTAGGAGATAGTGGCTCTGACTGAAGCTGAACCAATTTTGTAAGGCCTTTGATTGTACTACATTTGCTTTGATTTTAGTTCAAAGTTTTGACACTTGAAAAAATGTCAAAAGCTAGTTTTTTTATATATAAATAAGAATAGGGAATAATTTTTACTGATAAATAAAACAAATTATAAAAACACTAGAATAGAAGTGAAATCTCCTCCCGTCCTATATTAAAATTCAAAATTCAAGAACATAAATATTTCTTAAAAATAGGCAAAAATAAACAAAATTGCGTGGTCATTTAACACGAGCAACAAAAAGAAACTAGTTAAATACTCCATTTGTTCCAAATTATTTGATTATAATTGACTTTTAAAAGTCGATTAATTTGATATATTTTTAAACTCAAAATTAAGATGACTCGTTAAAATTTATGAAACAATGAGTAATACTTTTTATATAAGTTACAATATTCATCATTATATTGAATAAAATTAAAAAAATTTATGTCAATTTTGAGTTTAATTTTTTTTAAATTAACTTGAAAAATTCAATAATAATCAAATAATATGGAACGAACAGAATACTACTTGCATTGAAGTTGTATTTTTGAGGAGATATTTAAAAATGAAATTATAGAAAATTATAAAGTGTTAAAGTTAATTCCTAAGGTTATTTTAGTGATCAGCGTTCCTCTTTAAAATCTGAAGAAAAATGACAACTTCAAAAGTACGGACATTCATAGGTTACTTACAAATCTATTTAATAAAATACAAATGATTTTGAATTTTTCGCTCACTCAATAAATCGTCTAGGCCGTCCAAAGTTTGGAATAAATCTCACCCTCCATACATCTATCTATCTAATAAAATATAAATAATTTTGAATTTTCCGCTCATTCAATAAATCATCTGAGCCGTCCAAAATTTAGAATAAATTCCACCGACCATATAGCGTCGGAGACACAAGACACAGCTAATTTATTATATTTGCTCCGTTTTAAAATATAAGATCGTTGAAGTCAACTTAAAACTATTTTGAGATAAAAAAATTAGCATATATTTCTTTAATTTAAGTCAATAAATTATCCAACAAGTACTCATTGTAAAATTTATTAGTCCATAATTTTTAATGACTTATCTCAATTTTGTGTTTGAACATATTTATTATTGAATTTCAAAAGTCAATAATAATCTTATACTCCATCCGTCCCGTGATAAAAGTCCTTATTACTATTTGGGTAGTCCCATGTTAAATGTCCATTTTTGTGAGACCCCGAATTTTATGAAATAAAAGTATTCAATTTTTCTATTATGGTAAATAGTTAAATTGATAAAAGTTTAAAGTTAAGGGTGATATGTGAAATTTTTTAAAGTATACAAGTTGTCATAAAATACCCGGTTACTATTTACTCTAGTATTGTTCACTCGAGTATTTGGGGCACTTTTTGTGTCGGAGTACTATTCACGAGTTACTATTTACTAAATTACTATTTACCCAAATATTATTCACTCGGGTATTTGGGATATTTTTCGTGTCGGAGTACTATTCACGGGTTACTATTCACTCTAGTATTTTTCACTCGGGTATTTGTGATATTTTTTGTGTCGGGGTACTATTCCCGAAGTTCTATTCACGGGGTACTATTCACCCGAAAAATATATTTATTTTCGGTCCAAATCATTCTTGGATACAATATTATTACATGAAGAGATGTACTAATTTTTCAGACCGTTGGTTGAAATTATAACAGAAAAGCTTTTTATATAAAACAGAATAATTTTATAAAGTTATTCTATAAATAGAATATATTATATTCTATTATGTATAGTGTTTCACATAGTAAAATCTTTTTATATAAAATAGAATACTTTTATAAAGTTATTCTATAAATAGAATATATTATATTCTATTGTGCATAGTGTTTTGCATAGTAAAATCTTTTTATATAAAACAGAATACTTTATTAAAGTTATTCTACAAATAGAATATATTATATTTTATTATGCATAGTATTTGCATAGTGCCTGCATAATGTTTGCTTAGTAAAATTTTTTTATATAAAATAGAATATATTATATTTTATTTAAAAGATTTTGCTTTAAATATGGACCGTCCGATTAAAGTAAATCAATCTGGACCGTTCATGGGTTGGTTACTATTCATTCCATTCTTTTATAAATAGAAGCTCATTCTTTCATTATTTCTTATGAATTCATTAAAACTCTAGAGAGAGAAACTATAGAGAGAATTCTTCTTCTATAATCTTGAGCGTATTTCTTTAGAGTTTAAGAAAGTTTTGAGTATAGTACAAGTTTTCTTCGAGTATATCATCGCTCTACCAGTCGGAATACTCTTCTTTCAAAGGTAGGAAATATTATTTGTTGTACTCGTAAGGGATATTATTATTTTGTATTCAAGAAGAGAACTTATGTTATTCCATTTCTTTATTGTTCTGTTGGAATAACCTGTATACGCGGGCTACCCTATACTTGGTGACATTCTTCTATTATTCTGTCTTTATTATTCTGTCGGAATATCATGTCTGTGCTATACGCCGAACCTGGTTCCATCATTTATTATTCCGCATTTATTATTCTGTTGGAACATCCTGTCGGTGTGAATTTCACCTGACCTGGTTCCGTTATTATTATTCTGTTGGAATAATCTGTCTATGCGAAGTACCGCATGCATGGTGATTTCTGTTGTTATTCCATTCTTTATTATACTCAGTTGGTTAAAGTTTTGACTTCTATACTCCATAAAATTAGTAGAATATCCTTGATATTTGCGTTTCATCCAGTATCTTTTCATGAAAATATTCTTCTGAGCATTCTTGAATTTTACTCTATAAAGTAATATCATGTTGACAATTTGGACGTTATCAGTTCCTAGATAAATTAATTCTTGAACTTGTGTTATTGAATTCTTATATCATTGTCATCATCCTCATGTTTATATTATGTTGAAAGTCATTTGTGGCATGTAGTGCATAGATGAACTTGATATGATTATGACGAGAGATTATTCGGTATAATCATGACCGTAATGTTACAAATGATGTGAAAATTAAAAGTCCTCATTGGCCCGTAGTGCATTGATGGACAGTTTTTGGTATGATTATGGTTATGGATTCTCTTCGGCCAAGGGAGCAAAGATGAATTGTTTTATGGCATGATCAGGACCATTGATGAAAACACGATTATCTTTGGCCCGTAGTGCTTGGATAATTCAGTGGTCGTGATACTAAAAAATATACTTGGCCTGTAGTGCAGGGATGATTTAATGATGTGAATTATTTATTAAGTTGAGTCTCAGCGATAAAAGTGATGAAAAACTTTTTAAATCATAAAAGATAGTAGATTTTATTCTCTACTTGACTCTTTTAATGGATTGTTTGTTCCGCTGCATTTAAACTTGATGTCTATTGTATTTTATCAGTTTAACATTGTTGGAGGCTAATGATAATTTATTCTGCATTATCTTAGTCATAATATTTCTTACTGGGCTAGTTGAGCTCACCCTTTCTTTCACTGTTCTCTTCAGAAAATGAGAATGTAGCTGGGACTAGTCGGGGAACGGAGTGATGGTCATAGATGGTGCATTAGTAGTTCTCACTATTCTGTGAAATAGTGTGATAATAAATGTAATGAGGACTCCTTTTGAGTTTGTATACTCTCTAGTAGACAATATTTGTATTCAAACTCACAACTCATGCTTTGTCGCATTGTACACGACAGTGGTATTAGTAAGTTGTATTTGAATTCTGTACCATGTATCTGGCGACCCAAGATGGGTGATGTATACCTAATTTTGGGGACGTCACAATTTTACTTTAGTAACCAAACTTTTTACACATATTTTTTTATTATACCCGTAGCATTAAATATCTCATACTTTTCTTATTTTAATTATCTCTCCATATTTAATATCATTATTATAGATAATTTTATCATTTTATTCATCTTCTTAATATGCGTGAAAAATTCACCAGAACTTTTATTATGGGACGGATAAAGTAATTTATAACGAAGTGAGTAGTTGTGTAGTTGTTTATAAGTTGGTATGATATTCCATGAATCATTATTATAGCACACTGTATTTTGATAAATAAATATAATTTATATAGAATTTACCCAAAAAAAACATTTAGAATTATGTTACCTAAAACCATAAAATCTAACGGCGAATGGGCCTCCATTGTCTCAAAATAAAATTTCAGAAAAAGGAATAAATAGAACAAGCAAGTACAATTTATCAAAATAGAATTAAATTTTCTGGGCCCCTGATTGCAAAAAGAAAGCCCTACTATCCTACGGCCCAACTCCACTTCATGCCGTTGCATCTACCACATTCTTTCATCTTTCATTTTTCATTTTTTATTTTTTATCCTTGTCATGCCATTTTTGTTTATTTATTTACAAAATTAATACTAATAAAGTATATTAAATAAATACCTTTTTTTAAAATATACATACGATAAAAAAATAATGCTAGAGACACAAACTATTCTACAAATATTTTACAAACTGTTGATGTGACATATTCCTACCTCAACATATTATGTGGGGCCGAAAACTATATTAAAATAATTTATTGATCAATATGCTGAGTTAAAATATATCACATCAGCCATTTATAAAATATTTATAAAATAATTTATGTCTTCAGTATTACTCAAAAGAAAATCACTTTGTTTAACTAGACGTAAAAAAGGTCGGGAGGGAGTAGATCTTAAATCTTAATCATTTTCTTGGTATTGGGTGTGCTGTCAAGATAGTTTGCTACGATAATGATGCCTTACCAGTCATTTCCATCAGCCACCGTAGCTTCCTCTAGATTTTGGCATAAAGAAAAACACCCAATAACAAGTTGATAAGAATCAGACTAGAATTTATAAATTATTTTCCTAATAATAAAGTTGATAATAATGGTATAAAGAAAGAGTCATCATAAAGTTTTTTTTTTGTTTTTTTGACAAAAAATCGAATCCTCAATTTTATAAACCAAATACTCCCTCCGTTCTTTAATATAGGTCGTTTTAGACATGTGCACAAGAATTAAGGAAATGATTAAAAAGCATTAACTATAGTATCAATTGTCTATAATACTCTTCATCTCACTTATCTCATAAATATGGATTAAAAGATTATATGGAATAATAAGGGATAATTTGAAAAAAATAGTAATCAATTCTCCTAGATAACCACAAACGATAAATAATTAAGAATAAAAAAAGAACCTAAAACGACCTACATATAAAATAGAAGGAGTATCATCATCATACAGTTGAAGTAAATGTTTGAATGAACAAATAACAAAGTATTGTCACGTGATTATAAATTTTTGTCTTTATCACACATTAACTCGCTCACTTTAACTTTTCCAAGTTCCACAAATGAAATTAGTAGCTAATCAGTCCAATCCAATTTGTTCAAGAAAAAATGACCAAGAGAAAAAGGGTCCAACACCAATAATAATAATAATAATAATAATAATAATAGAAAAAAATATATATATACACATGTATAATACACAATTATCTATGAATAGCGACGGATCATCTGTCACTATAACTATTCTGACAATAGTAGTCAACCATCGCTAGCCCAAAAAATAATTATCTACACGTATATATATAGCCCATAATAATAGTAATAATTCACCAACAAACTAGTTGGAGTAGCAGTTACATTGAAGCATAAGAAAACACAACCATACCAATTACCATACCTGTCGGCAGCTTCCCCCAGCTCCAGCTGATACTTACAAATCACTGATATGTGTCTTCCAAATTTGGAGAGAGAAAGAAAACAAGTTGGTTAGCTCTGAAGAACAACAACAACAACAACAACAAAAAATTCCAGTCAATGTTAGAGTCACGGGGGGTCTAATTGAGAAAATAAACCAGGAGAGAGAGAAAAAGAAAGAGTGTAACAGTTGATTTCAGTGCCGGGACTGGATTCAATGTTGGTCCAAGATCGTCCAACTCCAAAATCCGCACACAACGGAGCAGCGGCGGCATTACCAACCCTTCGTTCAAATCGCTTCTCCGAGTCCAAATCCCTAGATTTTTCCACATGGGTCTCCGAAAATCTGTACAAAATCTTCGCTATCGGGCTCCTCATCTCTACCGTCGCCGCCCTCTTCTTCCTCCGCAATGTTGGGGACTCCGCCGCTCTCCTCTGCTTTCAATCTCAGTCCAAAACCCTCGAAACCATCCATTTCCCTCAAATCGATTGGAACTCAATTCCGCCCATTTCGGATAAATCCACCCCTTTTGCCAATTTTCGATCCGATAAGTGGATTGTTGTCTCTGTGTCAAATTATCCTTCTGATTCCCTGCGAAATCTTGCAAAGATCAAGGGCTGGCAAATTTTGGCAGTTGGGAATTCCAAGACGCCTTCAGATTGGAGCCTTAAAGGTACTATCTTTCTCTCTCTTGAGCAACAAGCTAAACTAGGGTTTAGAGTTGTTGAGTACTTGCCTTATGGTTCATATGTTAGAAAGACTGTTGGGTATCTATTTGCTATTCAACACGGCGCGAAAAAGATCTTTGATGCTGATGATCGTGGCGATGTAATTGATAATGATATTGGTAAGCATTTTGATGTAGAGGTAGTGGGTGAAACTGCTAGGCAAGAGGTTATATTGCAATATAGCCATGAAAAGCAGAATAGAACTGTTGTGAATCCGTATATTCATTTTGGGCAACGGTCGGTTTGGCCTAGGGGATTGCCATTGGAGAATGTAGGTGAAATTGGTCATGAAGAATATTACACTGAAGTGTTTGGTGGGAAGCAGTTTATTCAACAGGGAATTTCTAATGGCCTTCCTGATGTTGATTCTGTTTTTTACTTTACGCGGAAGCCAGGTTTGGAAGGATTTGATATTAGGTTTGATGACAGTGCCCCAAAAGTGGCTCTGCCACAAGGTGTTATGGTGCCAGTTAACTCTTTTAATACAATTTACCAGTCATCTGCATTTTGGGGTTTGATGCTTCCTGTTTCTGTGAGTTCAATGGCTTCTGATGTGTTGAGGGGTTATTGGGGACAAAGGCTTTTGTGGGAAATTGGTGGGTATGTAGTTGTTTATCCTCCTACAGTTCATCGGTATGATAGAATTGAAGCTTACCCATTTGCTGAAGAGAAAGATCTCCACATAAATGTAGGTCGTTTAGTAAACTTTTTGATCTCCTGGAGGTCAAGTAAGCATAGGTTATTCGAAAAGGTTTTGGAGTTGAGTTATGCCATGGCTGAGGAAGGGTTTTGGACTGAGAAAGATGTAAAGTTTACTGCCGCTTGGCTTCAGGACTTGCTTGCTGTTGGATACCAGCAGCCAAGGCTAATGTCACTTGAATTGGACCGACTGCGAGCAACTATCGGTCACGGAGACCGTAAGGACTTTATTCCTCAAAAGTTACCTTCTGTTCATCTAGGGGTTGAAGAAATTGGAACGGTGAATTACGAAATTGGAAATTTAATTAGGTGGAGGAAGAATTTTGGGAATGTGGTGCTTATATTGTTCTGCAGTGGACCTGTTGAACGTACTGCTTTGGAATGGAGATTGCTTTATGGAAGGATATTTAAGACTGTTGTTATTTTGTCGGAGCAGAAAAATGTAGACCTTGTCATTGAAGAAGGCAAGTTAGACCATGTATACAAGTAAGTCTTCCTCCCACCTCCACTAACAGTAATTTTTTAAAACCAAATTTCTGTCTATGCTTCTTGTCTATATCAACATTAAAAAAAAATCTACTTTTCATTCTTTGACTGCTGAAATAGTTTGTAGTTTCTTTGTTCATTTGGGTAGGCATGAGGCATGTTAACTGTTAAGAGAGCCGTGTTGGACACGTCACTCGTCCAACATCTTTGGAAGTGCCATGAACATGCGTATAGGCCCTATACACATCTAGAGTTTTTAAGAAGATACTTAAATTATTCTGGGCTCTGCCGCAGCAAGTTAAATTATATCACACTCTTTATAATACGGAGGCATGGAATGTAGTTGTAACAGATGGAAATATACTCTTTATAATGTGATTGTATAAAGTATGCATATGAAAGTGGTGAGCTTCAAAGTCCAAGTTCTTTAATTTTATCTATAAATTTTTGTGTGTTTGTTGGCATATAAAATATGCTTGACCTGAGAACACGTCCAAATATGTTGTTGTCCTTGATCGATTAGATCAAGTGAAGTTTCAATCAGATTCTACCTGAACCTGTTGACACACTTTGTCCCTGGTTGGCACTTAAAAAAAATTAGTCCTTGGAATGGATGAGGATGCATAAGGTTAAAAAACTAAAAAAATGCTTAGTAATTCTCTTAAAAATGCTCTCTTCTGATGTAAAGTAAACTTTATTTACCGCTAATGTGTGTGGGCATGGGCTCGCTTTTTGTATCTTTAGTTATATGGAAGCAATTGCTTTTCTGAGATGCAATTATACAAATTATTGATATTGTTTATCATTGTTTTGTCCTTTTCTCAAATTTCTGGAGTTAAAGCTTCAATGTTGAATTCCTCTAGCTTAAATAGAACTGATAGGGTCTTACTAATACTAACTATATTTTCTAGAAATGGTTTAGGAGACACTGGAACACCAAATGTTTGATATTATTGATTTACTCGTTTCATTCTTTTTCTGTGTATTTTTTTGCATAAGAGTTAAAGGTGATAACATTTCCATGTCATATGAGGGGATACTTTTTCTTTCTTTTCCATTTCATGCCTGGGCTCAAGCCATGTTTTGAACTGATTCTCATCCGGAAATATGTAAACGCTGTTATGTTATTAACTAGTTTCTGTTTGGAGTTTCCATGCCTATAAGAATTATTTTCGTAACAATGAGATTAATGCAATGTGCAGCCCCTAGGAAGCTGCCTATCAAGGCTCAAGAAGATGTCTCTTTCTTATTTTTTGCAAGCTTAGAATCCATTGTCATCATGACACAGTAACCTTCTGCTGTAAAGAATATAATAGTATATAATTTATAAAAGCACTTCCAGGATAGGCCTATTTTGCATGTATATGCCCGACTCAGAGTTCTTTTTCCTTAATTCTTTCGACTAGGCTTTTCTAGTTTTAATGTTATATTGTCTTTGCAAGTATTGCAATTTGATTTGGAGAAGAGTCAAATCAAGGTGGTGTTTGTTGGAATTATAATTTTTGTTAGAACCAAGCTTTGCTGTTATGGTGTTAATATCTTCTGTTCTAGGCATGGGTATGACTGTTGATGACTGGAAAGCAGTAGGTGTAATGTGACATTATAACAGCTGTATCCAATGTGACAGTATAACAGCTGTATCCAATGTGATTATTTCAAATAGCATTCATGGTTAACTGCACAATTGTTAAAAAAATCCTTTCACATGTTTTTGTATCTATCATCTGATATACCAAATTTGTTTGCAGGCATCTCCCAAATATACTGAATAGATTTACTAGTGCAGAAGGATTTTTATTTCTGCACGATGATATTATTCTTAATTACTGGAACTTGTTGCAAGCAGACAAGACTAAGCTCTGGATTACGGACAAGGTGAACCTTGAAACTGCTTTTTGCCTTAATCACTAGTTGTTTCTTGGCAAGTTTTAAAGTGGCATCCAATAGCCTTAGATAGTCTTGCTCTTCCACTTCTCTAGTAGTAATAAATATCATTTAATTTACAGTAGATGTGCAATCACACTTTTAGACAATATCTCAATATTAGAAACTGCATAGAATTAGGGTAACATGTAACTTATCACAAAATAAAATACATGCAATGTTTTTCTTGCTCTGTAGTTTTCTTTGTTTTTTACTTTAGACATGCCTAAATGTTTGACCTCAACAACCATTATAACATCTCTCTCCACCTCGGTGATTCTAGGTGTCCAAGTCCTGGAGCTCTGTTCAACTTTCTGGCAACTCAGATTGGTATGCGAAACAAGCAGACATGGTGAAGAAAGTTGTTACCACGATGCCCGTTCACCTCCAAGTCAGTTACAAGGAATCTATGAAAAGTGACCTGAGCCTTACGATATGCAGTTCTGAGGTATTCTACTTACCTAGACGTTTTGTGGCCGACTATATTGATCTTGTGAATCTAGTAAGCGATCTTGATATCCATCACAAGGTTGCAATACCAATGTTCTTTCTAGCAATGGACTCACCTCAGAATTTTGACTCGGTCTTTACTACAATGATATACAAGCAGAAACAGCCTTCTAATTCTTCGACATTTTATTCCCCGGAAGTACCTGCAATACACCCTTGGAATGTGTCCAGTGAGCAAGACTTCATAAAGCTTATTAGAATAATGGCAGCAGGAGATCCTCTTCTAATGGAGTTAGTTTGAATGCAAAACATTCTTGTCAACTCTAGGTGCAAACTTGCATGTATCAATTTGTAAAACTCCTATACCAGAGTCTGGAATTTTTTGTACCATTCTTCGAAAGGGGAAACATTGTTTTGTAGATTTTTCCTGTATGGTTATCGACCACTTTTGAAGATTCACTCCTAAGAGAAACAATAGGGGTAAAGGGAGAAGTAAATTGTAACTTTTCTTTGACAATTTAAGATGTACGTTGTTCATACAAGTGAGAAAGTAAGAGCTTGTTCCACATGTTTCTTAGAAGTTCCCCAGTAGTTAAATTTCAATTATCAAATATCTAAAACACCTATCTGATGTAGTATTTCTTCTACTTGTCCAGGGTAAAAAAGAAGAAAAAATGATCCAAACACCTATTACTTCTATCAGATGCGTGCGCCCAAACACACACACACACACATATATATATATATATGGGAATTCATTTGTGGCAACCGGTTGCTATGGACACTATTTTAGCAATCAACTTTCTAATCCTTGATCATAGTATCCAATGGCTTATTTCATCCATGCCGCTAGGAGTAGCTGCATGCATACTCTTTCTGGCAGCAGGAGAAATTACTATAATAACCTCACTTATTCTTATCCCTACCGCTAGAAGGAGTAGCGACAAGTTGGTTTTTTACAGATATGCCCTCATTTAATTCTTCACTGTCGCTAGAGACTCTAGCGGCAGGTTATTTTTCTGAATTTTTAGTCTTCTTAGGTTGCTGAGAAGAAAAGAGAGAAAATGAAAAAGTAACAACGGTAGACAGGGATTTTTCATCCATGCACTTCCAAAGATGAGCCGCATACCATATTTTGTTTCCGATGGTTTGTTATGTAGTCGACATTCCTCTCTCTGATGAATTGTTTCTTTCTGACTCTGCGCTACAAGTTCTTTCATGCATGTTGAAGCATTAATGTACACATCAAAAAAATGGTTCATACTTCTCGCTTCTTGCAGTGGTTGTCATTCCCGCGGTAAAATATCTCTTTGTATGCTCAGAAATCCATTTTTCCTCGTACATCGTACAAACTTCTAAGTCACTCATTGTTATTCAATTCATAATCCCTCATCAGAATCTGCCAACGCTCTTCAAACTCGCCGATGGTCAATAAATTATACACAATTGTTAAAATGATCTTTGAAAGATAAGTGTTCAGAATAAACACGATACAATTTATCAAGAAATTTATTGCTAATATGCCAAGAACAAAGTACATGATAAGTGGAATGGCGTACCGTAGTAATAAGTGTCTTGTAGTCCATGACTTTGAGCCACCTCTCTAATACCCAAACGAAAGTGTACTCTCATTCCTTAACAATGAAAATCCAAACAAAATAAGCTGATAATGGTGGTTGACCCCGGTAAATGGAACAAACAACAGGTCATACTTATTTGTCCTATACGTAATGTCAAATGTCACGTCTCTGAACCGTTGATACATTAACCTTGATTGAGCGTCAACCCACAAAATACACGCTATGCGATTATTTTCATTAGGTTTCACACGAAAAAAATATTTACTCGCACTTCCGAATGCAAGTTTTTTCAAATAATTGACTGCAGCTTGTGCATCATTTTCATCTTCCTAACACGCCTTAAATCATCCCTTTGCCTATTGCGCTCATAACGTTCATCATCCTTCTAGGACCTGATCTAGACTTATGTAAAGGGTCAATTAAAGACCGTGCAATCGAAGTAATATTCATGCGTCTCTTAATCAAATCTACGGTCACTAAGTGATGATTGTGCTCTAATTCAACGATAGAAATACGTCAATTATCTTCTTTATTATTATGGAAAACATATATTCTAGTTTTGCATAATGTGCGTCCTATAGAGTCTCTGTCTAGTTATTTTATTTCTATCATCTTCATCATCTGGTAAACTCTTTACAACAGTTGGTGTACCGACTTTTTTACATACATACAACCTAGAGGACACATCATTCGTATGAGCATATTCATAACTTGTTGCAATTCTAATCTCAAATCCATTTTTTTTTAGCATAGGCTTTAGAAAAAAATTTAACTTCTTCCAACTTTGAGAACAATTGACCAACATATGGAACCATTTCAAATTTACTACTTAAAACTTCATTTACAAACTCAGATACATTTGTACAATCTAAACTAGCAATAGAATCTGAAGAACTAAATAAAAATAAATTATGCGCAAGCATTTTTCTTGTCATTTTGAAAAACTTACCTAGATTAAGAAGAAACTTAGTAATTTGAATTGTCGGTAACTACTTGAACTTGGGAATGAGAGTGGACAACCAGATCAAGGAATAAATCTGAAAACCAATCTGCCGCTACTCCTAGCGGTAGGGATTAGAATAAGTGAGGTTATTATGGTAATTTCTCCTGCCTCCAGAAAGCTACCCCTTCTGACGACATTGATGAAATTGACTTTAATCTAAACTCTTGGATATCATGATCGGCTGGAAAGTTGGTTGTTGGAATAGTGTATGTGGCAGCCTGTTGCTACGAATGGATTCCCTATATATTATATAGTTATCTTCCTATGCGGGTGGTCCGCACTTTGAGCAATGGACAAAATTGTCGCAAAATCCGTCGCCATAGTGACTGAACGGTGCTATAGCAATGGTTCTGGGCTATCGCAACGGTTCAGACCCAATGGCAACGAGTTTAGCGACGATTTTGTCCGTCACTAAAGGTGGTCTATATGTAATGGTGTAAACGAGTCGAACCGGAGCGAATAGAGAGCTACTCGAATTCGATTCGAAATGATAAATTCGTACTCGTATTCGGCTCGAATTCGAATTATATTTAAAAATTCTTACTCAGATTCGACTCGACTCGAATATTTATTACTCGAATTCGATCCGACTCGACTCGAATATTTATTCAAACTACTCGCGAGCTTCAAATTCAAGCTCGAATTCGAATATTCACATAAATACTAGTTTTATAATAAATATAATTATAAATTAAATTTGTTATTTTACTTAAAAATGAGAAAATATATTTATTATTACACTTTACAAATATAAAATCACAATTAAAATTAAACACAAAATAAAATAATAACTAATTATCTTAATTTGATTTAAATGTGTATATATTATAAGAGAATGTATCGAACATCTAATCGAATATGTATTAATCGAGTATGTATCGAATCACAATCAAAAATTCGAGTAGTTTGAATCTTAAACGAGTCGAGTATAACATTGCTCAGATTCTACTCATATTTTTATTCGAACTATTTTTAATGCTCAAATTTAGATCATATTATTAACGAATCCGAGTCTCACTCGTATTTTTTCGAGTCGAGTCCGAATCGAGCTGGAACTGTGTTGGCTCTTATCTACATGCGGACCACCTGCATAGGAAGCTCATCCTTAGGCTCTTAAACTGCAATATGAGAACCATGCAGTGTTCTGGTTAGCATCTTGCCAGTTTCATGGGCAGAACAAATTGAACTTGCTGAAAGTCATTACACTTTCCCTATTGTGTTTTGACAATGTCAAAATGATAAAAATAGAAGATTATTTTAAGAGTAAATAATAATAAAAGTAACAACTGTGGAAGTTTGCTTAGTAATTGAATACATCTTGCACCATAATTTACATGACTCGGTATCTCTAGAGTAATATATAATGAAGACAAATCCCCAAAAATGAAGTAAGAATTGCAATGGGGAAGTAGAAAACAAATTCACGTTCCAATTATTCCTGGAAGTAACATTTATCCGATCCATCCTCCAGAAAAGAGAGAGAAGTCTCAGGTAAATCTACAATGTTATTTGCATTCAAGATTAACTTGTACAGTTACAATATTTACCGATCAATTCCCTCAATCTTGTCTTCAACTTCAGAGTACAACTGCTTCAATTTCTCAATATTGTCTTCTGAGGTTTCCCAGTATCCACGTCCATTGGCCTCCAAGAAAGTCTGCACCAGCTTACGGAAAGAATTCGGATTTGTGTTCATTAGCCTGTTCAACATTTCCTCATCTTTTATGAAAGTTGTGTTTGCCTCTTCATACACCCAATTATCCACTTGGCCTGAAGTAGCACTCCACCCCACCGTGTTTGTTAGCCTCTTCTCAATTTCACGAACACCCTCATATCCGCTAGAGAGCATTCCTTCATACCATTTGGGGTTCAACAATTTTGTCCGTGCATCAAGTCTGACGGTTTCAGAGAGGGTACGAACCTGAAAAGTAGTAACAAATATGACTTATTTTCTCTTTTGTTTTGAAATAAGTGCAAAAATAGAAAGGAAGATTCTAACATTCCGATTATATAACTCAACTTTATATATATGTATATGACAATAGAAGCTTACCTGTGCATTTGCTGTGGTAGTGTCTGCAATGTATGCACTTGGTTTCTTCCCATCTTTCCTTAGGTTCTGTACAAGATTAGTAGGGTCCGAATCGAAGTAGTGACTGACATCTGTCAGTGAGATTTCGGATGAGTCAAGGTTTTGGAATGTGGCCTCAGCTGTACTTAGAGCCATTTCAAATACTTTTCGCTTCTCCATCATGCCAGTACCAGGAGCATCACTGTCAAATGCAAAGGACTTGCGGCTCAAGTACATGTCTTGAAGCTGCTTCTCATCATTCCATGAAGAATTCTCGACAGCAAGGTTTACGTTGGAGGAGTAGGAGCCTGAGGCGTTGGAGAATATTCGGGTTGCAGCTTCTCTGACCTCAACGCCAAGAGTTTTGGCTTGCTCTAGCGCGTGCTTCCTGACATAGTTCTGATCTTCTGGCTCGTCCAGTTCAGCTACCATCTTCACTCCCCGATCCAATAGATTCATCTGTAAACAAATATATAACTTTTAGGAAAATGGTAATCGACCAAGTACCATACAAAGTTATTCAATATCTAGTTATCATTTAAGTGAGATATGAGTTATACATTTCATAAGGTGAAGGATAGAACAGCCCTAAATATTGCGTAATTTCTTCAACACCATCAATCAGACAGAAGTTTGGCAAACAAATCTGAAGCATTAAGAAAGAGGGATACCTGATTGATGAAGAGGTCTCTGAACACTCCAGAGCAATTGACAACAACATCAACCCTAGGCCTTCCAAGCTCTTCAAGACTGACAGGCTCCACCCGGTTCACTCGTCCAATTGAATCCGCAATTGGCCTGACTCCAATCATCCACATAACCTGAGCCAACGACTCGCCGTATGTTTTGATATTATCAGTTCCCCACAATACAAGTGCAACAGTCTCGGGATACTTTCCCCCGTTATCAGCCTTCTGCCTTTCAAGCAACCTATCCACCACAACCTTCGCACTTTGCAGTGCAGCTTCTGTGGGAATTGATTGCGGGTCAAGTGCATGAATATTCTTCCCTGTTGGTAACACTTTGGGGTTCCTAATCGGATCACCTCCGGGACCTGGTTCCACATACTTACCTTCTAAGGCTTGTTTCAAACTTCCCAACTCATTATCAGCCACAACTAGCTTCAAGCACTCCCCCAAGTACGCAAACAAAACTCTTAGCTTGTCCCTATCAGCCCTGTAGAACTTTGTGTCCGACAGGTACTGAATCCATGGTTCATTCAAACCAAAGCCGAGGATTGAGTTCAGTTTGCTAGCTACATCAACAACTTGACCCTTCTTGTTAGTAGTCTTCTCAACAAATGCAGTAATTGCTCCACGTGATGCCTCTGTTATTTGTCGAAGCAATTCCACATCTTTCAAGATTCCTTTGTCATTCCCTCTATATATCTCTTCAATCTCTCTTCCAACCGTCCCAGCCAATATTGATGGCATAGACGTAATACCTTCTTCCGGACGGTCCAGTGCTGCAATGTTCACAAGCGTGGCAACTGCCTCCATGGCTGATGGAGGCTCACCAATGACGTGGAGTCCACAAGGAAGAAGCCGCGATTCGATCTCCATGATTTTGGAGTACACCTTTCCAACCACAAGGTCACGATCCTTGGCGGAGATTTCAGCACCTTCATCAGGAAGATCCACATCTTTGTCAAGGTTGCATTGTCTTGATGTGCTGATAATAGAGCTCACAATTTGTTGACCACGACCAGTGTCTTTGAGGGACTGGTAAGACGCGATCAGCTCACCCAGCTGCTTGAGCCCCTTGTAGAGCCCAGCATTTTCTGCTGGAGGAGTCAAATAGCTAATGGTATTTGCATAGCTCCTGCGTTTGGCTATAGTGGCTTCGGATGGGTTGTTGGCTGCGTAGTAGTAAACATTGGGAATGTTCCCAATAAGACTATCTGGAAAACAAACATCACTCATTCCAACCTGTTTGCCAGGCATGAATTCAAGTGAGCCGTGAGTCCCAAAATGGAGCACTGCATCAGCTTTGAATATTTTCTCAACAAAGGAGTAATACGCAGCAAAACCATGATGGGGGCTAGCTGATTTGGAAAAGAGCAACCGCATAGGGTCACCCTCATAACCAAATGTCGGCTGAACACCAATGAAGACATTTCCATATTGTTTCCCATACACCAAGAGGTTTTCTCCATCCGAGTTCAAATTCCCAGGAGCTTTTCCCCAGTTTTCTTCCAATGCAGTGGCATAGGTAGTTAACTTATGATACTCTCTGACACCCATTTTGTATGCAATATTGAGATTTGGGCTGCTGAATTGAGCCTCTTTATCATGAAGTATATCTTCAATTAAGGCTTCAGAAGTCTCTGGAAGTCCTTCTAGATTGTATCCCTCTTGTTTAAGGTCTTTGAGAACGGAGAATATTGAGGCAAAAACGTTCAAGTAAGCAGCAGATCCAACATTTCCTTTGTCTGGAGGGAAACTGAATATGGTGATTGCAACTTTCTTCTCGGCCTGCATAATTACATTACCGCTGTGTCAGCTAAAATTCTAAAATTGACTTGAACTAAATATTTTACAATACAGACATTAAAAACTATGAAACAATATCTCGTAAATTAACCTCAAAGATTTTTGGTTTTCCATCAAGAACAGAAAAAAAATTAAGGAAAAGATGCAGGGTCAAATGAAAGTTTACACCCAGGGACGAAGCCACAATGTTTCTTCGAGGGGGTCAGGGAAATAATTGTTGAGAGTCCATGAATAATATGGCGTGGTTTTGGGGGCAGCACACCCTGGATCAAATTTTGGGGGTAATTTTCTACTTTTTCGTTTAATTAGAATTTCTGTGTTGTTGTATGTAAGGACCTCTATACTACACTGACTAGGGGGAAAGAGACCACCTCCCTAAAATAGTCTTAGATGGATAAACATAACAGAAGAACACCTCTAGCTTCAAAGTCTTTTCATTTTCAAGTATAATATAAGAATTACAAATAAATCATATCCTATTGTAAAGTTAAGCAAGCTAGTAATGCCCAAAACAGATGAAAATTCAAAATTTTCAATAAAATCCTCTTATCCATCCTTTCAAATTACGAAACACTAAATGCACAAGAGGTTGTATCAGTATGATTACACATAGTCGTAAACAAAAAGTAATAGAAAAATATCATATTGTAAATTTGAATTGTTGATTTCCTGGAAAGTAAATTATGGCACTCTTACGGATGAATATATATATATATATATAGGGTCTCCATCCACAGCAACCGGTTGTTGGGGAGCAACCCCTTTTTCCCAGCCGCTACAGCTTGTACCGGCCACTTAGAATTTTTTTTTTATAAGCCACTACAAGCTGTAGCGGCTGGGAAAAAATGGGTTGCTCCTAACAACCGGTTGATGTGGATGAAATCCCATATATATATATATATATATATATATATAAAGACACATACACACATTAATCTACCTATGGTCAGACATGGATAATTGAACAGGAAGTATATGTAGTAAAAGGTCAAAACCTTTGTTTTCCTTCTCAGTTCGCCCCATTTGATAGCCCTGGTGCATAGCTGCTCCACTCTCTTGTGAAGAGCATGGGATTTCCCTGCAAAACATAACCCATTCAAATATAAACACCAAAGAACAATCAAATGCAACATAAATTTTAAGTAAACCTTACAAACCTCTAATACAACAATAACATATATATTTCAACAAAAAGACACTGAAGAAACAACATGAAGGAGATTCTGTGCTGCTTGCCTGTTCTGGGATCCCGGCCAGAGAAAACAATTGGCTCCATTCCACCATCGAGCTCTGGAAGCGCAACCTGCAAAGCAACCTGAATTGGGTGCAGGCCCAATGTGCTATTTAGCCACTCCTCTGTTGTCTGGAACACCAGAGGTAATGCAACAATATAAGGCACGTCAAGCTTCATCAGTGCCTCAATAGCCTTCGGATGATCCTGCCTTGCTGGTCCCCCAACAAGAGCAAAACCAGTAAGCGACACCACTGAGTTCACAAAAGGCTTCTTACTTATTGGATCAATCAAGTACTTCTCAACTGGCCCTGAAAAGTCGAGCCCACCAGCAAAAATTGGAATCACCTTAGCCCCTCTTGCCTCCAACTCCATGATCACAGCCACATAGTGACTCTCATCACCAGTAACAATATGACTCCTTTGCAAAATCAACCCAACTACCGGTGCATTTGGACTCTTAAGCTTCTCATTTGCATCCCTCCTAGTTCCGTACCAATTCAAATACTCCTTCACATCATCATACATACAAGGGGCCAAAGGGTGCCAAATACCATTATCCAAGAACAAAACTGGATCTGAATACTTAATTTTCATCCCCTTCAAAGCCGGAACATAAGAACCAGAAATCATTTTTACAAAATTCACCAAATTATCAGGTGACCCACCAAGCCAAAACTGCAAACTAAGTATATAAAGCCTAGCATCTTGAGCTTTATCACTAGGCAAGTACTTCAAAACCTTGGGCAATGTTCTCACAAGCTTCAGCATACTGTCGGCAAACCCGGCAGATGACTTTTTCCCCTTGAATAACTGAAAAAATGGACTCTTTGATTGCCCAAGTTGGGACATACTAAACGATCCCAACTTGTTGAGTCTCATCACTTCAGGCATTGAAGGGAACACTAAAACTGCATCAAGCCTGTCCCTTTCTTTCTCCACTGCTGCCTTAACTTTTAAAGCAAGCTCTTCAACAAAAATCAATGACCCAATGAAGATATTGGCATCTTCAACGTCTTTACAGAAAGTTTTGTATGTATTTTCATCTCTAAGCTCTTCAACTAAGTACCCAACAACTTCAAAAGAAGCCTTTTGCCCACTGTTGTTCAGAATTCGAACTGCCTCGGAAAGCGAAGATTGGTACTGAGCTTCCAAGACTACATATACAATTTTAACAGTGGGGAGGTTTTGTAGATTTTCGGGTACGATTCGACGAACTTCAGGTGTGGTTTGAGTGAATAGGCCATTGCCCACAACAGCACATTTCACTCTCAGGGGTGATTTGGAGCATATTTGGTTGGTTTTCTTGGGAAGAAAAGAGTGAAGAAAGTAATGCTTTTGAGAAACTGAGGATAATTGGTCTACTTTAGTGGTGGGTAATGTAAATGGGGAAGACATTAAAGAAGCCATAGCTGACAACTCTGTAATTTCAAGACCCCTGTTTCTTGAATGCAGAGATACAAATGAGGAAGAAATAAACTTAAGAGATGAAAATCACTAGTAAATGTGCATGAATTTTGAGTACCTCTTACTGTATTTTCTGCTTGAATTTCAGTGACAGTCTGACAGACTTCTTCTTCGTCTTCTTCTCTCCTTTTTGGAGAAGTGAAAGGGTTGAAGTTTATAGGTTGAGAATTGATACGGTTGGTTTTTTTCGGTTAGTGGTGTGAGAAAGGGGCACGTGGCAACAAAGCTACACAAGGGAAGGTTTTTGAGGTTGAGTTTTGGTTTCAAGATTTTAGAGAGAGAAACAAAGAGAGTGTACTTGCTTAGCTTATCTATCCTTTTGGGTGATTGTGATGAAGTTTCTTGGGTTCCTATTGGTTGGTTGGATTCTTGGAGGCATGAGGGATTGGAGGAATGAAAGCGGAGTGTGGATGATGAGAGAGGACTAGGAGGGAGAAGTACTGGAAATAATGATGACGTGTCATTTGTAGGGAACCCATTTTTGTTGTAAAAAAGATTCTGAACTGAGCTTGTAAAAAGGAACTGATATTATTTCTGTGATCCTTAATGGGTCCAGGTATCATAGTTTCGGGCCAAGCGATGGAACGTTCCGTGTCTTCCATCAGACTTCGAAAATAAATTACACTACTTCTTTAAATATTATCGTTTTAGAAGGAAAAATTTATTTTAAAATATTTGTTATTAAATTATTTATTTTTTTATATTATTTTTATTTTTTTTCATTGTTCCAAAAAATTCTCTCTCTTGTATTAATAGTTTTCAACTTCCTATAAAAAGGTAGTGATGAAATTTCAAATAAATTTTACTTGATAAATGATACTACCTCCATTCCATAATAACTGTCTTTTTAGGAGAAAAAAAATTTGTTCCAATTTATTTGTCGTTTACAACTTTCTAGGAGAATAAATTATTTATTTTCCTATGTTACCCCTAACTTTTCTCATTGTCTCAAGAAATTTTTTCTTTTGTATTAATAGTTTTTAGTTTCCCATAAAGGGGTAATGATAGAATTTTCTACAAATTTTAATTCTTAAATGATAGTATTAAATGAGTTTCTTAATCTATGTGTATCAAGCTAAAAAGACAGTTATTATGGAATGGAGGTAGTACTACTAGTTTCTTAATCCATATACAAAAACCTACAATCATTTAGGAACGGAGGTAGTATTATACTACTACCACCTTCTCAAATTATTCATGATCCTATTCTTTTACAAAAAAGAAATTCAGACGATGGACTTTATTACATAATAATTTTCAGAATGGATGGAAATTATAGAGGAATTGTATAGAATTGACCCGTTTGAAGGCAATGTTTATTGCTAATCCAGACTGCTAGTGAATGTTCTGGAATCTGGATTGTAGATATTAGGTCTTGTTTATTTGATTTGAATTAAGAAAATCACAAACATATTTTACGCTTATTCGACTAAGGCCCATAGGCCATAACCAACGGACAACTCCAAGATATCACAAAGCTGCATACATATGCGCCAAGCATACTGGAGGTAAACAACCAAAAAAAGCTCCAAGGATAAAATGAAGAAATGTCGCCTAAAGTTTTGATTTACTCAAAGCCATAGGATAAAATTTTGAATCCTCATTTCAAACAGGTCAAAATAGATACAGGAAATTGGGAAACACTCTTCAGTTACAACCACATTATAATCTCATTGGCAAAAACGCCAAGAATTGACTAAACCAAAACTGAGACCCTAGCGTATATTCTGAAACTCCTAATTAACTGCAAACACCAGAGAAAATGAACAAGAGCGACAAAAACAATTACTACCAACTGATGCTGCTATTGATATATATATATATATATATATCCTCTAACCTACTCCACCTCCATATCAGAAATTGCTTCTTTCAAGATCTTCAGGAGTTCATTCACTCTTTGCCTTGTTAATGCAATGCAATCCTGCAACCAAACAATGAGTTCCTCTTAGCATCCACAACTAGCCAGTAGTTTAGTTTCATTTCGAATGTTTATGTAAATCCAAGTCAAAAAAACTTTAGGCCAAAAAATGGTTGAAAATACACTAACATGGTTCGGATATTCATCCAAAGGTATTCTGGTATTTTTTACCTCTCCAATTTTAGTAGAGATCTACCTGATGAGCCAGTATCTTGCAAAGGTGTTCAACCAAACTAGAAGAATTACCTAATTGTTTTTAAAGAAGTAAATAAAATAAATGCATACAAAACCATTTGGTTAGTCGAGCAACTTCGCTCTTTCTCTAATGTGAAATTACACAGTAGTTCAGTTCAAGATTCTTAAAAATATTCTGGGATTTCAAATGTAGAGTGTCTACCTTGAAAAATAACCATTTTTATACAATTGACACAAACTCTTACAGCCTCCGTCCGTCCCACAATAAATGTCTTCTATTGACTTTTATGATCAAATTGACCTTTTTAAATTAATAATCGGGCATATATATATTTAGATTTTCAAAATCGCAAACCTTGATGTTAGTAGTAATTATATGTTGTTTATCATGGTAGTCTTTTTTCATATATTTAAAATAGATAATATGACATTATTTTTAAAACGATCGATTTGATCATAAAAGTCGACGGAGGACATTTATCATGGACAAAGGTAGTATCAAGTACTAACTAAATATTGCTACCCAAAAAAAAGTATCAACTTAACATGTGAAGAACCTGGGGGAATCAAAATATGAATTTGAAGGTGACTGACCTGGATAGCTGAGTTATAGGCCAGAACTGGTCCGCCGGGCTTGTAAAGAGACACAAGTTGACATGATGAATCCAATACGACTGTTACAAGAGTATCCATGATGAACTCTTCCTCCGCCGTGGGATCTGCCAGGATGTAATGCTTGTGAAGTATGCACGTTAAGGAGAACGGAACGCTGCTCAACTTGAGCTTCCTCTTATCTTTATTGACTGGCTCGTTTTCCAATTTCCGCCCCTCATTTTCCTCAGAAACAACTATTCTTCCATCATCATTCAATGAAACTACCGGGATTTGCACTGCAAGATAGGATTCAATGTTAGATTGATAGGTGCTAAACATGTTACCAGGCCATAGTATAAAGTATATTGAAGTTAAATTTTAAACATGTAGGCAAGAGAAATAATTTATGAGTCACCAAAATAGGTTTTTGGTTTTTCTTTAGTTAACTTTATTGCAGAGTTTAATAACCAGTTTTCCTCAATAAATTACCTGCACCAGCAACTCATAGCGGTCATCTTAAAATTACTACTTATACTACTTCCTTCCCAGTAAGAGTGATGGGGGGGAAATTGTGAATCAGATATCTTCCGAGGCTCCAATGGTTATAGTTTATGATTATTCACAGCTCATATCCAACTCACTTTAAATTGCGGGTATAAAAAACAAAGTAATGCACAAGAAAAACATTAAGTGCCCCTCCGATCCAGCATACAGATGTCTCGCAATTTGACAACATACTCTAAGTTAATAAAACACCAGAGCCTTGACAAACTTACAATGAGAAAAAGCAGTAACTGCAGAAAGTAATGCAGTATCAAAAAGAGCACCATCAGCATCCAAACAGTATATGTCCTGCAAGAGCAAAATCATATTTCTTGTCATCTAACATAGAAACAAGTGAATGCAATGTATTACATAATAAGAATTTTTATTAGCCTTTTGCAACATAAAAAAAAGTTACATAATAAGAATACTAAGATCATTCGTAAACAGTGTTGAAAGCCACTCATTATTTGATGATATACACATACACATTTTTTTACATCGGATGAGTTGGGCACATAAAAATTACTGCAACGAGTTCAAATAGAATGTAACTATTTTCAAGCAGACCTTACCAAGATAAAGGGAGGTGAGGAGCCTAGTAAGTACTAAGCCTTTAAAAATATACTAGTGAAATCATGAAATGGTTAATGACAATAATACCCTTAACGAATGAATTGTTTTTAGAGACTTACCTCACCTCCCTTAATCCCCTATAATATATATATACACAAACATATACATATATATATAGACATATATATGTATGTGTATGTGTGTGTGTGTAATACATAATGTGTAAATGTCTCAAAATTCATACCAACCACCACCCATAGAAAGTGTTCCACGGAATTGGAAGGGGTACTACTACTTAGATTAGGTGAGACTGTTACTTGGTCTCTTTCATATTCCAACTTTTACTCCCTGTTCTTATACAAACTTCCACCATGAAATCATCTCACAGCAACCACTTTGTCATCTTGTCAATTTATCTTTCCCCAAGCCTCTTTGTAACATGTTCTCTGTCTCTTTCCCCTCACCCCTTATTCCAACTGTCTCGCATCTAAATTATATAACAAACATGAACAGGTTCATCAAATCCTTTTCCTTCATTATCGGCATTGCATTATTTTTCCATCAGATTACTGTATTTTGCAGATAAGTTTATACTAATAGAGTACTAGTTTTGTTACTAATGTCTAATATAAATGAAATGAAAAGTCATATAATGAAAACTATTACCAGGTAGGCCATCCAAGCAGCTTTCCCACTGACCAAGGATAAATCCTTCAAATTAATCATGCCGGAACTGCAACAATCAAATAATAGGTCAATCAACAACAAATATATCAAAAGATAACATTTCATGTTAAAGAAGTGGTATCTAATATGTGAGAAATGACAATCACTAAAACAACTTGTACTGTATCTAGAATATCTTTATAAACCTCACAATAGCCGAAAAAATAAGCAAAATGTCTAAGTCTGTAAATATAAGTGACAAGAACAATTGTGAAAAGATTACTAAGCCACTGACACAATTTGAATATATCTGACATCAAAGACTCACATTGCCAGCAGGGAAGTAGGAACTCGTATAAATAGATGAGCAAAACATCGACAGAAGTCCAAAACTTAGAAGGAAATCACACAGTAGAGAAAACGGCCCCCTCTCTAAAATTCCATCCCTTATAATAATAAAGTGGCTACCACCACAATTTCCAGCTTAATCGATCCACATGTGTACAAATCAAATACAACGGCACCTCCAAAAACCAACCACAAAGTACTCCCTTTTCTTTCATTCGAGGCATTTACTAGATTCAAAACGAACGAGGGTATAGAAACAATATAGCAAGTTTTAACCATTGGCAATTTGGCATATTGTGAGTCTATGCTTTCTTATAGGTGTAAAATATATAAACAATAAAAAAGCAGAGACCTGATATGACCAAAGTCAAAAATATAATTATCATCGCCTTGTTTCATCAAATTTAGTTTTATCTGATAATTGGTTATCTTCATTGCCATCAATATCTAACAGAATAAATACTGTTTTAATCCAACATAAATGTTTAATTGCTTAAATATTCAGCACAAATCATAATAAATGTAAAAGGATAAAACTGTGTGTATGTGTGTATATTTATGCTTATATATGTATCAGTACATGGCTGGCAGCCCTCACAACCCAGACACAACAATACAATTAATATTTTAGGGTGGAACTCTACCACTTGGCTAACATCCCATTTGAGCCTTCCGCTAGGGGCCCTCTATGTCAAAAGTGGAGAACTTCATTCCCTGTTTTGCCTTTTTTCCACCCCCATGTCACCATAAGAGGGGCATGGGGACATTAGAAAGCGGATTCCTACTTGTTCCAACCTGAGATAATAAGCTCACGAGTTTGGTCCTTACTTCACTATCTAGAAATGAAAGAATGTTTCCATCTCCAAGTTTCAGTACATAGCTCCCTTCCTTTTGGGTGTGAATATGTATTTTTCTTTCTTTCTTGTGTGTCTATATATATATATATATATAGAGAGAGAGAGAGAGACGTGCACATACATACTCAAATACGGATAAGAGGATTTATTGACTAAGATAAAAACGTTGATTCTCTGTATAATGAGTGCTGTGTCATTCGTAATTTATACAGAAACCATTAGAAAATGTCTCGTTGCTCCAAAACATTGAGCTTCCACCAAAAAATGCTTTTTTTTACTACAGCCCCCCTTTTATATTTTATTAGAAAAAGTTAACAATAAGTACAAATGTTGAAACACAATAATGGTAGAAAAAGTAATATACGTATTTCTGATGTGCAAAAATTAAATCAAATGTATATACATAATATTGTGGTAATAGATACAATCAAATTTATATGCATAATACTTTAGCAATAGGTATTTCACATGTATTCAACCAAAAGAAATCCAAAAACAAACCAGAAATAGCATGGTCAAAAGCTATTAAGGAACCCCAAAGCAAGATAGTAGGCATTGCAAATAATGAAGTCAGAAAACCTGCCTTAAGATAGTGTCAGATAACTGCTTAGACACAACTGGTGCAGCCTCAGCAGGCCTCCCAGGTCTAACAATTGGAGAACAAATTGGAGGCATGTGGAAATCGATGGCTGGAAGCAGAATTTACAGAGTTACATGCCATATGTGTAAGTATGAAAACTATAAAAGACAGGTGCAGTTCGGTATGGTAACCTATGCAGCCCTCATCTGGTGACTCTGTTGTAGGTGTCATCACTTCCATTTTAATTGCAGCCAGCATGGTCTGCGCAAGGACACAGTATATGAGAATTTGAACCAGTTTCACCAAAAAGAGGTACTTATCATCCTATAGAAATGCATAATGTCGTAGAAGTAACTCATCTGAACTCAACAAAAACCTTTTTTCCGCTGTTTACGTCTATGTAGAGAGAGACAAGAGTGAAGGAAACTTACAGTACAACCGATCTTTGCTAGCGCTGATCCATTGGCAGATGCAACAGCTCCTAATATTGAAAGTTGAACGTAATTTTGAAAAATCCAAAGGTTAGGTGAACATCGGTTGAAAATATTAGTAAAACATAAGCACAACTAACCTAGGGCCAAGGTTGTATCTCTAGCTTTTCCAAGTGGCCTGGCATCGGGTCTTATAGATTCAAGCAGATGGCGCTCATGAAAGCGCAAAGGGAAAAGCCGTCTAAAAGCATCTACTTCCATCTCTGATGACAAATCACTAGAGCCATTTACTGGATCCATTCTGTTTAATCCGTCTTGTCAGACCTTTCAGAAAGAAAAAAAACAGATTGGTGTATCAATACAACGTCACTGATTTGATAATGTAATGGCCCTTGAAAATACAGTATATACATTATTTGGAGTCTAGGACTACCATAAATATTATTCCCCCACATCCTGAAATATGTTCAATTATCCAAAGGTCTAATCTCCATTCAGGTAATTGGCAATAAACTTAAACCCCAAACTAGAAAGCACAAAAACAAAAAAAGAATCATAATTGTTTTCTATAGTCATTCAACATTCAAAGCACCGAAGTTTTAGCTAAATCGCATCAATGTTATAAGCTTACATTCAAGAAATCTTTTTTCAAAGGACTCTTCTTTTTTAGTTTGATAAAAAATTATAAGAGATTACTGATAAATCAACCATTCATAAAAGTCACTCCTCTAAGTAATGAAAATAAACACAGAAGTAAATTAATAGGTCAATTAATTGATAACAGTTAATACATCGAATAGCAAAGAGAGTGGCGATTGGGAAATGGCTAGAGGGAGGAACGGTACCTGGACCTGTAGAAGCTCGATGAAACGTCTCTTCACACACATAGAGAGAGGGGCAGAGAGAGGGTTGGAATGGGTAAATAGATCAATTTAAACAAACAAAAAACTTTTAACTTATTAATACCTATTTATTAATTTTACAAATAATATAGTATTATAAATAGACAAATTTAAACGATCGGGATTATGACTTGTCCTCTGTTGTAATTTTGTAAGAACAAGTCACAAAATAAAGAGTTATATGTAGATAGAAAGAAAGTAATACTATTAGCTTTAATAGAGTTCATATTTCTTACAAAAATATCAAATTGACACTAAACAATTGAAAGTTGTGTATATTGCTTAAGAAATAAGTATAATTAATAAATAATGATGTGTTTGTTATAGTTAATTTAAGTTTTTAAAATTGATATTTTTCATACGTAAAAATAATAAATTTACAAATTTCCTCCCATGTGAATAACAGATGGGTCACACAATCAAATTTATTTTCACACGTAAAAAATAATAATGTGTGTTGTTATTCAAATTCTATTCGTATTTTTATTTGAACTATTTTTTATACTCATATGTAGATCATATTATTAACAAATTTGAGTATTGTTTCGAGTTCAATCGAGGTCGAACTCTTTGGTTCAATTTACCGTTTATGGTAACTCTCTTAGGCTGAGTTAGGTGCTGTTTGTTTATATCTGATTGTCTCTTAATGGACTGTCTCTTATTCGCTAAGAGGCATGATGCTGTTTTTTTTTTGTTAACTCTGAATGCCTCTTAATTGGTAAGATATAAAATGAAATCTTAATAATTAAGAGGTATCTCTTCATGTTTTTTTTAATATTTTATATATATAAATATATTCAATAATATTATGCACTCATTTTTATTAAATTGAATATTTAAAATTATTAAATAAAATTTTACCATTTAAAATGGTAAAATAGTGTCATTAAGAGACAACTTACTTTTTATTTATCAAATAAATTTTTAGATTCAAACCTCATAACCATTCAGAGATCTAATTTATTAAGACATTATAATCATTCGTATCTTAATTCTCAGGTTTATCAAACATAACCTTAGCCAATTAGGTAAAATTCAATATTATCAAATTATATATTTTTTATTTAGTTTGGGAATGTGAACATATTATATCATATTGTTTGTTTGTTTGTTTGTTTGTTGTTGTTATAGGAAAAAAGAAAAAGAAAAAAATATTTACATATGTATATATTTTATCATTGTGTAGTTATATAACACAATAAACTCATATTATAATACTTGAATCAATGTTAAAGATTTTTTCTTTTTGATAACCTATTATATTACAATTTAATGTTTGAGATATATTTCATCTAAGGGAGTATGGAAAAAAAGTCATAAGTGAATTAAGGAAACTGTGACCCTTGTACAGTAAAAAAAAGATTTACATTGATTTCAATGCTAAAGATTTAGATGGTTATGATATGCCTTTTTAAAAAGATTCTACCCAAAAGTTGATGAACCCTCAACCAATTTTTGAGCCGATTTTTTATAATTTGGAGTTGAAATTTTATGAAGAAATTAGAATTGTTTTTTCCCCTCATGTCCAGTATTTACTATTCCTAAAAGGATTTAGGGCTCATTCGGATATGACTATTTTAAAATTTATATTAATAACATAAAATTCAAAAAATTCTAATTTGATTTGGGCTGAAAATGGTGTTAGGTGGCTGTACGAAAAACCCCAAAAATTTTACTTCTAAAAAATGTCACTAGACTTATTGTATTTGTAAAGCACAAAACCCTACAATTATTCATTCACCCAGAAAGTCGGTGAGATTGACAAGAGAAGAAAGAATGGCGTGCAGCGGAGCTTCCTGCCAGTCTGGTTGCTACAACGAAGAACAAGGAGAAGAGCAGCATAAGAAGAAGGAATCTTCCAATGGAATTCTGCCAACTGGCACTGATTCTCCCAACCATCACCCTAGCAACCTCTGCTTAAAGTGTAAGTTCAATGAAACCATCACCGCCGCCACGGACGGTGGTGTTACCGGCGGAGACGGTATCAAATTCTGTCCCGACTGTTTCCGCAGCAATCTCTTCGGGAAATTTAAGTTTGCGGTCACCTCCAACGCCATGATTTCCCCCTCCGACAAAGTCCTCGTGGGCTTCTCCGGCGGTTCTTCTTCCAGGTTTCTCTCCTTAATTCATTTACTATCATTTCCATATGAAATAAATTATCCATTCATTACTGTCAATGTTTGTGATTCTGTACCACAAGGATGGATAATTATTTGCATGATACCTTTTATGTACATAAAAGTTTTGTATAATTCATAATAAATCAAAATGCTAATGGATCCACATCAAAACTATGATCCCTTGTGATAGACTCCACGGCACGCTTGCGTGAGGTGGTCGTCGCCCCGATCGTTTCTAGCACAGTTGTTGGGTGAATTGCTTGCAACACCTTAACCCCTCGCCTATATGTAGACGGTAATCTTGGTACAATTGCTCGCGTTTGGAATTCTGCGTTGAATGGACACCAACGACACCTTGACCCCTCGCTTATATTGAAGCGGTAATCTCGGTACAATCGACGATTGATGCGGTAGAAGACGCCACACACAACTATGAATTGTTGTATGATAAGTCAAATTGAATCTCAAAGAAATAACTAAGAAAAATACTTAGGAATTCTTCAAAGAACCAAAAGAAGAGAATAACCTCACAAATATATTGAATAATGAATAATGTTTAATTGTATTTGATTACATAACTTGAACCTCTATTTATACTACTCAAAACAATTCAAATCCTAATAGGAATTTATAAACTATAACCCTAATAACAATCCAAATCCTAATAGGAATTTATAAACTATAACCCTAATTTCTATAAGGAAATAGAAATCAATTTGGAAAAGAAATTTAATTAAAACAATCCAAATCCTAATAGGAATAGGATTATAAAAATCTAAAAATCCTTCCAATATTGTGTAAACGAAATTCTTGGCCCACATGCTAATATGATTTCGTCCTCAATTGTGAGATTGGACTTTAATTTGGGCTTGTATTAAATTGACCCAAATTTATGTCTCATGCCCATTAGCCTCCTCTTTGGATTTTCTTCAGCCCAATTATTTGAAATAAATTGACGAAAAATTCTGACCCGGTCAATCTGTCATCATTCCCCTCCTCTTCAAAAGGATTTGTCCTCAAATCTGGCATCCGCTCCCCTTGAAAAGGATTTGTCCACAAATTTGATCCTACATCAAACAATCAAAGTTAGAATCACCGAACAAAACATAACCACAAGTCTCACCTGATAATTTAAATGAATGAGCAATATCAGCAACGCAATCAAGAAATTGAAAAGTTCTAACTCCTCCTGGATCAAATATTAAAATGAAAAACTCTTCATGTGATAGATTCTCCCAATGACGAATTCCCGGATCAAACAGAAATCTTATGATATCGATCATTTTCAAACATAACCACGCCAATGATCCTGGGTCAAATATCAATACTTGAAATTCGTCATGCTGCTCACGCAAACTCTCTTGAATTCCTGGATTAAACACGAAACAAAACAAATCAATAAGTTTCTTTTGTCTAATCACGAAGAAATTAAATAAACCAAAATCATATGCATACTCTACTAAGACAATATTCAAAACACTTCCCTGTAGATGTCTTATGCATTGAACGGGATGAACTGCACGATCCATGTTTTTCTCGATGAATATGATCCTATCACGAATCTGCAAAACACAACCAACCTCCCTCTTTCCATTGACATTAACACAATAAAGAACAAATAATGTTATCAACGGAGTAAAAAGGTCACAAGCATAAATTGAAAATTCAATTGCATATCGACGATGATCACAAACAAACTCAACACATGCTAAAGAATTTCCCAAAATGTTGACAAAAATCGGAATATCATCAAAAGAGAGAATAACAAATTTTCCCATGAAAAAATGTAAAATATAATTCAACAATTCCATAGAAGTATGCAATGCCTTAGCTAATCCAAGTGAACTAACTACACATGCAAATAACTCATCTCTCAAACCATCTTGATGATAAACATTTCTTAAATCAGAACCATATGATAGCAAATCATGTAATGAAGATTGCTCCAACGAAACAACATGATTACTACCATTGTCAACTAACGACAATTCATGTAAAGATTGACTAACATGAAACCCTAAGTCAATATTCGGATAACAAAACCTAGAATTAATTTCATGCAAGTAAACACATCGAAAACGAGAATATATATCATAATCATAAACTAACTCAATATAAATCAAATATCCTCCATAGTTTATGATAAAAATGATTCTACCATCAAAATAGCTAACAACAAATTTTCCAACGGAAGCATGCAAAACATGTTTTAAATAACTCATGAAAACACTAGATGCATCAGTTAATCTAACAGAAATAACTAACAACCTATATAACTCACATGCTAAAACAATTTTTCATTTATCACAATATTTCATGCTAAATTGATTAGGCATTATCATCACATGACCATTATCACATGTATATAAAACATAAGTACTATGCAATTTATCAAGCATATTATCCAAACAAGAAAAAGAATAACGATACTTGTTTACCAATTCAAAATCGACGAACAAACTCGTTGTCCCATCCTCCTTATATACTATGATCTTATAATCAACACATGAACTCATGTCTTCTCTCACGATACCCACTTTCACCAACTCTCCAACCCGCCTTGGTAACTCCGTCGTCTCCTCGGGAATACTATCAGCTGATCGGTACAGAATGATATTACGGGGTATTTCATCAATAACCTGTACAAGAGACAAAACAAAACTAGACAAAGAAGAATCATTAGTGTTAGTATTCAAAAGCGCCGTCTTGTACGAATGTACAGTCATTGGCTTTTCAAAATATAACTCACTTTTCAACTCACTCTCTTTTTCATAGTCAAATATTTCTTCTCTCTCTTCTTTATGCTCACCCTCTCGTTTGTTTTTCTCTCGTTTGTTTTCAAGGTCACTCTTATCCTCTTTATTCTCAATCTCTCTTTTCTTTTCATTCTCACTCCTTTCAATTTTTTCTTTAACATTATCAATCTTTCGAACAATTTCTTTTTGTTGATCTTTTCCACATGTATTTCCTTGTACGAACTCATCTTCTTGATTACTTTCTTTCGGAGGTTCATCATCTTGCTTTTGATCATGGATTTCATCTTGAACACTCGAACCTAATAACTCTCCTTGGACTGCTTATTCTATAATTTCTTCCACCTCCCCCGGCTGATCTTGTTTCTTTTGCGCCTTAGGAGTATATTGTAGTTGCATCCAATAATCTTCCTTGTTTACTTGTGTGCGAACACTCCTGTTATTATCTACTGTAGATGGCCCTGAAGGTTGCTCTACATGTCTTCGAGATGTATATTCCTCCTTCCTGTCACGCTCTACTGGAGCAAACCGCTTTCTCATTGCTGATTTTAATTCTGCCCATGTCTCGAATGGACGCTCCCCATATTTTTGTTTGATAAGCTGCCACCATATAATTGTATGATCGGAGAACTCTTGAACTGCCCGTCTGACCTTCTTCCTCTCGGAGTAATCATGATACTCAAATTCTCGCTCCATTTTTCTCTCCCATCTCATATATGCCTCTGTATCAATATTGCCTTGGAAAGTATTCCTTTGAGACCCATAAGAACTTTCATAATTGTAGCCATACATGTTTGCTGTAAAACAAAGGTTAGTAGATAAAAATTTTCCTCGCACACTCCCTTACGTGTTTCGCTCAAATAATGATGAATCACTCGTGTATCGCTCAAATTTGGCTTTTACCCTCTAATAATCTTACACTCTTGCCTTTTACCTCAAATATTCTCTCTAATAGGTTCTTATTGAATTCCCTAGCAAAATTCTTGGTTTTACTAATCAATTCAAAATTACTTATCACAAAATAAAAATATAGATGGTGTGACTATCAGAATACCACAAAATCACTGATCGATTGTCTTGTACTCCACTTATATGCGTCAGATTTATAAATTGTAGCTCCGTTTCAGAATTGATGATGATGGAACGGTATGAAATCTTCGTTGGAATTTGATGGTGTGCTACAAGTTTGGTTAGCACAATGAAAATATGAATATTTTTTTTTTCTTTTCCTTTTTTTTTTCTTTTTTTTTTTGCTTTTTTTTTTTTTACAATATATATTTCGACAGAAAATTAAAGATAAGTAACTTGCTAGAAAGGCTTAGCTTTGATACCAAATGATAGACTCCACGGCACGCTTGCGTGAGGTGGTCGTCGCCCTGATCGTTTCTAGCACAGTTGTTGGGTGAATTGCTTGCAACACCTTAACCCCTCGCCTATATGTAGACGGTAATCTTGGTACAATTGCTCGCGTTTGGAATTCTGCGTTGAATGGACACCAACGACACCTTGACCCCTCGCTTATATTGAAGCGGTAATCTCGGTACAATCGACGATTGATGCGGTAGAGGACGCCACACACAACTATGAATTGTTGTATGATAAGTCAAATTGAATCTCAAAGAAATAACTAAGAAAAATACTTAGGAATTCTTCAAAGAACCAAAAGAAGAGAATAACCTCACAAATATATTGAATAATGAATAATGTTTAACTGTA
This sequence comes from Panax japonicus, assembly GCA_020205505.1. NCBI lineage: Eukaryota > Viridiplantae > Streptophyta > Magnoliopsida > Apiales > Araliaceae > Panax > Panax japonicus. The sequence continues at coordinate 15,013,821 of CM035094.1, read as the reverse complement.
TTTGATTACATAACTTGAACCTCTATTTATACTACTCAAAACAATCCAAATCCTAATAGGAATTTATAAACTATAACCCTAATAACAATCCAAATCCTAATAGGAATTTATAAACTATAACCCTAATTTCTATAAGAAAATAGAAATCAATTTGGAAAAGAAATTTAATTAAAACAATCCAAATCCTAATAGGAATAGGATTATAAAAATCTAAAAATCCTTCCAATGTTGTGTAAACGAAATTCTTTGCCCACATGCTAATATGATTTCGTCCTCAATTGTGAGATTGGACTTTAATTTGGGCTTGTATTAAATTGACCCAAATTTATGTCTCATGCCCATTAGCCTCCTCTTTGGATTTTCTTCAGCCCAATTATTTGAAATAAATTGACGAAAAATTCTGACCCGGTCAATCTGTCATCACCTTGTTCCACAAAAATGCCTCTTTTTGTCCTTTTGATTTCAATTTGTGAAATCCTAAATTGTAAAGTTTGTGATTTATGCATGTTTTGAAAATAATAAAATTTGTAAATACCATTACTTTTTGATACTTTGATCATAACTACAGCCATCTATTACCTAGATCAAATGAATTCATATCAATTTTGAATTTTAGAATTTCATAATTTGGCTTCAAAAAGTCAAAATGAGACTCTTTTTTATGCAAGGGAGGGATTATGATTTTAAAATCCATATAAGTTTCATAACTAATATGTTAAAGATAAACAATCAAGTGAACTTTTCTAGGATATAGGTTGTAGGTTGTGTAAGATGCTGATAATCATGGCACCTTATGTTGGTTTCCAGTATGCTAGAGTTCTCCCACTTCATAGCATTTGGATTCATCCCTAAGCAAATATATGTATTTTTAGGGTGGCTCTTCAATTTGTACATGAGATGCAACATAAAGCACAAAAGAATTTTGATGCAAGTAGGGATAGATCCTTACCAGTATTTGGTGTTGGAGTTGCTTTTATTGACGAAAGTGCCTATTATCCAGTCCCTTCTCATGAATTTGACGAAGCAGTTGAAGACATGAAATTGATTGTGGACAATTTAGCTCCGCCAAGAAAAGACTTCCATATTGTTCCAATTGAAAGCATCTGCTCTTCAGATTCCAGTGATGGAAGAGATAAAGTGAAGGAGTTACTAAATGCTGTCAGTGATACAACTGGAAAAGAAGATTTACTCGTTCAGCTGCGTATGTTGTCATTGCAAAAGGTTTGGTTTTATATCTTGTACTACTTTTATTGTAAGCATAAATGAGGGGAGACATTGTATAGATATATGCATAAACTGCAATGTTGCATCATGGTGTAGATTGCTATTGAAAGTGGATATACAAAACTTGTGCTAGGATCATGCACATCAAGGATTGCTTGCCACATCATCGCGTCAACTGTTAAGGTTCGTCTTTTTCATTTTTTGAAGAAATTTTAATTAGTGGATCTTATGAAACTCTGTTTCATCAGGAGAGGTACTAGATCTACTTTCATTAATTGTATACTCCCTCCGTCCCCCAAAAGGATGACTAAAGGTACAAAAATAAAGTACATAAAGGGTAATTAAGTTATTTAGCTGGGTCCATTAGTATAAAAAATAAAAGTACTCATCACTTTATATAATCTTGTAGGGTCACTAATTATAAATATGGAACTCTCTTACTCTCTTTCCTAATTAAAAATCTGCTTGATAAATATACCGAGATAAAGTACTCTTGCCCTTTTAATTTCATGAAAATTTATTTCTTATGCCTTCTCTTATCATACATTAATTTCCTTTTCCAGACACAATTTCTCCGAGTCAAGCTTTAATATTAAAAAATGTCTGTCTATCCATTCATTTATCAGAAACTCTAATTCTCATGGAACTGTGGAAAGTAAAACGGCAACTGCTATATTCTTGTATGTAATGTTGTACACTTTTCCTCCCTTGACCTGTAAATGAGAGTCCTATTTAAGTTTTGATTTTTCATGTATATAGAAAAATTGTTTAAGGCACGCTTAAATATATTTTAATAGATTTTTAGGATAGTAAATATTGATTTTAAGAAATGTAGTGAAAAATAATGGAAAAATCTTGTCTCTGTTTGTCCTAGAAACTTCCCTAGTAAGTTTGGATTATTGATATTCCTTTGTCTTGCTAGATGATTACTTCTTGTTCCTAGCAACCATCTCTGTAGCTTTGTGTTAAAAGTCCATTCTACATGTCAAGGCCTAGAGTAAATTTGGAAGAAAGTGATTACATTTTCATCAATTAAATGACATTCCTTCCCTGCAGAGCATCTTTGTTGTGGTGTGGACTCTTCATTTGGCTTTTTATTTTACTTTTTCATTAGTTTACTGAAGGAACTGTATTAATTTGTTTTGTATTCCATCAATTGAAAAAATTGTCTCGTTTTAGAAAGGTTTAGTGACAACTCAAATGAACAAGAAAGCAGAAAAAGGTGAGAATAAGTGTTAACAAATATGATAAGAACATTGATGGAAACAAGCCTGTAACATTATTTTGTTTTTAACAGGGCCAGGGTTACTCTTTAGCGGCAGATATACAATATGTTGATGCCAGGTGGGAGATACCGGTGGTGCTTCCACTACGTGATTGTCTCACACAAGAGCTCAACTTGCTCTGTAGACTGGACAGGTTTGTTCATGATACCTTTTTCATGTTTTCCTTTTTTGTAAGTTGGTCATTCCCCTTCCATCACCTTGAATGACTTTTTCTTGTTACGAGAGGATCAACACGGGAAGCCAATTTTTTTTTCTTTTTGCTTTGGGGTTGGGGGGAGGGGTTACCTGATCTGAAATAAAATTGAATCAACAACGTGGCGAGCCATATGGCCCGTATATATATATATATATATATATATATATATATATATATATATATATATCTTTGTTTTGGGGTTGGGGGGAGGGGTTACTCATTCCGAAATAAAATTTAATTAATATGTTATAATCTTAACATACATGACCACTTACTGATTCAATAGTTCCACAAGATACGTTCATCATATATATATGATGGGGCTAACTTTATACTGGCTTGGCAGTTTAAAGACTCTGGAGCTGTTTTCTTGTTCTCGTGCTGGCATCAACGGCTTGATCTCATCATTTGTCAAACTTTTACAGGTATATAGAAGATTGAACGTATTATTCTTTTTTTCTTTTTTTTCCCTTTATGACTATTGCTTGCAATTATAAGAATATACCATGGTCTGTTTACACAAAAAGAGCTCTATTTGCAAAATTACTTAAGGATATTTTTGTCTCATATTTACTCCAAAGTTTATTGAGTGTTTAGTTTAGTAATATTCATGGTATGATAATGAAATTGTTGTTTTAATTTTGAGGACATTGTGTTACTCTATACTACCGTCAATAGAAATTAGGCGCTTCTTTTGTAACAGAAAGAGTTGTCAATGGGACTATTTTTGGAACTGAGGGATTGATTATCAAATAATGGAAATGCTTAATTTTAGTAGCAATAAGTAGAGAGCCTTGTTTAGAGGTTTAAAGAGACTTATTTTATTGATTCTAGTTTGCCTAAAATTCAAACTATATTAAACTCAAACTGAAGTCCTCATCGGAGCCAGTGACAGTGATTTTACCTTGAAGTTTGCTCCTGATGCAGTTACACTATTAATCTTCAAATTCATTATAACTTATGTTTTCAGGAAGAAAATCCTTCACGAGAGTGCACAATTGTAAGGACAGCTGGAAAGCTTACTCCATTCCAGTTTAATAAGATTCCAGAAACTGACGACTGTAATGTGCAGTTGGCATCTCGACGCCTTCAAAAGAAATTTAATTTGAACTTTAATGAATCTCTTCCCCCAGAAGCTTTCTGTCCAATTTGCAATAGTCCACTAAACAAAAGTGATTTCCCAAGCTTAATTACTTTTGAGAACGGCCAATTGAGTCCTGAAACATTTGTGGATAGATGTTGTGCGAGTTGCCAGTTTCAGATACTTCCCAAAGAAACAGTATCCATGGAGCACTTCTATTCTCTCTTACCACATCCAATCACTGGCCGAGCAATGCATGGCAGTTGTGGCAACAAGGGATGGTTAAGGTGAGGATTAAGGATGTAGTTTCATGTAAAAATTTTGCATTTAAGTTGCATTAAGGATGTTGTTCTATACTTAGATCAATGGCACTTGATTGCATTGTTGAGATAAGAAAACGTGTAATAATATTATACTGAACCTAATTTTGTGTTGAGGGTAACTAATTTGGCTCCACTGCTGACGAGGGATCTATGGTCCAATATCAGTGCTTTTGAACTATGTTTTGTACCTCAACTTAGATGAAAGATGTACTCCTTAACCTTCATTTTAGGTAGTTTCAGTGTACATTCTATATTTCTATATTTGGATTCTTGTATCTAATATCATTTTCATCATGCATTCAGGGAGCAAATACAAGATTGCCTTCTTTCAGATGGTGAAGATGGAACCTGACTGCTTGAGCCTACTGTTTACTTTCTCTTCTGAAGTTTTGTTGCAGTTATTTATTCAGTTTAGTTGCTGACCTGTCCTTGGCTTGTGGTCAGAGTGATTGGGAATTAGCAGTGTCTAGTAACAAGAAGCCTAGATGAGTTGGATAGGAAGTGAACTCCAAAGTTGAATTTCTCTTGCAGATATATGAATTGATTTGAAACTGTTAAATTTACTTGTATATGGATGTTGTTGTTTAGTCTGTAGGTTGTCCCTATTGGATGTATAACCGGGTCATAGATTTCATTTGATCATACTGGTCAGATTCCATTTAAAATAACTCATCTTTACCGAGTATAAATTTCGTCCAGAAAATGGAACTGCACCTACTATCTTCCAGCTTCTACAGAACAGTTCTCTTGAAATTTGTTTGCAGCTTTTCTGGTAGCTTGAATGGCAGTGTCTGCTCTTACTAGAAGGGGGAGTTTTCAGATAACCTATATAAAGAGGTGGAAACATACAATGCACAATCACAAATGACTGAAGAGAGTGGGCGGGCAAAGCCCCAAGGCTGCTATCCCAATAGGCCAATACAGATATGATGGTCACTGCAGAAGATGATGAATATCCTTGGGGTTTAGCTCGTACAAAAATCTAAGTTTTGATCATACCAAGGCTTAGAACTTAGAAAGTGCATGGTATTGAAACAGCTTCAAAGTACAAGTCCATTCCTCAAAAAATGGGATTGACTGAGAAGCACCACAGCCAACTTGCACCAAAATATTTTGGCTATAAAGAACAAACTGGTGTATTCAATGTTGAGGACACCGACATCAGTACATGTAGTTCAAAATGTTGTTGTACCCACATTTATTCATTTGCATTGTTTCGTTTAAGTGAAAATATGTAGTTCAGATTTCTTGAATGCTGTTTTGTCCAAAAGTGAATATATTTTGTAAGTGCTCTTATAATTCATATAAAGGATTTTCAAAAGTAATAACCAAAAATCACAGATTTCAACTTGATCATTAAAGCATGATCAAGTTCAATGTCTGACTTCTCTCATTTGCTGGGACTGGGGGCATCCTTGGGAGTTGATCTGCATTTTCAACCAGTCATCTGGAAATGAGAGAAAAAAATTCCACCAATTGACTTTCACCGAGAAGAACACCCAATTTCTGGGAATAAACTGCTTCAATTAGGTCAAGTCCTATGCTTTGCACAACATCTGCAGCAGACATCTCAATGTACTCATTTAGGTTGTGCACTGTTCCATCTGCACAAGAAGAAAGAGAGAAAAACAACAATAGAAATGGGTACTTTAACTAAAGTTTTAAATGGACCGAGTTGAGTATTAAGTTACTCAGATTTGATTCACAAAATTTATCGAGTATAAAATAAAGTTTGATTGAGACTCGTTTAACTACCGAGTCTAGCGCGATCTCGAATCGAACCCGAGCAGTTTGAACTTTTCGAACTAATATGATCAAGTATCAATAAAAAATTATAATTTAAGGAGGTTCGAGTAATTTATCGAATTTTAAAATTTGTTCATATTTGAATCATTTATATTTCGAATCGAGCTTGAATCGAAATTTTAGTCGAGCACGAATCGAGCCCGAATTGTTTATTCATTTTACAGCCTTAACTTTAACTGCCTATCAAGTCAATCACAACATAAATTCATTATAAAATTGGACAAAGTAGTCTTGTATATCAAGTTGCACAAAATTAACTCGTATTTGCACTTGAAAATGGAAATGGCATATTTTTTACCTAATTTTAACAGGACAAAGTGTAATATAGTTGCTTTGACCTTCAGCAATTATGGCTTCATATGCAGGTGGTTGATACATATAGTTCCCTTCAGAATCTTTCATGTGCCTTCTATCAGATGCAAAGGAACGGAGGAATATTGGAGCATGCACAATCCTGAAAAACCTGATATCACAAGAGCATGATCTTTTGTTCAATATCATTTAATGTCATAATTTGACCTAATAAAATAACCCCCAAAAGTAAAAGAACACAAACTATAAGAACTATTAGTTTTACAAAAAGGAGGTATGCCAGAGTAAGTGGAGCATGATTTCAAGCATATGCTTCTCAACAAGGAAATGAATCAACAAATTCATCATACTCCTTTAGTGGGTTTATAGAAAGAATATCACTACCCAAGTGTTGCACCTGACCAGAACATTACCTCTGAAACTCAGAAAATAGCTGAATAGATGGCCTAACAGTTTCTGACACATAAGATGCTAGAGGAGATGGAAATTGAAGACTTGAATCTAAATCCCACACTAAATGCGGAGAATTGCCTTCTTTTTTCTGCAATAATAGACATTTTCACTTCAAAATTTTGTAAACATATGTACGTTATAGTAAAAACCTTGATGAACAAGATGGTTTCAATGAATATTATAGTGAATACATTAAAAGTAGTATGCCCTCAGGCCAAATTGGATGTGATAAGCATTTACTTAGTAATCATGAAGAGTTCATGCTAATGAGATCTAAATTTTAGATAGTTCTAATCGTTGGATCACTAATGTGGGATTACTGATTCTGGATACATTAGTACATATTATGCTTGCTCTGTTGAAGACGATGAATCATAACCATTTGTGCGGAGATACTAAAACAAGTAAGTAAGTGCTTATTTGAAAATAAGTTCACTGAACGTGACTCGCTTAAAAAACACCTAATAGAGTGATAGTTGTACAAGTGATCATTGAATTTGAATTTGAGATCATCGTAGTATTTTGTGTATTCTGAGGTATACTTTGTCATATTCCTTAAGACTTTTTGGGTATATCAAAGGGTATGTTTGGGTATAATCAATGTTCGAAAAAGCTAAAATCGGTACGAGGTGTTTTTCTCTGGGCTATGCGAGGCGCAAGTCTTGATTTAAAGACCTAAAAGTCCCCAAAAAATTATGAAAAAATACTAATAAAACCATAAAATAATTCATCATTAAAATTAAGGTCATAGAAGACATAAATAACCAACGTCACAGTAATGCATTCCACATATAAATGAGCTTTATTAACTCCCGGAGCTGCGATGCCATATTTCCAAGCTGGATCTTTTCTACCCATAATAATTCACTGTAATAATAATAAAAAATTGTTATTATATTTTGATAAAAGAATTATGGACAACACTAGTCATGTACTCATAATGATATTAGCAATTTATGTAAACAAATAATGATATTGTTATTGACAGTCTAAAAAACTAAATGAAATTATCATATGCTATCTTTGTTCAAAAAGAAATTAATAAAAACACAAACAGAGCAATACATCAAGACTTCTCTAAGTACACAACAAAAACTGTTTGGCAAGTTTATAACAGTGATCTGTTTGTTCAAAACTATTTTGTAACCTTTGATCACCTGTAACAATGAAATAAACAGAGACTACATTGTTGGAAAAAGACAAAGAAAAACAAAATAGAACATACCTACACCACTCAGAAAAACAGAAGACGCCACTCAGAACAGATAAAGAAAAAGAAAACAGAAGACGAGACAGACGAAGAGGAGTAGAAGACGCGACAGAGGACTCAGGAAGACGAGACAGAGGAGATGAGAAGACGCGGCGAAGAGGAGAGCAGACTGTCGCGAATAGGACAGAGGAAGAGGACAGAGGAAAAAGGAGGAGAAGAAGAAGAAGAAGAGGAGAAAGATAAGGAACATACCTACAGAGTGTCGCGAAGAGGAGAGCAGCGAAGTCGATGCAGCCAAATCGGTAAGTCGAATCTAAACATTAAACCAAATCTGATCTTAGGGTTTTTTTTAAAGCCAAAATGAGGCGCACGCCTCGAGGCGCAAAGCCACGAGGCACAAGCTTCAGTCGAAAAAGGCATAAGCCTCGCACCAAACTTCATCCGCCTCGCTATAAGGCGCGCCTCGAGACGCCCGCCTCGAGTGTTATTTCTAACATTAGGTATAATAAAGTATGCATGTAGGTAGGTGAATGATCAACAAAGGAACTACCACTTCCAGTAAAGGGAGAAAATGTCATATACGATTCGATAAATGACAACGCAGAAATTCTTGGTCAAGGTGAATGGAAAATAAAAAGAAGTTTCTAATTTACATTAACTAAAGTTGTGTATTTGAGAATCGAAATGCATATGATCAAATAAATAAAACTTGTCAGTAATTTCATATCTTACGTTTGATTGAGACATTGTATGGTAGAAGGATTGAATTGTACGGTAACTATTCATGAAATTGGTTTTTTGTGATTAAACGTTGATTTCATATTATCCGGATAGTCATGATATGTTGAGAGGTGTAACTTATGATGTATAATAAATATTCTTTATTTATATTTCAATTAAATGAGTTTAATTCATTATAAATAAAATAGAATGGTTCTAATTTATTTATTCTACTACCGGTATAATATCGAACCTAAAGGTCACACAATAAAAGAGAAATATTATTTTAGAAGTAATTAGCTTAATAAAAACAATATAGTATTTAGAGAAATACTAATATTTATAATTAAGTATTTGGAGAAATACTAATTATAAATTAATAAGAGGAGTCTTAATATTATTATTATAAATAATTTAGTTCCTAAATAGTTTGGGAATTAAATGAAAACTCTAAAGAGTTTAGAAGGAGAAAAAAGTCTATATAAGGAGAGGCCTTGTGAAAGATTGGTGACTAATGCAATTCTTGCAAATTTTTGTCTAAAACCTATAGACTTAGAAGAGAGAGAATTAGGGTTAGCCACCCAGGTTTGAAGAAATCTAAATTTATTTCTGCAATTAATATTCTCTTAGTGGATTATCTTTAGAGCGTTGCACACACTGAGTAACTAACTTTTGATCCGAGGATTTGAAGAAGCACGAAGAAGCAAAAGATTGAAACTTGAAGATCAAAGGAGTTGATTCATCTTCTAAAGGTATATCTTTTATCCTTCTTCGATTAATAATATCGCATCAAGGTGATCTTGAGATTGCTGTAAAAAATTTAAATATGATTTATGTCATACTTCTGCTTTATATACTAGTGATTGTATGTATGTTTAAAGTTTTTAAATCTGCAAACCAACATACATCTGCTCTCACCTGAACACAGACTGACATGATAATCCCACAGAGTAATACCATCAGCTCTCTGGCTAGCCTTCTGATGCCACAACGGGAATCTGCATGATGTACAATTGAATATTTCACTCAATCCTATCAAGCTAGCCCATCAGACTAAACAATTCATGAGGGAATATGAAAATAATTATATTCACAACAGATGTATATCCTGATATAGTGTAAAACCATAATGTATATATCTGACTTTGTCTGCTGCACGAAAAATATTCTCAAGCATAACCTACTCTACAACGATAAAATGCTGAATGTTGGTATCTTGAGATAGATAAGTTACTGCATTTACACTCTTTATTCAGTATCAAATATTAATATTGAGACACGTCTGTAAGACATTCCAACCACTGAGCCAAATTCATTCACTGGTATTATTTGTGAATAGTCTACATTTAATTGCATTTGTGGCTCTCAAATATTTTATAAACTTTAACATGTAACGTGTGAAATATCTTAATCTAATATGTTATATATCTAGCTCATTAATGTCTAATTTTACTATATTTACAATAAATTGTTTATATTCTTTAAGTAAGCAGTAAATAAGAAAAAATGTTAATTATATTCTATGTTTCATCAAAATAATTTTGTTAATCAAAATTAAACTTTGATGTCAATACTTGGGAATGTGGCTGCTAAAGTGGATATAATATTATGCAAAAGTGCAGTAAATGCCGATCCATCACAAAATATACATAACCTTGTAGTGCAGTAAGAAATCTATTCCCTGTACACTCAAATAGATCTTTGTTAATTATAATTCTATGTTGTTACTTGTCTGATCTTCCAGCATAATGGAACAAAACAATATCTTTGAGTTAGTGATTCCTGCTGATGTTCAAAAGCATATTGATCTTCATTTCAATATCACCATTAATAAATTGAGCATGTTGGCATTACGTGTTTATGTGTGTGTGTGTGTGTGTGTGTGTGTATATATATATATATATATAGCGGAACACTTCTCAAAAACAAATTACAAAGAAAGCATGTAACTCTTACCTGCTTCTTCTCATTGGAAATGAAAACAACAAAGAGATCAGATCCTTCTCCAGCTTCCATCCCATCGGTACATAATTTCTTGCAAAGATGGTACACATTCTCCTCACTCAACACAAAAATAAAATTAGAAATGACAAAAGATTCACGAGTCAGCAAATAAACTTCTCTCTCTTTTAATCATGATTGTGAATCATAAACTAAGCTCAAAATACAGTTAAACTTACATATAATCAGTCAATGTAAGAACAAAGTAGAATTATATAGTTAAAATTTCATACAATTTCAGTTACTATTCAGTAAGATTTCCATTGTTTACTAATGGAACCCTTGAAGGCTTTTTCCATAAAGGCCTAGTCTACACCAAATAACAATGTATTGATTTTCCATTGTATTTTTGTTACTGGGGCATTGATCAACATATCAAAAAGGAGTAAGGACTATGACGAAGTATTGATGATAGTAATCAGATTAAATCTTCTGATTTTGTTCAGAGCCATGTGATCTCCTCTCTATACCTTGCATACAAACCTAGGATAATCCCTCTTTTTAACAGTTCCAATGCATTTAACTTGTAAAAAAGGATGGGGTCCAGTTGACCAAACTATATCAAACATAACTCATTTTCAGCTAGAATAAATAAGTCAAATTCAAATTTGAGATTAAGAAGATATTCCGTAAACACCACATAGTGATAATAATAGATGCTTCTTTGATAGGCAAATTAGTATATTGCACGACTTGTTTTCAACTTTTCATTATCGACTCAGTGATTGTCAAATACACAACAATATATCAGGAGTCTAGAAACAAAAACTTGACTTTGGCTCTATTTATTTGCTCTGAACAGTCACTAAATGGGCTACAGTGCTGACCGAATAACAGATATGGGAAAAAAGCTTGTTTGTGTGTTGAGTTCAATTCAGCACTCTTATTTAGGGCTCTGAAACAAATGTTTGTTGCGTGTTTTATTTGGTAATCCAGTAACTCAGATAAAATTGACCAATCAAGGGTCCCCAAAGTGCAAATATCTCTCGAATTTTAATCTAAAACAAGGAAATGTGCAGAGATCTATATAACCAAAACAAAATAAGTTAGTAGATCATGTCATTAACAAAATGCTACTCCAATTTATAAATCTGATCAAACATGGTCATTCGATTCCTTGATTAAAATGAGCTGCAAGAAAATTGCGTAAGGCAGAGAAGAAATTTTCCAATGTTTTCCTGTCAACCATCAAAGCTTGAACCAATGAGATAAAGTTGCTGAATTTTTTTTCGAACCCAGCAAGTTTCTCCATGAAGAAATTGTGATTGAAATTAAAGCCCTTGCTTCGTAAGAAGCACAAGATATTAGTTGCAACAGGTGTCCAGCCATACAAAACATAGAACGAGAATGTTTGTATCTTTATTGTATTAAATAAATATTTTACTTTTGTTCTTGTGGATTTGCAAGGATGGCCAATGACATACTTTGTGCTCAAGTGTTGTCATGGACAAAAATGTGTGCGTAGGGTTTAGCTACCTACCTTGACTCTGGAAACTGTTTAGTCAGATAATCAAAAGAGACATGGCACAACACAAGTTTTCACTTTTCATTCATCTACACACTCTGAACAAAATCATCAATGGCAGGTTCATTGCACAGAATGAGTTCATCTTGGCAGTATAAAGTGAAGTTAGCAAAATCATAAAAGTTGACAAGTTTTGACACTAAAAGAAAAATATACTCTCTATTTTAGGCTTTTAGCAAAACTTTGTTAAAAATTAATTAAGTTCGTATCAATTTTGAATGATAGGGTTTTGGCATTTACTTTTTTGGGTATGGAAGGAGCATATATATTGCAAAAAAACACATTAATAATTTGGGTACTAAAAGATAACATTTGAAGGAAAAGAGTGTCCACAGATTACATTAAATCGTAATAGAACCAACTAAGATTTCCATAATGTACATTTGTATGTTTTATGCCTGATTTTGTTGAAAATTTTAGATTAAAAGTTATGGAGTGAGAGATTACCAATAATAAGGCGTATGGCGAAACTGTGAACTGTCAAAAGGAGCATCGGCTGCCGTTAAATCCAAATTCGAACTCCTCGTCGTAGTCATCTCGGGCTTATTTTGATTCTCGCAGCGGGCAGCGGCTATGGAATATGGAGGGCAAAGAGGGGTAATAAAATAAAAAACTTTTTTAAAAGTTATTGATCCGGTCGCGGGTTTTTGATAAAAATGAATATGAATATATTGAATCTGAATCAAAAAAAATTATTTATAATTAATATATTTGAAATATTTAAATAATAGATTTTATTATTTTATTTTTAAAAAAAAATTTAAAATTATTGTAAATTTATTTAATATAATATAATAGTTAATATTATAAAAAAATCATTCAGCCGATATTTAGTCAAAAAATAGGACTTAAACATTCCGTTCAAATTGTTTGAATAGCTAACCGATTTAGTCGTTCAAACAATTTTTTTTAAAAAACAAATGCACTGAATGATTGAATCGATAATGCTAAATTTGTTTGGTAATTTTTTAAGAGAAGTTTTTTTGTCCCTTAACACAAGTTTTTTTGTCAATTAATATATGATGTTTTAAAATTTCAAGCAAGCATTAATTACTTAGTTCCCAAATATTAAATATAACTTTGGTTCTCTCACTATTTTTTGTCCAATAAATAATAATATCTTTTTCAATACAAGGACAGTATAAATATTTAATATTATATTTAATACTATATAATTATTTTTTAATACGTATTCATAACTCGAAAAAATCTTATATTAAGAGACGAAGAGAGTTAATAAATAAGTAAACACCAACAAACAAAAAGAAGTGAAAATATAAAGTTTTCCCTTTCCTAACCAATTTCACCCACTTTTACACTTTGTTTCTGAGTTTTAAAATAGACATAAAAAAAAGAAATAAACAGAAAAAAATAAAAAACTTAAAATTTTTGTCATTTTTTTCCTGTCCATTTTAATATTCTCCTATGGACTCCCTCTCAACCCAAACTCATTATTCAATTTTAGTGATTTTTCGTGTCCATTGATTCCCTTTTAAATTGGAATTCAATCGCGTGGAATTAATTTGTGTTACGTTACATTCACACTATAAATAATAGCAACGAGAGGGTGGTGAAAATTCGATTTCTTTTTGAATAAAAATAAATTAAAATTATTACAAAAATACGCTGTTATTTATGATGCCCATATAGGACAGACACCATAAATACAATTTACTCTAATAATAATAACAAAATAACTCCACCTTACTTATTGTTACCGAATGGTTTAAAATAATTATTTTAAAAATAATTTTATAAAGTTTATTCTCTAAAATTATTTTGTTAATATTTTTTGACTAAAATTATTAATAAGATCTTACGTTACAAATAGGAAATTAAAATTAAATACAATTCCTTATTGTGATTTGCACACACACAAACACAAAAAGAGTTGAGAAAAAATCGACCGGACCACAGATATGAAAAAGAATTGGGAGGGAAAATACGGCATCGTAGAGTTTCCCATTTCATAAATGGAATCAGAAGAGCGTGTAACACAGCGCATAGAGCACCCAAACGCAACCTCCGGCGACGGCGATAATAACAACCACCCAAACACACGGCGGATGATATGCCTCAATGGCTGCGATAGGCCAGTAAACGTATGCCTATGCGATAAAATCCCAACGCCGCCAATCCCTACAACAACTCAAATTGTAATCCTGCAGCACCCGCACGAGCAACGCCACAAGCTCGCCACCGTTCCGGTACTCTCCAAGTGCCTCCAAAACTGCCGAATAGTAATTGGCCGTCGCCTACGTCACGGTGTTTCTCCCCTTCTCGACGCTCTGTATGATGCAGCTCTTCAAAACCCTAATCAACCACGTCGAGCAGCCTTTCTCTTTCCTGGTTAGTGGCAATTGATTGTTCTTATTTTTTTGTTATTTAACCATTTAATTAAATACGAAGAACACAAAAGTTGATGTTTAAATTTTAATTGATGTGCAACACCATGGTATTTTAGATGAAATTATATCAAACTTGACAGCAGTTGAAAGACTCTCCAGATATAAGATTAAAGTTCATAGATTTGAATCTTATAGAAGTTTTGATCAATTCAGTGATATAGCAGTTGGTTTTGAAAATACTAGGATTCTACCTCTAAGTTCCTTAATCTATCGAGTTGAGCACTTGTGTTTGTTAAATGCATAATCACTTTTTACAAAGCACCAAATGAACCATCAAAGCTTAAATAGCTCCACTGACAAAGCATTCTCAAGATAATTTAGGTGATGAATTTGCACTGGTTTGTTGTACTTTTGTACTTGTTAAAAAACAGTTCACTTAAGAAACAGACGAGACAAATTTGTAATGTTTCTTTCTTCATGTTATCGAGGCATGGACAAATATGACTGTGTAACTTATAATTTTTCAGGTACTGACACATTGCCTTCAGTGGAGATTAACCAGTGGAAAGCTTTCCATAATGATGCTAATGTGAGCAATCACATTTTGATTGCTTTTGATGGGACCTGGAAGCATGCGAATGAGATGATACATGCAAGTTTACCGTTCTTAACAAAGTTTGCGGTTCAAGTTTGCTTAACTTATGATGTTCGGATAGATGGCTGCACGATATTTGATTCTGATTTAATTCTTAGGAAGGAGCCCTTCTGTGGGTGTATGAGTACAATGGAGGCTATTGCACGGTGTTTGCAAGTTCTCGAGCCGAATGGGGCTGAGATTGAGGTAACTTTGGTTGAGGTTGTAAGGGCTATGGTGAGGTTTCAAGCTTGTTTTCTGAAGCCCATGAAGCCAAGGATGAAGTTGTTGAAGAAGGGTAAAGCTGGTAATAAGAATACTAATCAGAGTACAAGATAGTCCAGTTAGTGACTTCAAATTCAATTATGCTTTCATTTGGTTCATTTGTGCTCTCTCTTCACCTCTATCACCCCCTCTCCCACCCCCAAAAACTAAAAAGAGCCCCTCTTACGAAATCGAACGTTTTAGGGGAACATGAATATATAACCAGCTTCCATGATCAAAGTTCACTTAAGTCATTTGATTTGATACATAGATTTACAAAGTGTATTTTTTTTGTTTTAATTTTTTATGTGGAAAGTTCTAAAAAGAAATACATATATATATATATATATATATATATAGATATTTGTTCTATCTTTTTTATATTATTATTTATCATCTGCTTCAAGCGTTAGTGCTCATGCTTTTTGTCGATTCATGCCACTAAAAACAACTTTGAATTTATAGAAGTACACAAACAAAATATTTCTTGCTATATTTGTAGTTCTGTATGTCTTTGTAGCTGTAATCTAGCACATTTCATATTGAATACATTTTGGAAAAGATTGCTGATGGTGTGATTTACCTTTACTACTTTTTCTTTTTGATGCTTGGTAATTTAATATGTAAGTTGAAGATAAACATGATTGGGTAGATACTTAAAATATTTTCTTTTAAATGAAGGAGCAACCATCAATGTTTCAACATTTTGTTTAGTTTTTAATCTAGAAAGACGTTTTTGATTCATTAGTAACTAGTTAGAGTGAAATTATTCCCTTTGATACTAGAATAAATGTTGAGAAATGTTCAGAGAATAGTGCAATAATTTCTACTTCATGAAGGTAAAGAATTTAGATAACGATATTTCCATTTTCAAAGATGGCCTATCAAGATGAAAATGGATAGGCAGGTGAAGAAAACACTAGTGAATGGGAATCTAGATCTTTTGAACAAGTTCGTATGTTTGTGGTTGTGATATTCTAATTTATATCGGCCTGTTATAAATTTATAATACAGTTTCAATGATGTTATTAAGCACCCTTTGATTAGTTGGGAGTGTATCGTAATTGCCTTATATGAACTCCCACATAGACGAAGGGCATTTGGCTATTCTTTCTTAGGGTGTGAGAGGTCCTGCATTCTTTATTCTCTGACTGCCCTATTTTTAACTATTCTATCCTCTCACTCCTTTGGCTATAAATCATTGCAGGCAACTTTGTTCCCTTAGGCTATGTTTGTTTGCTAAGATTATACTTGGGATATGACTATTAATCCCAAGTGTCTTATTTGTTTTCAAATTTAGAGTCAGTACTATTAGTCCAGGGATTATAAAATGACTTAATATGGGGGATTATTTAATATCATGCTCAACCAGATATTCTGGGATTATAATCTTAGATTAATAGTCTTTTAGGATTATAGTCCATGGATTATA
Organism: Panax japonicus; assembly: GCA_020205505.1. Lineage (NCBI taxonomy): Eukaryota > Viridiplantae > Streptophyta > Magnoliopsida > Apiales > Araliaceae > Panax > Panax japonicus. The sequence continues at coordinate 14,997,006 of CM035094.1, read as the reverse complement.
ATCCTTTCAAACAAACATGGCCTTAAAGCATTTGGACCATAATGACGTGATTTGTTTGCATTGATTACACAATGATCAAATCATATATGGTTCACTAGTTGTGTGATGTATTGTCTGCACTAGTTTTGAGAAACTCCTATTTCTTACAAGGTTTAAGAATTGAAGTTTTGGATTACAAAGTGACATAAAATTTCTAAATTGCCATTTCTTTTCTTTGTTAATTGAGTACAATAATGCCATCACTATTGTATTTCTAGCCATTGTTAAAGATAAGTTTGAAAAATAAAATTTTCCTTAACACGTGTCTCTAATTTTTGAACTGAGGGAGGATTTTTGTAACTGCAGTCCGACCACAAACTGAAATTCCTTCGGTATATCAAGGGTAATACCATGAACTTCCATACTCGCAATCACTATATTACCCTTGAGGTTGAGGCAATTGATGATGATGGGAAGCCTAAGAACATGATACATCAAGCACTTGTAACCAAAATTAATGGAAGAGAGAAAAATCCAGAGGTTCAAATATTAAGGGAAAAATCATGAGAAGATTGAGGAGGTATATGCATTTACTTTTTACTAACAATTTTTTTAATCCCAGGGCTCTGCAGAAATCATATGTATGTAATTTTGCGTCTGTGCCCGGGTTAAATTTTCATTTGGAATAAAACCATGTACAATAATCTACATTCACTATGATTTACCTTGTGTCCTTGTCAAATTTAGTTACACCCTTAATCCCGAGACTCTGAAGGAATCATATATGTAATTATGTTTTTATTTGTACCATAAACATGTATAATAGTCGGCACCCACGATGATTTACCTTGTGAAATTCAGTTATACCCCTTGCATGCCTTGCCTTGCCTGCTCTAGAGGCATAAATTTTGACTATCGACAAAGTGCTTTGATTTTTATGGAGAATGACTGCAGTTTTATCCAAGGATAGACAGATAGATGTATCATGTATTTGCTTGGAGTGAGATTTTTCAAGTTTTTGTTCGCATAAGAATATATTTCCTTTATATGGTATTCCCCCTATTAGAAATATATATACTGTTAGGGAGTATATCATTTCATAATAACCTTACATTCTATAAATCTTCTTTAAAACCAATTACTATAGAGATTGAATAGCAATGCCTCACTGCTCATTTAGTGTTCAAATTTGTGACATGTGACAATGACCATTGACCATGTAATATCTGAATAAAGAAAGATGTGGGTATGTGTATTGATTAGCTTGTTTATGATGTTGCCAGTAGCTAGCATCATAGAGGTTGAAGCAGTTCTTTGAAAATGTTAGGCTGATGAGCTAGGTGTTCAATGGATCCTCAAACTTCAGTGGCTCCTAGCATCGATATTACCATGGCCTTTTAGCGGTTGGTTGCACCTAGTTTTAGAAATATGAGCTGAAGTTTATATATTTCATTCTTATTTCCATCCATCCTTATTTTGTTATGTTATCCTTGTTGCTGTTACTTCTTCTAGTCTTCTATTTTTTTATGCCCCAAAGGAATGCAATATAAGGACAATGGATTCTCATAATCAAGTACACAATCACAATTACAATATCAATAAAATCGCACTAACGGTGAAAAATTACAATAATCGATCAAACCTCACATAAAGGAGAAAACAAATTTCACACTAAAGTACTAATAAACTCACAAATATGTAATAATTGAACGTGAGACCTAAAGTTCACAAAGCCTCAATCTACCATCAAGTTAAGATTTCATTTCTATTACTTCTAGTCTTTGTTTCTTTTACTTATATATGTTAAATTTTAGTATGTTTACTTGTTTAGACTTTCTTTCGTTAGCAGTATGTTTTTCATTTATCTTACTTGTATAACCTCTCTTTCATCAGTAACATGTTTTTCATTTATCTTGACCATGTAATATTGAAACCAGATCTGTGGATTGATTGATGCTCCTTAATTTGATGATATATTTGATCGTGCATTTATGGTACTTTTTTGAATTTATACTGACATGATATATATTTTTTGGTGATGTGCAGGTAAGTAAAGGTCTTTGATAGAGTTGAAGTTAATCAAGAATGTGTAGGCTTATAGGAGCTAAATGAAGTACAAACTACTATGTGGCCTTTACTACTTTTGTTAAGCTTGGTTGCGGAAGACCTTAGTATATTTTTTACTTCCTTTTAGTTTATGAGTGCTTTGCTAATAGATTTAAGTGGGCTGTTCATGTACTAGTTAAATTTAAGCTGTCTAGTGGAATTTTTATTTTAATATACATAAGATTCAAAAAGTTAAATGAAAAACCATGTTTTCCTTTATTTTTGCTCAGTTACTTGCTAAATCATATATTCGCATTTGGTTGTTCTTATGCCTGTCAAAATTCTATAGGCAGGATTCCCTTGTTCGTATGTAATTAACTTGAAGGAGCTTCAGGGGATGAGATGCATGATCGAGAGTCATGGTTCTTGGTTTGTAGAGTCCATAAAAGTTCCAAAGAGTGGATGCAAAATTACTCGGAGTCTGCAAGTGGTTTAGGTTGACTTATAGTCTTCTTAAGGTGAAGATTCTTATGGGCTGTTTGGTTACAACATTGGAATGAGAATGAGAATGGAATGGGCATTCCAATTCTTATATTTGCTCAGTTTGTCTATTGGAATGGAATAGTTAATCTTTACCCATCCTAATGCCTCATGGAATAAGTATTCTTAAGCATTAATGTTCATTCCCTCCCCTTTGAAGTAACCAAACATAAGAATGAACATTCCTGAAATGCTCATTCCATTCCTCCCAAACCAAACAGTCCATTAGAGATAATTGTGCTTGTAAACTAGATATAAGTTGTGTGTTTCAAATAATTATTAGTAATATTTTATTTATATAATTATGAACATTTTTTTTATTTTACAGTATACGTTCTTCTCCTCCGTGTGCATGATGAACAAAGTTAATCTCCAATTTTTGTCAGGATCATCTGGTTCTTAATCACTGCAGAATACATCTTAATTTCTGAGGCCAAGTAAGCTTTTTTTCCTGTTGTTGATCCAGAATTGTCTCTGGGTAGGAATATTCTGGTACAACACTTTACTAGCTTGAAATTGAGCTCTGTGATTAGAGGTGAAAAGTTTATTTTTTTGGGGGGGATGGGGGTCCTGAGCAAAAGTTTTCTTGTTGAATAAGGGGTCTGGGCTGTGTTGGTCTTGTCAAGGCATTTAATGGTGGGGTTTCCACTTGCTTTATATCTATCTTTTGCCCATGAAAAGCATGTACTTGATAAAGAACTTGAGCCTTTTCCCCTTGCCATGTCTGACTACTGATATTTGTTCCCTCTATATATCTTTCCTAAATCTCATTTATGTCATCAACTTGATTGCAAATTTAGGTAGTGTGAGTTTGTTTTGATCGGAATTGCCTCGAACTCAAATGTGACGTTGTCATACAGGCAGATTCTACATTTGAAGTATAGGAATCTGGCGCGAGGTTGATATAGCTAGCATTGATTCATTCTGAAATGGTTTGTGTTAGCCCTTGGAGTTTATGATCATGGCCTGAAATGGGTTGTCTTAGTCCTTATGATGCTGACAATCCATGTGGAAGTTAAGTTTACTTGTACAAGTGCTCCCTTCTCCCTTCCATATTTATCTCTATCTATATATATAACATGTGAGTGGGTGGGTGACGTGAAAATTAGATTTTTCTTTTTTTTTGTGGGAGTACGGGGTGTTAGGGATTAGTGTGTATCAATCATTAATTAATTAATTAATTAGTAGTATTTTTATGCATAGTTATTTACTCTCAACTTTGGGGTTTTATTAGCTTTGAAAAACAAAGGCCGTAAAAATAAAAATTAAATCGTAATATATATTATTATTCATATAAAAATATTGGGAACATTAGAAATGTCTTAAAATCTAGATTTTATTTTATCAATTTTTTTTGAAAAGTCGTTTTCACTATTTATAATTCTGCTTATGTGGTAACCGGCCAAACCGTTCAACTTATATTATATTTATACAACTTATGAGCTGAAATTAAGTGAATCATTTTATTTGGCACTCAAAGACAAAAGAAAAAAGAAAAAGAAAAACAAAGCTAGGTTTCGTAATGACTAAAATTCATTTATGGCGTTCACGTTACTTACTAATTAGCTTAGCCACCGAGGTTTTGGAGAAATCTTGACCCCACCCACGAAGAAACTTTACTCTATATTTTCTCCATCTAAATTTACTTTTTTTTTAAAATTTGTTTTAATTTATTTGTCTTTTTTTTAATAATATTTTTTACTTTATTTTTTTTAATAATATTCTCATTTAAAATTAATAATTAAAAACAACATGACATACATCATAAAAAATAACACTATTAACTTTAACATTGAAATCATACCCACACTCATTTTTTCTTCGCTCTCTCTCCTTTATTTTATTGTTTCAAAACAAAATTGAGAGATTAAATAAAAAAAATGATAATAAAATAATTAAAATAGGTAATTTGAAGATTAATTTTTTTTAATAGATGTGTATTTTCAAATTATGACAAATAAAATTAAACGGGGGGAATATTTAACTAAATTAAAATGCAGATGGCAACATCATTAATGATCCTTATCATTTTGCCAAATTCATTTTTGCCTCGACAGAATGAATCCTATGTTTCTCTGCGAAACCAATGCCTTTTCTTCTTTTCATTTTATTTTTATTTATTAGTATTATTTTTATTAAACTTTAATGGGATCCAAAAGGATAGATTATATGTGATATATTATATTGAATAAAAAATGTGATATTAAAATTTAATTAGGAAACAAAATTTGAGATTCTAAGTAAGATTTATTATTACATAATAAATGAATATACACGCACATAAAAAAATATTTATTTTGTCTAATAAAATAAATTTACAAAAAAGATATCAACAATGTAATAACTCAAAAGTAGACACTAGCTTCGCGCGAAGTATTAAGCTAATTTTATTCCAATTAAATAAATAAATAAATAAAATTCCAATATTATTATTACAATAAAAAGCCAACATGTCAGGTTCCCTCGTGAGTCGTGCTTTACCTTAAACTTTTTAAAGTCTAAAGTTCAATATGATCACCAATATTTACACACAAATTTCAAATCAATCCCTAAAGATTTTTCTTAATGAAATTCACACCCCAAACTTCTTCCATATAAATAAAATACACTATCCACTCCATTTTTATTTCATCTCATTGTAAGAGATGTTAAAACGAGGTGTAAAAAGGCAAAAACATATTGTTTAACCATTTAACTTAATAAAGGAAGGATGAATTTTATTTATGAAAATATAAGTTGGGGTAGAAATTGAATTTTTAAGTAACAATTAGGGTACAAAATGGACATTTTTAACGACTTATCTATCGTTCGTCCAGCTCTAGCCCCAGTTTTTTCCATTCCATCATCATTCCCCTCTCATTCTCTTTCTAAAAATAAAAGTATATTCTCTCTCCATATTCATGTATATATCATCAAATTTACAAATTTCTTCATCAATCTCGAAAGCCTAAAAAGTTGGAGAGAGAAAAACACCATGAAAACATACAGCAATTATTCACTTTCTTTTTTATGATCTCTTTCTCTATATATATTTGCCAGCTCTGCAGACTCTTCTTCTTCTTCTTTCATATCGGCGTTTTTCTCTTGTACACAAACATCATCACCCTCTTCAAGAGACAGAAACTGAGAGATCTTATACGGTACGCCAATTTCTGTTCTTATGCGATCATCAAATTCGTCTGTTTAATTTGTTAGATCTCTCTTCTCTAATTGTATAATTACCCCATTTTATTTAGCATTTCGCTCGAATTTATGTCGATCTGTTCTTTACGCGGTTCTTTTACTATTTTGATTTGTTAGAATTGTTTTAAACCATTGGTTAGCATGTTAATAAATTGCTTTCTGATTGTTCGATCTTGGCGTTTCAATTTGACAATTTGGTTCATTCATTATTAACTGTTAAGTGCTGTTCGGATAGAAATGGTCGAGTATAGTGTGCATGATAGAGGGATGATTGCTCCTGTACAAAGCAAGCAAATTGAAAAGTTTGTTTCCGAAGGGAAAGTTCTTACCTTTTCCTCTTGATTTTTCCTTTAATTTATTTCACTTTGCAATCACATGTTATTGCTCATGATCAGAATCTGTTTATGATGGTTTCAATACAAAAAGATTGCTGAATAATGCTCCTAAGCTTCTCAACTTTTACCTTTACAAGAATTATTAAAAGATGGGGTAGTGGTTTTTATAAGGCAAGAAGCATAGAGGTAATATCTTACGAATTGGACCTACTGCCAGATTTTAAATACTCTAATGCGAGAGATGTATGAAGTGTCCATTACTCAACATTTTGACGTCAAAATTTTATATAATTATAGTAATAATGAGCTAAGATATCCTAGAAAAGGTTATAAAGATTATCTATTTATCTTCACTTAAGGACTTTTATTGTACTCATAATGACATGAAGGAAGATTTTGGAGTGTACTTTAAGTTGTCAATGGACTCTTGCTATATTTTCCTTCACTAAAAGTCCAAGGCAAGCCTACGTGGCAACACCTTTCTAGTCTGCCCGTCATTGACTGGAGAAACAATATGTACATTACCTGATCTGGTATAATTAGCAAGAATGTGGATGGTATCAGTGAGGATGAAGAATATGGTATGCAAGGATATATTAACAGCATTGGAGAGGTTTTCAACTGTATGATATATTACCAGCTCGAAAATGGATTCTGTAAAGAATAATGCTTGATAGCAACAAGATTATGATTCCCGATACATGAAACAGTTGCTATGCAGTTTGGTGACATCTGTAGTTACATTTACCAGGTTTTTTTTGCATGGGAATGACATCCTGGATCATATTGAAAAAAGATGCGTGAGAAGCCAAATCATGCTATACCGATGTCGGACAGTTGCAGCAGTATATTATGATATCTCTACTTAATTGAGATCAAGTTTTCTCTTCTATACGTAAGGCACATGGCATCCCATTTTATAAGTTCACATCCTCACCTACTCTTTTAAACAGTTCATAATCACTTCTAACCTATCTTCAAAGAGCAGGTAACCTTCCATAAAAATCAATCACCTCACAAGAAATCCTGATCTCATTGTTAAAGTATTTGGCAAAATTCCTCATTCTTAGATGTACAAGACCAATATGTAGTGATGCGATCCCTGAGCTGGATATTGACTAACGGTCAACATGGCTTCTCAATCCATCATCCACACAAAAATTTGTTAGCTTTAACGGGCTTTCAAATCCTAAATGTCTTCTAATTGAAACTTTTAGTGGTATCCTCAAAGCATCGAGTGACACAACTTGTCATTGTATACTTCGTACTCCAAAATTCTGATTAGTATAAAGCAACTGTTAGATATCTGTACATATTTTTTCCTTTGATAGCAGAAACCAGAATTGATCTGTGTACCATTTGGTTTTAGAGCCTTTATCTTCTCTTTTTTTCAATTTATTTTTTATGTTTGTTTTTTATCATAGTTTCTGCTTGCTAAATGTGTAAATCATAGAATATTACTTGTGAATGAATGTAGCATCTGCTTTATCTTGGTTAAGTTTCTGACTAAGCAATACAAAAGATTATTGTATTTGCTGTAATCACAACAGAGAACTAAAATTGTCTGTGTTCATGCTTGTTGTCTTTAGATTTATTCAAATGTATATGTAATTTCCAATTCATTTTCTAGCCCATGTTCCTTTCTGCAGTGGCTACTGGCGGACCTTAGAGATTGTTGAACGTGGGAGTTTATAAGGTCATCTTTTCTGTCATCGTTTTAAGGAGCAGTAATAAAAGAGAACTTAAATAATGTCTGTCACAGCAAAAGCTTTGGAACCTGCATTTCAGGGTGCGGGTCAGAGACTGTATCCTTAATGAACTTACTTCACTTGATAAGTATATTATTTGGGCTTTGATGGATATTAATATATTATTGTCTTTGCCAACAGCACAGAAAGTAGAAAGTGTGTATTGTTTTGTTACTTTTATTAAATGTTAGCCTTTTCAATTGCTCCTTTTACTTTGGATTTGTGCTTAACACCTTGTAGAGGGACCGAAATTTGGAGAATTGAGAACTTTCAGCCAGTTCCATTGCCGAAATCTGATTATGGTCGATTCTACTCAGGGGATTCGTATATTGTCTTACAGGTGCTTATGTCCTTCAGACCATCCTTTGTCCTATTTATTTTTCATTTGTTCTTAAAAATTCAGAAAAGGAACCCTTTCTATTTTACTGCAAATAAAATTACTTTGCATGTATATTTATTCTTATAGACCTCATATATTTCTGCAGACAACTCCTGGCAGGGGAGGTGCTTATATGTATGACATACACTTTTGGCTAGGGAAAGATACAAGCCAGGTACGACCTTACCTTTTTTATTTAAAATTTTATATTGTTATTCAGAACTTATTATAGCTTCAAATATGTTCTGACTTGATATTATAAACTCATAATAGGATGAAGCTGGAACAGCAGCTATAAAGACTGTAGAACTTGATGCAATTCTTGGCGGGCGTGCAGTGCAGTACAGAGAACTTCAAGTTCACGAGTCTGACAAATTTCTGTCTTACTTCAAACCATGTATTATTCCGCTGGAGGGAGGTGTTGCATCAGGTTTTAAGAAACCTGAGGAGGAAGAGTTTGAAACACGATTGTACGTTTGTAAAGGAAAACGAGTTGTCAGATTGAAGCAGGTTTGCCTCCATCAGCTCAGTATGAAATTCTTCTCAGTGCAAATGAGTTTGTTAAGAAATATAAACTTGGTGTTCCGTCTTATCCAGGTGCCCTTTTCTCGGTCTTCGCTCAATCATGATGATGTTTTTATTCTGGATACGAAAGACAAGATTTTTCAGTTCAACGGTGCAAACTCCAATATTCAGGAAAGGGCCAAATCGTTAGAAGTAATTCAGTTTCTAAAGGAAAAGTATCATGAGGGAACGTGTGATGTCGCAATTGTTGGTAAGGGCACATTTATATACTTTAATGATGTTATGCTTCTCTCTGTATCAATTCTGATTCTGATCGTAGTCAGATCGTCTGAATATATTTGAACTCTCTGGATCTCTTTATCAGTGGTTATTAATCCTTATTCCTTACTATCTGGATCTCTTTATTGATAGTTGTTAATTATTCATTCATTACTTATATGTATGATGTTGTCCCCTGTGTGCCAGATGATGGAAAGCTACAGGCCGAGTCAGATTCTGGAGAATTTTGGGTCATCTTTGGCGGCTTTGCTCCAATTAGTAAAAAGGTTTCTAGTGAAGATGATGTTATTCCAGAGAAGACAGCTGCTAAACTGTACAGGTATTCTTCTATTCTCGTCTTTTGTCATTGTGTTGGCTGAGGAGCTAGAGATAGTAATTGTTGTAGTGCTATGATCTTTAATTATTTGTGTGTATTTGGCCTGCCTACTAGATAATACTTGTTAGTGATCATAAAGAAATTTGAGTAGCTCGTGTTGTTAAACTGGGTTAATCAAAATTATCATGTATTCATATCAGTGGAATAGATCGGGGTTATTTAGGGCTATATTTGTTTGCAAGGATTATACTTGTGAATTGTGATACGACTATTAATCCCAAGTGTCTTGTTTGTTTTCAAATTTTGACTTGGGACTATTATTTTAGGGATTATAAAATGGCTTAATAATCCTGATATTATAATTATAATCCCGGGATTATAATCCTAGGATTAATATTCTTGGATTATAATCTCATGGATTAATCCCGAGATTATAATCCGTGCAAACAAACATGGCCTAGGAGTACGAGTTCTAGATGATTGGGGAAAAAAATTCGTCAAAGCTTTATAGGAACATATAATCATTTGTGTTTCTTGCTTCTGCGAATATGAAAAAAGAAGAGGAAATTTTAATTAGATTTGTCATTTATGAAATTAATTGTGCTATTACTTTGATAAACCTGTGCTGAAGAAGTGATGAAAGCTTTCAGTATAGTAGAGTTAAAGTGTTAATAAGTAAAATAGAAAGGTCATGATGCTTAACTAGAGTTCCTTATGAAGATATGAAGTTCCGAATCACACTTTTGCACAGTTCACTTTACAAGTTATTCTGTTGAAGTTTCAGTTGGCTTTATATAAAATGTAGACTTCTTTTTTTCTTCATATTTTAATGTATTTAGGTATATAGTTTCTCTGGTATGTTTATATGTTCTCTTATTAATTGTTACTTTGCTAGACCCCCTTTTAACCAGAATTCTAATGGTTGATGCTGTGGACATTCATGGACAAGTGGTTCTGAAGTTTGATTGCCATGTTTTTGCAGCATCGTTGATGGTCAGGTCACCGATGTAGATGCCGAACTTTCCAAATCATTATTGGAGAATAATAAATGCTTTCTATTAGATTGTGGTTCTGAGGTATTTGTGTGGGTCGGTCGGGTAACACAAGTAGATGATAGAAAAGCTGCCATCCAAGCTGCTGAGGTATAGCTTAGATTCAGATCTTCATATTAATCATGCCAACCAGATTCCTAATATTCCCTAATTATCATTTCAGGAATTTGTTGGTAGCCAAAACAGGCCAAAGTCAACACGTATAACCCGTCTTATTCAAGGATATGAGACCCATTCATTCAAGTCCAACTTTGATTCCTGGCCTTCAGGCTCAGCACCTTCTGCTCCTGAGGAGGGTAGAGGAAAAGTTGCAGGTATATAAATTTTCTCACTTCTTAAAATCACTAAATATTGTTAAAGAAAATTGATCATGAAACTATTTTGCATACTTGTAGCTTTGCTCAAGCAACAAGGTGTTGGCGTTAAGGGAGCAACTAAGAGTGCTCCTGTAAATGAGGAAGTCCCTCCACTGCTTGAAGGAGATGGAAAAATTGAGGTTTAGTTTTATTCCATTTCATGATGTTGTAAGGGAATCAATTGATAATACATACATGCACACAAACACACATATAGTCTGGTTTTAATATATATTCCAGTTATGAATATGTTCTGTTTTCAGGTATGGTGCATCAATGGAAGTGCAAAAACTCCAGTGCCAAAAGAGGACATTGGTAAATTTTATAGTGGAGATTGCTACGCTGTTCTTTACACTTACCATTCTCATGATAAGAAAGAAGATTATTACCTGTGCTGTTGGATTGGAAAGGATAGCATTGAGGTAATTCATGTTCTTATTAACTGACATTGAAATAATGAAAGGAAAGGAATTGTTCATACATATTGTATTAAGAAACAGGGGCATATGCGCCTTTGGCAAGAGCCTTACAGCCGGTTTTGTTCAATTATGATTTTTGTTTAACATACCAATTCGCTTGCTTGAAGACCCCTGGGGGCCGATTCCTCCTTTTAGTAAAATTATTATAATTTTTTTAATAACGCCTTTTAGTTATTAGCAGCAGGTAATATAACGAAATGTTAGTCTATTATCAGCAATTTCTATAGAAAGTTGAAGGAACAAAACGGTCCAGGGACTCCAGGCACTCTTATGCTTGTGCATTTATGAGTTGCATTGGTCAAAAATATTATATATAATAAGCATCTGATTTGATTTAATTTAACTTGCATGAAATTACTTTGAACATACTTAAAATGTCAATCTTGTTTTGCAGTTTTGGTCTGTTCAGGCTGTATATCCTTTGATATCGCAGAATATCGCCCTCTCTATTTACATCTAATAGTCTGCAAGCTCCTCTTATTGTTTTTCCTTATTTCTTTCCTTTCAAACTTAAGCAGCTCACTCCTTAAAATTCTATTTACTTTCAAAAGTCAAACATCTCAATCAATTTCATCTTTTAGGTTACATTACCTTGTAGTACTTTGTTTATGTGTTACACATCTGTTTTATGAATGTGTCTCTGTTATGTTGAACAATCTGAATATTGATGCATCTATGTCAAGTTTTATTGCATCAGCTAATCCCTCATCGACTGCTATACGTGCAGCTAATTTGAAATAAGAGATAAAAAAATCCATCAAGTAGCATTTTAATCCTTTAACCTTAGCTAGGTCATTATCAGCGTAGCAACTGTACTCTTACATCATCTAATTACCACATCGACTGGTATAAAGTATTAGTGTTATCCTATTACCTTTACTCGGAATCAACATTACAATTATGGGAATGGAAATCTTTCTTGCTTGAACTTTCAAATGCATACTTTATACAAAATTGCTATTCCTTCACCACGTTAATCTTATGCTCAAGTAAAATATGAGAGTATATTTTAAAAACCTTTCTGACTTCTTACCTTCCACCTATTTTCTCTCTCAATCATATTGGTGAGTTCTATCTATCTAACTTTAAGTGACATGGTTGAACTTCAGGAAGACCAGAGGATGGCTGCTCGATTAGTTGCTACAATGTCCAATTCACTGAAGGGGCGACCTGTGCAGGTATTTTTACATTAATCTGTGCACTTTAACTTTTAAAAAACTAATTAATATATGCTTTTGCAGGGCCGTATATTTCAAGGGAAAGAGCCGCCACAGTTCGTTGCCATCTTTCAGCCTATGGTGGTCCTTAAGGTACCCTAATTGAATATGTTATTATGTAATCACATTTCTTTGTAAATATGCTTATTTCCTTATCATTTGGATCAGGATGTTTGTTCCTTTTCCTCATTTCTTATTCTTTTGCAAAAAAGAGTAAAAAGAGAAACTACTTAAAAAAAGAAGAAGAAGCTCTTTTAAGGTTATTTGAAGATATTGAGTCATTTAATTCATTCATTTCCTTTTAGGGCGGATCAAGTTCTGGATACAAAAACTATATTGCAGACAAAGGTTTGAATGATGAAACTTACAACACCGACTGTGTTGCACTTATTCGAGTTTCAGGAACTTCTGTACATAACAATAAAGCCGTGCAAGTTGATGCGGTATGTTTACTGATTGATTTATCTACGAGCCACTGAGAATTATTTTTTTGTAGGGTTCTTATATTATTTTCTGTGATTATATATTATCTCTATGTTAATTTGCATGACAGTAGTCATTTTGTGCATGTTATCACGATTCTGTTGAGGACTCTTAGGTGACTTGTCTTGATTCTCTGGAAAATATTGGTTTACATATTTATTTTTCTTTCAGGTGGCAACCTCACTGAACACCAATGAGTGTTTTATTCTGCAATCTGGATCTTCTATATTCAGTTGGCATGGAAACCAGAGTACATTTGAGCAGCAACAGTTAGCTATTAAAGTTGCAGAAATTTTGAAGGTATGCCATTGCAGAAGATTATATTCATGTCATGGGTTATTTATGTTTAAGTTTTGATCTCCATGATATACAATGTGGCCTGAGCTTTTTCAATGTTCCAAAGTATGACTTTGGCGAGTTGCGATTACTTCAAACTTTGAATATATAATTAATTCAATGATATATTTTTGTAAGTTGATAAGAGTTGATATTGGTTACACCATTTTTTTTGGTTATGATTACCTATTAATACAGATGTTATGCCAAAGTATTGTCATAAATTTCATTTCTTAGGGAAAGGTTAATTGAAAAATATTCATGCATTTTGTGTGTCACTGCTCTTTGTTCTTTAAGGAATTTGTTCTGTTTTTCTTTACATGATAAATTTGTATGATGTGGTTTATGTTTTTCTGAGGAAACTTAACCAAGTAACCGTCTGCAGTTAATGAGAATTAAGGGTCGAACTTTAAAGAAATAATTTGGATTTTTTGAACACCAACATGAGCAGATCAAGTTGGCCTATATACATAAAGTGAGACATGGTGGTGTATCCTTATTAAGTGTTGTCATGTATGTTTTCAGCAGTTTAAGCTTTCGTAGGTTAAACTTTATTATTTTGCATGTAGATTGCTGAATAAGACTCTAAGAATACTATAATCAGTTCTGTGCATTTGCTTTTGCATTTGCATTTGCATTTGCATTTGCATTTGCATTTGCATTTGCATTTGCATTTGCATTTGCTTCTATGTTCTTGTAAGCAAATGGATATAATAAGTCAGTAGCCAAAGCCCAAAATATATTAGGTAACATGTGAAAGTGTTTCATGCAGACAAGTATATTACTTGTGAAATCAGCAATTCAAACATTCATAATAACTAACAAATTTTGGATGAGTTGAAAGAAGGTGGTCGAGTTGATCAAACTCTGTAGGTTTGTTGGTAACTTAAAATTTGACTGTCTTCTTTGCAAACATCTGAGCTTAATTTTTTTTAATTTTTTATGAGAGACTTGTTTTGGGGATCAAATGGTTTCATCCTATTCTTATGTCTAGAAGATGTTTGTGAAGAAATGTTAACCTTAGGTGATTGCAAACTTTCATGACAGATGCAGTGCGTGAGAACTGAGGTGTTTCATTATTTCTTGGAATAAGCCCTCTTTTGATCTCACAGCCTAATCCTTGCAACTGTATTTTCTAATCAATTTTCACGCTGTAGTATTACCATTGCACTCCTATAGCCCTAAGCTGTGTTGCTCGGACTCGCCTGCTTCTGATGGAGTACCCGTGTCGACACTATCCGACACGGGTGCGGGCGCGGGATTTGTGTCGGGTGCGACACTTTCAATCCGGATACGTAATAACAATCAGCTAGCATGGCGATGATGGAGAAGAAGAAGAATCAGAATCATCTTTGAAAGAGAAAGAAGAATAAGAACAAGAATCATAATCGACTGAAAGAGAAAGAAGAAGAAGAATAGACTGTCGCATTTTTCTTTCTTCTCGACTGTGGCTAAATATCCCTGAAAAATTATAGTTAGGTACCCCATAGTTTTTATAATTTTTTTATTTAGTCCCCCAAGTTTTCTAAAAGTTTAAAATAGCTCCTGAAAAATTACTTATCAGTCCCTGTAGTTTTGTTTTCTTCCATTTTAACCCCTAAAGTTTCAGTAGTTTTAGTTTTGCCCCTGTTTCTTTATATTTTTGTACTTCAACCCATAAAGGTTCATAATAAATGCATGTCTATATGAATTTGGACATCATAAAAAATCAAAACAATACCGTATCCCCGCACCCGTGTCTAAATTTGGATTCATATCCGCGTATCCTCTATTTTTTGACTTCACGTGTCCGACACTTAGATTCGTACCCAAATCCGACACTTGCACCCGAGTCCGAGTAACACAGGCCCTAAGATATAAATGTCTAAATCAAGTTGGATGATTGGATCACCAGGAGTCAAGTGTATAACATGAGGGCCTATTAAGAGAATGTCCTCCTTGAAGGTAGATCCTGATGTTATTCACCAGGAAAAGGCTTTCCCTTACTATTTACAGTTGGACCCTGGATTCTAATACATAGACATCTTTTTTCTGTAAATATTAACACTAGTTGTCCTAAAATAAGCACACAAACTTAAAGTGTTGGTTCTTGGTATAAGATGCAGAATTTTGTTTCCTTTCATCATGGCTTTTGAGGAATTGAATGCACCTTAAAATATGTAGGAAGACTGATGGTATCGTACTGGAATAAGGATAAACTATCCCATTGTTTATTATATTTCAACACATCTCACATGTGCAGAACTTCTAATGTCATATCCAGCATCCTTGATTTAATTGTATAATGTGTTTGACCAATTTACTATACTCATTACCGTGTATGTTTATTATGTAGACAATATTTTGAAAAG
Organism: Panax japonicus; assembly: GCA_020205505.1. Classification (NCBI taxonomy): domain Eukaryota; kingdom Viridiplantae; phylum Streptophyta; class Magnoliopsida; order Apiales; family Araliaceae; genus Panax; species Panax japonicus. The sequence continues at coordinate 14,981,402 of CM035094.1, read as the reverse complement.
TCTAAATATGAAAAGATTGGCACAACTGACACAACTTGAATTACCTGACGCATTACTACCTTTTCAATACTCTGAGTCAACTTGGTGGAGTGAAACTGAATCACTGAGCTTTTCCTTTGGAAATTTTTGGTTCTCCTATGTTCGTGCATGAATTCGTGATCCTACTTTGTTTCTAATTCCTTATGAGAGCATGTTATATGTTACTCCCTCCGTCCCTTAATATAAGACGATTTAGAGAAGTTTTTTTGTCCCTTAATATATGACGTTTTAAAATTCCAAGTAAACATTAATTGCTTAGTTTCCAATATTACCCCAAGTATTAAATATAACTTTGGTTCCCTCACTATTTTTTGTCCAATAAATAACAATCTCTTTTTCCAATACAAGGGCAATATAGATATTTGATATTATATTTAATGCTATACAATCATTTCCTTAATACTTGTGCACAACTCTAAAAAGTCTTATATTAAGGGACGGAGGGAGTAGTATAAATTGTTTTGAGTTGATTGTTTCATTATCTCACTTTGTTTGTTCATGTTGATCTGGTTAAAATTGTGAAATTTGAGAATGCTTTTCCAATTGCTTCACTGTGTATGTACTCTTCATATCCACCTTTTACATGGCTTACTGGACATGCTTCTTCAAATCAAATCAAATCAAAGAAGTCGTTCTTTTTAAGGAATATGAGCAAAAGTTCAAGTACATAACTCAACATGTTATTGTTCTCATCACATAGTCGTGCTTAATATTGAATTCTTTGAGCTTTCAAGACTTGATTAAGAATCTGCTTGAATAATTAAGCATAGTGAATTAAATGTTACTTAATGATTTGTACATTCAGCCAGGGGTAGCGGTGAAACATGCAAAAGAAGGAACTGAGAATTCATCTTTCTGGTTTGCTCTTGGAGGAAAACAAAGTTACACCAGCAAAAAAGTATCTCAGGAGATTGTCCGAGATCCTCACTTATTCACATTCTCAATTAATAAAGGTGGTTTTCTTCATTATTTTCTAAATTCATTTTCACAATCACTTAATTTAGCATATGCTTTTTATAAGCTGTTATCCTTCCCCCTATTCGGATGTCTACATGATTGATATATAAAAGTTTATTTTCTTTATAAAGCTGGTTGTCCCCTCTAACTATTTTTCTACTGACTATTCCTGCTGCCATGCGGAACCCCAGGAAAGTTTGAGGTGAGTTCTGGAGTTCATTGTCCGATTGGATTTCCTTTCATATTCAATCGGCTTCTTAACAGCTTTTATAATATAACTATGCTCTATTCAACAGGTGGAAGAAGTTTACAATTTTTTGCAAGACGACCTATTGACTGAGGATGTCTTGATACTTGATACACATGCTGAAGTGTTTGTTTGGGTTGGTCAGTCTGTAGATCCGAAGGAAAAGCAAAATACTTTTGAAATTGGCCAGGTAGTGATCAAGTAGTGTAAGCCTTGTGGAACATATGCTTATCATTATGTACTTTTCATTCCTTGAAGTTTATTGCAGAAATACATCGAGATGGCTGCCTCTCTGGATGGGTTGTCTCTATATGTGCCTCTGTACAAAGTCGCAGAAGGAAATGAACCTTGCTTCTTCACAACATTTTTCTCATGGGACTCGGCTAAAGCTACTGTATGTGCTGATCCTTAAGAAATCTTTTGTTTTTCATTCTTATGACTTTATTGGTTCAAAAACAGTATAACTTCTGTAAAGCACCAATTTTGAAATTTAAGTTTTCCTCCGAGTGTGCTAAATAAGCTGAACGACAATGTTAATATAGATGGTAGATTGGTATTCCAAAAATAAAGGATTGTATACGTGGAAAGTAAGCCTTTGGTCAGTAGTTACAGAAAAAGTAATTACTTGGGTCATAGTAGTACCTACATTGGAATAGATATATAATACTCCTTCAGTTCCAAAATATATGATTAAAATTCAGATATTTTCAAATTCAAATTTGGTACGAGTTCTATTTACTATAGCAAATACCATTACGAAGATCGTTAACTATGTAAAAAAAACACTAGTAATTACATTGTTTCTTATTTTCAAAAGTAAAATGTATCACATTACTTTTAAATTTAAAAATATATTATATTGAGTTCGAAAAGCCAAATTTAATCCTATATTTTAAAAATGAGCTTAATATCTAATGATTAAACAATTCAGTCTTGTATATTTCCCACAATGAATTGGTTTGATTAGACCATTGTTTTGTGCTACATGTGTTTATAATTTTTTTTTCCGTACTATTGCATTAGTTCCTCAAACAACATTTAGTATTATTGGAATTGACAAGTGTTATGTCAGTGATGGAAGTTATCTCATATCGAAGATCATAGAAAGGTGGACACAAAAAGGCTGACCTATCATTGTAGCTCCCCTATTTAAAAGAGAGGTTACACACAAAACATAACAAGAATTTTTATGAAAGCCTTTCATTTGCTTCTCTTCTCAAATCACAATCAAAGATATTTATTACAACTCCAATGACTAAATAACTCCATAACACAAATTGAAGTATCAAAGCCTAACCAAAATATCTAAACCATTTGAACAAAAGGGAGCTCTCGTCACACTTATCCTTGATCTCCTTGATTATCTGCTGGAACGAAAAACACAACATGAGCCAAATGTCTAGTACGGATATAAAGTACAAAAATAATAAATTGAAATAACTAACTCAATTAATTGAACCGAATTGAAACGAACAAGACTAACACAACAAAATAATAGACTGAATCAAATGGTCGGGTGTTATTTCATACCGAGCTTTGAACAAAATAGAAATATACCTTGCCACATAGACAAGTCAAATAATGTCACATAGACAATCAAAATAATGTCACACAGGCAATCAAAATAATATCACACAGACAATCACACATCGGATTACGCAATTCAGATGCATGCAAAATTGGAAGGCGTGTTTGGCACAAACATCACCAATCCGCAGAACAAAACAGAAAACTAGGGTTGTCCCATACGCCTCTCACAACAAAATCACCATATGGCCAACTCCTAGCGGAGCACAAAATGGAGATGTCGTGAACTAATCACACCGTCACAGAAGGTGTGATGCCTTGGTGTCATGAGGACATACCTTGGTACCCCTACATGTGGTTATAGCTCACCCTACGATATATTCTAACAAAGATACCATGTCAAAACACATGCGACACAATATCAACACAAGAGATTCTAATATGTACATGTAAAATCAAAACGAATCATCAACACAAATCTCGAAAATATATTGATATGTACATTTCTACAAATATCAAAATAAATACTAGACATGATTAAATAGTTCAAACAGTAAAAATTATGAAATTTTGAAGATCAAAATTTACTATCATATGAATTTTACTATGATCAAAGTATCGAGACAATATCCAAATTCTAAACGAGAAACAAAACGAACAAACTAAAATTAAAGAGTATCGCTGAAGGAGTGGAATTTGTACCGGGATTAAACAATGTACTACCCAAAAATTATTCCAAATATAGTTCTTTATACTCCTTCCGTCCAACTAATCACCAAAATAAATGAATAAATAGTGCATAAATTGAAGGTTAAATCATTAATCCTTAATTACGTTTTTATATAACTCTTTTTATTAGTGTTATATTATTACCATAATATAAGTAAATTTTTAAAACTTTTAAAATTTCAGATTATACATAACAATTGTTGGCACCTCCGTTTAAATCAATATAAGTAAAGGTCATATATGAAGTAACTATAGATACAATAATTATAATTTTATTTTGCAATACTTTAGTACCCTCCGTTCCAAACAAAGTGCTACCAAAAGTTATACACATATATTTACACATTACTTACAAAATTCATCAATTGGAAAACATACAAGACTCCTTTACTTGGGAATTACAAACTAATATACCTACGGAATACATGATCGGTATGAAATATCAACCTTACATAAACATCATACATACAATATATATATATATATATATATATATATATTAATCTACTCATCATTCAATGGACTTTTACATAATGCTTCTAACAATTTTAAAGTAGTATTAATTTATTAACTTGATCTTATTGAATAACCGAGTTTGATAACTCTCTTACAGTTCTTATGCCGCCTCACATTCTCTTCAATTTCCTCCGTTCGTATCAAATGTAGTGCGGGTGTAGGTAGATTTTATTTATTAATTCTCCTAATTATAATAGGATTTAATATTACCCACATATAAATTAAATCCAATTAGTTTGAGGTCCCAATTTTACCAAATTAATGATATCTACTAATTACTAGTAGCCCATGTACATTAATAAATAAAGCTTCATAAAGCAAGGCGGGGTGCTTTCTTCTCTTTACTTCATAAAGCTTCTTTTGAGTTGAGTTTACATTTATTATATTGTACCATGCCTGTCAGTTGAAAAGTAACTTCATATATAAGGAAAATGGAGATTTCTGACTTTTTTGTTAGCCATTTCATGCACAATTTTCTTCACACATTAGTTTGATTGTTTCTGGTCTTGAAAAGAACAATTACTGGGAACGTCCAAGCCAAAGAATATTATAGTGCATAGGTATTGAAGAAGGAGAAAATCATTTACTTGAGCAAAGAGACTAACCCACTTCCCAAAGAGGTCCGGCATGCAAGGCATCCCCTAATTCATTTTTGTCTTTCAGTAACTAGGTACCAAGTAATGAGTTGCCTTAAAGATAAGTTACAATTATTCTCTGGAGACACAAGCCATTTTATTTTGTTTGTGAATTTCATGTCACCATGAGGTATATAGCTGCTCTGTTACTGTTGTGGTCATACATCTCTACATCTTATATTAGCTGCAATTGTTACTTTCATTGTTTCTCTTAACTAGTTTTTTTTCTTTTTTTTTCAATTGGGATGCAAAATAGGTTCATGGGAACTCATTTCAAAAGAAGGTTATGCTTCTCTTTGGGACAGGTCATGCTACAGAGGTAAAAGCAATGAAAACCTACATAAATGCATTGAATAAGTTCCTGTCAATTGATATATTCTTTCTTTCGGGTGACCGAAAATTGCTATCTTATGCTTCTGCAAAACCAGGATAAGTCCAATGGGACAAATCAGGGGGGACCAACACAAAGAGCTTCAGCGTTAGCTGCCTTGAACTCTACATTTAATTCATCTTCTGGGTCCAAACCTACTCCTCCAAGGACATCTGGAGTGAGTCAGGGATCACAGCGAGCAGCTGCAGTAGCTGCCTTATCACAAGTTCTTACTGCTGAAAAGCAGTCGCCTGATTCCTCTCCTGTCCGGTCCAATAGAAGTCCGTCTGCAGAATTTAGGCCCTCTGGTATTTGAAAGCAGATTTCATCATCTTTTCTGTGCATCATCCTGATAGCATGACTTTCCAAATAAAGAAAAACGAAGAAATTTCTGCATCTTTGTATGCATTTATATACACACACTAAATATAAACGAAATGCTAGGCAGGCTAAAATTCAAAACAACTTTATAGAATAGAAGGTTTCGACAAAGAGGTTAGATATGGGAGGTCCATGGAAAATTTGCTTGGACTCGGGGGAGCAAAATTTCATCCAACTCATAAGCATATAGATTGTTGTATTATTTTAGAAATTCAACTATTAACAGAAGGTTGTAAAAATAAATAAGCCTACCTTAGTTTGAGATAGAAGGAATTTGTTGAACTCAATTGAATAAATAGGTAAATTAAATATTCAATACATCAAAGCACCAACAATTGAAAACAATTCATCTGTGATAAACATCCCAAATGGTGCTATGCCATCCCTCTCTGCCCATAATTTGCAGCTCCCCGATAAAGTATATATTGTTTCGATTCATGGTTTTAGCCTTTTAGAATGATGAACTCACATTTTTTTTTCTCTTTTGGCAAGCTAGTTTGTGCTAGCTAATAATTGTATGCTCGGTCCGATGATTAATATCACCTTACATTTTGGTAATGCTTGCACAGTAGGAAAGAAAGAGGACGTCGCTGAGGCTGAGGATTCTAAAGAAACTCCTGAAGCCAAGGAGACTGAGATAGTTCAGCCTGTATCAGAAAATAATGGCGAGGAGTTGGAATCAAATCCAGAAGCAGAGCAGTATGAGAATGATTGTGGAACTCAAAGTACATTTAGTTACGATCAATTGAAGGCTAAATCTGATAACCCTGTAACTGGAATTGATTTCAAACGGAGAGAGGTTGGTTACTATAAATGTGATGCAATTGGAATGCTAATGTTTATGGTTCTTTTTCTAGTAATCCGTTTTCTATTTTCAGGCTTATCTCTCTGATGAGGAATTCCAGGCTGTACTGGGGATGACGAAAGAAGCATTTTATAAGTTACCAAAATGGAAGCAGGACATGCTCAAGAAGAAAGCTGATCTCTTCTAGAAATAAAATTCAACAATTCTTGAGTGATCCCCCTTCTCTTTAGCATATTTTTCCTGCAATTTCCAATTTATCTGGCCCCTCATTTCTGTTTAGTGATAACTATAGCTACTTTTAGTTTTGATTTTGTGCCCGCTGGAAGAGTATTTTTTTTCCTCCCCTATTTATGCTGCTGCTGCATCTGGTGTGATGGTAGGTTGTAATTACAAGCTAATTCTTTAGTTTGATGATTGGTACGTACGTATGACGGTTTGTGGCTGTTTTAAGTTTATTTTATTTATTATTTGTATTTCACAGAAAGGGTGTATTTAATTATAATGACTGTAGACTATAATGTTTGGCATGGAATGATTTTTTTCCCAAAAGGGGAATGCTTCATGTGTAACGCATCATTCATTCCCCGGAGCTTTACAAGTAAGACTGTAAACAGTTCGGGCTCGATTCGTACTCGCTCGATTAAAAGTTCGATTCGAGCTCGACTCGAAATATAAATGAGTCAAATATGAGCAAATTTTAAAGTTCGATAAATTATTCGAAACTCTTCAAATTGTAATTTTTTATTGATATTCGGATCATATTCGTTCGAAAAGTTCAAAATACTCGTGCTCGGCTCGGTAGTTAAATGAGAGTTAATCAAATTTTATTTTATACTCGATAAATTTTATAAATCAAATTTGAGCAATTAAATACTCGGTTCGTTTAAACCCTTATTTACAAGTCATATGTTTTTGATTCCCGTTACTAACCAACCACCCACAAAGAAGAATATATATAAACAAATGTTTTTGATTCCCGTTACTAACCAACCACCCACAAAGAAGAATATATATAAACAAATGAATTCAAATTCTTATTGTGAATCTTCAAATTTATTAGCTTTTTTATATTAGTTATTGATTATATATAAGCTTATATTATTAGTTAACTAATATGTTCTAGAAGGAACTATTTTCTTATGAAGATATTAGTATAATATATTTCAATCACCAACCATATTGTGATTTATTTTTAAAATTTAATTGTAAGTTAATTGTTTTATCTAATAAAATAAATATATATCAACAATGTAATAACTCAAAACTATAGACGCTTCGGTTCGGACGCAGTATTAAAACACTAGCTGGGTCCCGTGCCTCCGGCACTGTATGGACAATATGATTTATCTCAAATTTTGAACGACCAAAATAATTTATTGAGTGAGCGAGAAATTTAAAGTCATTTGTATTTTATTAAATTATTATTAGATTATTAGATAGATAAATATATTTTATTAGATAGATGTATGAACGGTGGGATTTATCCCAAACTTTAGACGACCCAGATAATTTATTGAGTGAGCGAGAAATTCAAAATCATTTGTATTTTATTAGATAGATTCCCTAATCAGGCCAGAGGAACCGGATCAATCATCCATACCCATCTCATTCTCTTTCTAATAATAATACTAGTATAGTATAGTATAGTATAGTATATACTACTCTAGTCTGTAGGATCAATCTCAAAAGCCTAAAAAGTTGGAGAGAGAAAAACACCGTACAAACATACAGCAATTATTAACTTTCTTTTTTTTATCATCTGTCTCTTTATATATTTGCCAGCTCTGCACCCTTCTTCTTCTTCTTCTTCTCATATCGTTGTTTTTCTCTCTACACAAACATCATTACCCTCTTCAACAGAGAGAAACCGAGAGATCTCATACGGTACGTCAATTTCTCTTCTTATGCGATCATCAAATTCCTCACTTTTATTTGTTAGATCTCTCTTCTTTAATTGTATAATTACCTCATTTTATTCAGCATTTCGCTTGATTTTTTGTTCATCTGTTCTTTACTCTCATAATTGTTTTAAACCGTTGGTTAATGTGATAGTTGTTTTGCTGTTAGTTTTTGTATAATAAATTGCTCTTTGATTGTTCCATCTTTGTGTCAATTTGCCTCATTCTGAAGCTCGAATAGTTGTTAAGTACTGTTTGGATAAAATTGGTTGAGTAAATGTGTATTACATAGAGATATGATTGCCAGCTACGCTCTTGGACAAAGCAAGCTAATTGAAAAGTTTGTTTCTGAAGGGAAAGTTCTAACCTTTTTCCCTTTGATTTTTTCTTTAATTTATTTCACTTTGCAATCTCATGTTATTACTCATGATCAGAATTAGTTTGTAATGGTTTCGACTTTCGATACAAAAAGATTGCTGAATATGCTCCTAAGCTTCTCAATATTCACCTTTACAAGAACTATTAAAAGAGGGGGCAGTGGTTTTCATGAGGCATGAAGCATAGAGGTAATATGTTATGGGATTGGACCTACTGCCAGATTTTAAATACTCTATTGTCAGATATGTATCAAGTGTCCATTAATTTACATTTTGACATCGAACTTTTATATTGAATTTTATATAATAATAGTAATAATGAGCTAAGATATCCTGGAAAAGGTTATAAAGATTATCTATTTATCTTCACTTAAGGACTTTTATGGTACTCATAATGACATGAATGAAGATTTTGGAGTGTACTCTCAGATGTCAAGGGATTCTTGCTATATTTTCCTTCACTAAAAGTCCAACGCAAGCCTAAGAGGCAACACCTTTCAAGTCTGTCATTCATGGACCGGAGAAAAAATATGTACATCGTCTGGTCGGGTAATCAACAAGAATGTGGATGGAATCAGTGAGGATGAAGAATATGGCATGCAAGAATATATTAAATGCATTGGAGAGGTTTTCAACTGTATGATGTATCACCAGCTCAAAAATGGATTCTGAAAAGAATGATACTTGATAGCAACAAGATTATGATTCTTGATACATGAAACAGATGCTATGCAGTTTGGTGACATCTATAGTTACATTTACCAGGTTTTTTGCATGGGGATGACATTCTGGATCATATTGAAGAAAAGATGCGTGAGAAGCCAAATCATGCTATACGTATGTCAGACAATTGCAGCATTATATTATGATATAGCTACCTAATGGAGATTAAGTTTTCTCTTCTATACGTAAGGCACATGGCATCCCGTTTTATAAGATCACATCCTCACCTAATCTTTTTAACACTTCATGATCACTTCTAACCTATCTTCAAAGAGCAAGGAACCTTCCACAAAAATCAATCACCTGACAAGAAAGCATGATCTAATTGTTAAAGTATTTTCCAAAGTCCCTCATTATTAGGCATACAAGACCAATTTGTAGTGATGCAATCCCTGAGCTGGATATTGACTAATGGTCAACATGGCTTCTCAAGCCATCATCCACACACAAAAAATGTTAACTTTAAGGGCTTTTCAAATCCTAAATGTCTTCTCATTGAAACTTTAAGTGGTATCCTCAAAGCATCGAGTGACACAACTTGTCATTAAATACTTCACACTCCAAAATTCTGATGAGTATAAAGCAACTGTAGATATCTGTTCATTATTTTTCCATTGATAGCAGAAACGAGAATTGCCCTGTTTACCATTTTGTTTTAGTATCTTGTCTGTTTTTTTACTTTATTTATTGTTTATGTTTGTTTTCATAGTTTCTGCTTTCTAAATGTGTAAATCATAGAATATTACTTGTGAAGGAATGTAGCATCAAGATTTTCTTGGTTAAGTTTCTGACTATGCAATACCAAAGATTATTGTATTTGCTTCAGTCACAACAGAGAACTTAAATTGTCTGTGCTCATGCAAATGTATATATAATTTCCAAGTCATTTTTTCTAGCCCGTGTTACTCTCTGGCCTCTGCAGTGGTTACTGGTGGACCTTTGAGATTGTAGGACGTGGGAGTTTATAAGGTCATCTTCTCCGTCCTCATTTGAAGAAGCATAATAAAAGAGAACCTACATAATGTCTATCTCTGCAAAAGCTTTGGAACCTGCATTTCAGGGTGCGGGTCAGAGACTGTATCCTTACTGAAATTACTTCACTTTTGATAAGTATATTATTTGGTCATTGGTGAATATTAATATAATATTTCCTTTTCCATCAGAACAGAAAGAAGAAAGTGTTTATTGTTTTGTTTCTTTTATTAAATGCTAGCTGTTCAGTTGTATCTTTTACTTTGGTTTAGTACTTAACACCTTGTAGGGGGACCGAAATTTGGAGAATTGAGAACTTTCAGCCAGTTCCATTGCCAAAATCTGATTATGGTCGATTCTACTCGGGGGATTCGTATATTGTTTTGCAGGTGTTTATGCCCTTCAGATCATCATTTGTCCTATTTATTTTTTTCATTTATGCTTACAAATTCACAAATGGAACTCTTTCTATTACTGCAAATAAAATTACTTCGCATGTACATTTATTCTTATAGAAGTCGTATATTTCTGCAGACAACTCCTGGCAAGGGAGGTGCTTATATGTATGACATACACTTTTGGTTTGGGAAAGATACAAGCCAGGTACTACGACCTTATCCTTTTTTATTTGAAATTTTATTTTGTTATTGAGAACTTATAATAACTTCAAATATGTTCTGACTTGATATTGTAAACTCATAATAGGATGAAGCTGGAACAGCAGCTATAAAGACTGTAGAACTTGATGCAATTCTTGGCGGGCGTGCAGTGCAGTACAGAGAAATTCAAGGTCATGAATCTGACAAATTTCTGTCACACTTCAAACCATGTATTATTCCTCTGGAGGGAGGTGTTGCGTCGGGTTTTAAGAAACCTGAGGAAGAAGAGTTTGAAACACGATTGTACGTTTGTAAAGGAATACGTGTTGTCAGATTGAAGCAGGTCTGCCTTCTTCAGCTCAGTATGAAATTATTGTCGGTGCAAATGAGTTTTGTTAGGGAATATAAACGTGGTGCTCTTTCCTATCCAGGTGCCCTTTTCTCGGTCTTCGCTTAATCATGATGATGTTTTTATCCTGGACACAAAAGATAAGATTTTTCAATTCAATGGCGCAAACTCCAATATTCAGGAAAGGGCCAAATCATTGGAAGTAATTCAGTTTCTAAAGGAAAAGTATCATGCGGGAACGTGTGATGTCGCGATTGTTGGTAAGGGCAGATGTATATATATGACTTTAAATTTCATATGCTCCTTTCTGTATTAATTCTGATCATAGTCAGATCGGCTGAATATATATATTCTCTGGATCTCTTTATCAATAAATGTTAATTCCTCATTCCTATCTGGATCTCAGAAAATTATATAAAAAATATATAATAGCTTTGATACCATGTTAGAGAAGAAACCATTTTTTTTTGGAGAGAATAAAGAGAAAAAAAACTCAGAGATTCATATATTTGATACCATGTGTCCATGTTAGAGATAAAATAGATGTTTTGAATATTGTTGTTATGTTATTACAGAGAGTACTAAAGCCTTATATATAGGCTACAAATTGAGTAGTGACAAAGTATGTGTCGGCACCAAGTATACTTGGTGACCAAGTTCTAATAATAATATACTCTAATAATACTAATAGTAATATACTCTTAACAGTTGTTAATTCCTCATTCATTTCTTATATTATGATGTTGTTCCCTGGCAACAGATGATGGAAAGCTACAGGCTGAGTCAGATTCTGGTGAATTTTGGGTCATTTTTGGTGGCTTTGCTCCAATTAGTAAAAAGGTTATTAGCGAAGATGATGTTATTCCAGAGAAGACAGCTGCTAAACTTTACAGGTATTCTTCTATTCTCGTCTTTTCTCACTGTGTTGAAGTGAGGAGCTAAAGATTGTTATTGTTATATTGCTATGATCTTTAATTATTTGTGCATATTTGGCTTGCTTACTAGTCAGATAATGCCTGTTAGTGATCATAAAGAAATTTGAGTAGCTTATGTTGTTAAACTGGGTGAGTCAAAAGTATTGTCTTCATATCAGTGGAATCGATTGGAGTTATCTAGGATTACGTTGTAGATTGGAAAAAAAATCTTCAAAGCTTTGTAGGAACATAGAATCATTTGTGTTTCTTGATTCTGCGAATATGAAAAGGATGGGAAATTTAATTAGATTTATGAAATTAATTGTGCTATTACTTTGGTAAACCTATGCTTAAGAAGTGACGAAAGCTTTCAGTATAATAGAGTTAAATCAATAATAAGTAAAATGGAAAGGTCATGATGTTTAACTAGAGTTCCTTATGAAGACTTGAAGTTCCTAAGTAGACTAATTCACAGTTCTCTTGACATGTTATTCTGTTGAAGTTTCATTTGGCTTTATATAAAATGTAGAACTTTTGTTTTTCATATTTTAATTTAGTGAGGTATATAGTTTTCTAGTATGTATATATGTTCTCTTATTAGTCATTACTTTGCTAGAACCTCTTTTAACCAGAATACTAATGGTTGATGTGTGGACATTCATGGACATGAGGTTCTGAAGTTTGATTGCCATGTTTTTGCAGCATTGTTGATGGTCAGGTTACGGATGTAAATGGTGAACTTTCCAAATCATTATTGGAGAATAATAAATGCTTTCTATTAGATTGCGGTTCTGAGGTATTTGTGTGGGTCGGTCGGGTAACACAAGTAGATGAAAGAAAAGCTGCCATCCAAGCTGCTGAGGTATAGCTTAGATTCAGATTTTCATATTAATCATGCCAACCAGATTCCTAATCTTCCCTAATAATCATTGCAGGAATTTGTTGCTAGCCAAAATAGGCCAAAGTCAACACGTGTAACCCGTCTTATTCAAGGATATGAGACCCATTCATTCAAGTCCAACTTTGATTCCTGGCCTTCAGGCTCGACACCTTCTGCTCCTGAGGAGGGTAGAGGAAAAGTAGCAGGTATATAAACTCCCTCGTTATAACCGTTAAATGTTGTTAAAGAAAATTGATCATGAAACTATTTTGCATACTTGTAGCTTTGCTCAAGCAACAAGGTGTTGGCGTTAAGGGAGCAACTAAGAGTGCTCCTGTAAATGAGGAAGTCCCACCACTTCTTGAAGGAGATGGAAAAATTGAGGTTTAGTTTTTAATCCATTTCATGATGTTCTGTGGGAATCAATTGATACATACATGCACACCCACCCACCTACATGTATAGTCTGGCTTTATTATATGTTCCAGATATGAATATGGTCTGTTTTCAGGTATGGTGTATCAATGGAAGTGCAAAAACTCCAGTTCCAAAAGAAGACATTGGTAAATTTTACAGCGGAGATTGCTACGCTGTTCTTTACACTTACCATTCTCATGATAAGAAAGAAGACTATTACCTGTGCTGTTGGATTGGAAAGGATAGCATCGAGGTAATTTATATTCTTATTAACTGACATTGAAATAATGAAAGAAAAAGAATTGTTCATACAAAATGTATTTAGAAACAGGGTTATATGCGTCTTTTGCAAGAGCCTTACAGCCTTTATTGTCAGTTATCACTTTTATTTAACATACCAATTCACATGCTTGAAGACCCTCGGGGGCCGATTCCTCCTTTTAGAAAATTATTATATATATATTTTCTAATAAATAACACCTTTTAGTTATTAACGGCTAATATAACAAAATGTTAGTCTATCATCAACAACTTATATAGAAAGTTGAAGGAAACAAAAGGGTCCAGCCGTCCAGGGAATCCGGGCACTCTTATGCTTGTCCATTTATGAGTTGCATGGTCAAAAATATATTATATCTAATACTCCCTCCGTCCTCCGTCCTCCGTCCCTGGATAAAAGTCCTGGTGGACTTTTCACGCATATTAGAGGAATAAAATGACGAAATTGCCCATAATAATGTCATTAAATATGGAGAGAGAATTAAATAAGAAAAGTATGAGATATTTAATGCTACGGGCATAATAGGAAAAAATGTGTAAAAGTTTGGTTATTAAAAGAAAGAGGACATTTAACATGGGACAACCCAAAATAGTAATAAGGACTTTTATCCTGGGACGGAGGGAGTATGATTTAATTTGACTTGGAGAAAATTACTTTGAATGTACTTATTTAAAAAGTCGATCTTGTTTTTCAATTTTGAGGTTCAGGCTGTATATCCTGTGATATCCTAGAATATCTCCCCTCTATATTTACATCTAACAGTCTGCAAATTCCTCTGTTTTTTCCCGTATTTATTTCCTTTGAAAACATAAGCAGCTGACTCCCTAAAATTCTATATACGTTGCTACTTTCAAAACTCAAAAGTCAAACATTTAAATCAACTTTGTCTTTTAGGTTACATTACCTTGTAGTACTTTGTTTTTGTATTACATATTTGGTTTATGAATGTGTCCTCTGTTATGTTGAACAATCTGAATATTGATGCGTCTACATCAAATTTTATTGCATCAGCTAATCCCTAATTAACTACTATACATGCAGCAAATATGAAATAAGAAAAAAGAAAAAAAATTCCTTCAAGTTGCATTTTAATCCTTCTACCTTAGCTAGGTAATTATCAGCGTAGCAACTGTACTCTTACATCATCTAATTACCACATTGACTAGTATAAAGTAGCAGAATTATCCTATTACCTTTGCTCAGAATCAGCATTACAATTTTGGGAATGGAATTCTGTCTTGCTTTGGACTTTCAAATGTATACTTTATACAAATTGTTATTCCTTCACCACGTTAATTTTATGCTCAAGTAAAATATGAGATTTTATTTTAAAAACCTTTCTGACTCCTTATCTTCCATCTATTTTCTTTCTCAATCTTAATATGGGTGAGTTTTATTTATTTAGTTTTATGTGACATGGTTGAACACTTAAACTTCAGGAAGACCAGAAGATGGCTGCTCGATTAGTTGCTACAATGTCTAATTCACTGAAGGGGCGACCTGTGCAGGTATTTTTTCATTAATCTGGGCAGTTTAACTTTTAGAGAGCTATTGAATGTATGTTTTTGCAGGGTCGTATATTTCAAGGGAAAGAGCCACCACAGTTTGTTGCCATCTTTCAGCCTATGCTGGTCCTTAAGGTACCCTGATCGAATTTGTTATTATGTAAGCACAATTTTTTGAAAAGATGCTTATTTTTTAATAATTTGGATCAGTACATCTGTTCCTTTTCCTCATTTCTTTTTTTTTTTTTTGCAAAAAAGAGTAAGAAAGGAAATTGCTTAAAAAAAGAAGCTCTTTTTAAGATTCTTTGAAGATATTGAGACATTTAATTCATTCATTTCTTTTTAGGGCGGAATAAGTTCTGGCTACAAAAACTATATTGCAGACAAAGGTCTGAATGATGAAACTTACAACACGGACTGTGTTGCACTCATTCGAATATCAGGAACTTCTGTACATAACAATAAAGCTGTGCAAGTTGATGCGGTACGTTCACTGTTTGATTTTCCTATGAGCCACTGAGAATTATTTGTTGGTAGGGTTCTTAAATTTGTTTCAGTGATAATATATGGCCTCTATATTAATTTGCATGACAGTATGAGTCAATTTTGCATGTTATGATGATTCTGTCGAGTACTCTCAAGTGATTTGTCTTGGTACTCCCGAAAATGTTGGTTTACATATTTATTTTTCTTTCAGGTGGCAACCTCACTGAACACTAATGAGTGTTTTATTCTGCAATCTGGATCTTCTATATTCAGTTGGCAAGGAAATCAGAGTACTTTTGAGCAGCAGCAGTTGGCGATTAATGTTACTGAATTTCTGAAGGTATTCCATTGCAGAAGATTATATTCATGCTGTGGGTTATCTTTGCTTAAGTTTTGATCTCTATGAGGTTCAATGTGGCCTGAGTTATTCAGTGTTCCAAAGTATGACTTTGGTGTGTTGCGATTACTTCAAACTTCAAATTTATAATGATATAGTTTTTGTAATTTGATGAGAGATGAAATTGGGTATTCCATTTTTTTGGTTATAGTTACCTCTTAATGCAGATGTTATGCTGAAGTATTTTCATAACATTCATTTCTGAGGGAAAGGTTTTTTTATTTTTATTTTTGGTGCAATCTTAGGGGAAGGTTAATTGAGAGAGATTCTGTATGAAATTTGTGTGTCATTGTTCTTTCTTCTTTCAAGGAATTTGTTCTGTTTTTCTTAAAACGATAAATTTTATATGACGTGGTTAATGTTTTTCTAAGGATTGCACTTCAGAATTGCTGGACACTTAGCCAAGTAACTGTCTGCAGTTAATGAAGAGTTAAGGATTGAACTTTGAAGAAATAATTTGGATTTTTTGAACACCATCATGGGTGGGTCACATTGTCCTAAATACATGAAATGAGACATGGTGGCATATCCTGATTAAGTGTTGTCATGTATGTTTTTTGGCAGTTTAAGCCGTCTTAGGTTAAACATTACTATTTTGCATGTAGAGTGCTGAATAAGACTCTAAGAATGCTGTAGTCAGTTCTGTGTATTTGCATTTACTTCCATGTAAGCAAATGGAATTTAGTCTTCATAATAACCAACAGATTTTGTTTAAGTTGTAAGAAGGTGGTCGAGTTGATTGAAATTCTGTAGGTTTCTTGATAACTTAAATTTTGACCGTCTTCTTCGCAAACATTTGAGTTTAATTTTTTATGAGAGACTAGTGCTGGGGATCAAATGGTTACATCCTATTCTTAAGTCAGAAGATGTTTGTGAAGAAATATTAACCTTGGGTGATTACAAACTTCCATGACAGATGCAGCATGTGAGGACTGAGGTGTTTCATCATCTCTTTGAATAAGCTCTCTCTTGATCCCACAGCCTAATCCTTGCAACTGTATTTTGTAATCAATTTTCACGCTGTAGTAGTACCATTGCACTAAAATGTCTCTAAGATATAAATGCCTGAATCAAGTTAGATGATTGGATCACCAGGAGTTAAGTGAGTTAACATGAGCGCCAATTAAGAGAATGTCCACCTAGAAGGTAGATCATTATGTTATTCACCAGGAAAATGCTTTCCCCTACTGTTAGTATTTACAGTTGGACCCTGGATTGTAATGCATGTACAAGGACATAGTTATCTTTTCTGTAAATGTTAATCACTCGTCTTAAAATAAGCACGCAAACTTAAAGTGTTGGTATAAGATGCACAATTTTGTTGCCTTTCATCATTGCTTTTGAGGAATTGACTGCACCTTAAAATATGTAGGAAGACTGATATCGTACTCAAATAAGGATAAACTATCCCATTGTTTTTTATATTTCAACACATCTCACGTGTTCAGAGTTTCTAATATCGTTTCCAGCATCCTTGATTTAGTTATATAATGTGGTTGACCAATTTACTATACTTATTACGGTATTACCATGTATGTTTGTTACACAGACAATATTTTGAAAAGCCTAAATATGAAAAGATTGGCACAACCCTGACAGTACGTTTTTATTACTCCGAGTCAACTTGGTAGAGTGAAACTGAATCATTGATCTTTACCTTTTGAATCTTATGGTTCTCCTATGTGCGTGCATGAATTCATGATCCTACTTTGTTTCTAATTCCTTGTGAGGGCATGTTATATGTTAACATAAATTGTTTTGAGTTGATTGTTTCATTATCTTACTTTGTTTGCTCATGTTGATCTGTTTAGAATTGTGAAATTTGAGATATGCTTTTCCAATTGCTTTACTGTGTATATACTCTTCATTTCCACCATTTTCATCTCTTAATGGACATGCTTCTTCAAATCAAATCAAAGAAGTCATTCTTTTTAACGGGTATGATACAGGGACATAACTCAACATGTTATTGTTCTCGTCACATGGTCGTGCTTTATATGGAATTCTTTTAGTTTTCAAGACTTAATTAAGAATTTGCTTGAATAATTAAGCATAATGAATTACATGTTACTTTGATTTGTACATTCAGCCAGGCGTAGCAGTGAAACATGCAAAAGAAGGAACTGAGAATTCATCTTTCTGGTTTGCTCTTGGAGGAAAACAAAGTTACACCAGCAAAAAAGTATCTCAGGAGATTGTCCGAGATCCTCACTTATTCACATTCTCAATTAATAAAGGTGGTTTTCTTCTTTCTTTTCTAAATTCATTTTCACAATCACTTGGTTTGGCATCTCCTTTTTATAAGTTGTTCTCCTGCCCCCTATTCCGATGTTTACATGATTGATAGCTAAAAGTTAAATTTCTTTATAAAGCTGGTTGTCCTCTCTAACTATTTTTCTACTGACTATTCCTGCTGCCATGTGGAACCCCAGGAAAGTTTGAGGTGAGTTCAGGAGTTCATTATTCGATTGAATTTCCTTTCATATTCAATTGGCTTCTTAACAGCTTTTATAATAAAAATATGCTCTATTCAACAGGTGGAAGAAGTTTACAATTTTTCGCAAGACGACCTGTTGACTGAGGATGTCTTGATACTTGACACGCATGCTGAAGTGTTTGTTTGGGTTGGTCAGTCTGTAGATCCATCGGAAAAGCAAAGTGCTTTTGAAATTGGCCAGGTACTGATAAAGTAGTGTAAGCCTTCTGGAACATATGCTTATCATTCTGTACTTGCATCATTCCTTGAAGTTTATTGCAGAAATACATTGAGATGGCTGCCTCTCTGGATGGGTTGTCTCTATATGTGCCTCTGTACAAAGTCACAGAAGGAAATGAACCTTGCTTCTTCACAACTTTCTTCTCATGGGACTCTGCTAAAGCTACTGTATGTGCTGATCCTTAAGAAATCTTTCGTTTTTCATTCTTAAGATTTTATTGGTTCAAAAACAGTATGACTTTTGTAAAGCACCAATTTTGAAATTTAAGTTTTCCTGTGAGTATGCTAAATTAGCTGAACGACAATGTTCATATAGATGGTAGATTGGTAGTCCAAAAATGTATACGTGGAACGTAAGTAATTGAACCCCTAGAGGTTTACTTTGGTTAATAGTTACAGAAAAAATAATTATTCGAGTCCTAGTAATATCCACATTAGAATAGAGATATAAAAAAATACTCCTTCCGTTCCTTAATTAGATCACTGTGTTTGTGCTACATAGGTGTTTATAATTTCTTTTCATGCAAATTCCCAATTGCATTAGTTCCTCAAACACCCTTTAGTGTTATTGGAGTAGACAAGTGTTATGTTATTGATGGAAGTTATTATCTCATTTAGAAGATCATAGAAAGACACAAAAGTATTGACCTGTCGTATTGAATTAAAAAAAGTCTGATAGAGACGCTAGAAATATTTGTATAGTGATCAATTTATTTGTGTAGTCTCAACAATTGGAGGAAAGTTGCTCACTAGATCAGAGCAGGTTTAGGACATGTAAAGGAGTGGTTCTAGAAAGTTTATGATCAGCTTGTACTTTTTGCAGCTAAAGACAAAAATTCAATAGGACGGTGTAAGACTCGGTTCAGAATCTCATGATTATCTTTTTCTGCATTGCTCTACGGTCGCGAGGTTGTGGAGTACCTTCTTTGGTTTACTAGGTGAATTTTGGTTGTATCCTTCCTCTCTCAACAGATCAGATATAAAGGGTTTTATCACGTGGGGGATGGTAGGATTTTATAGCAGTGTGCGATGTATGATATTCTGTGGTATTTGAACCTAGAGAAATGCATAGATTTTTTCTGATATATATCTCCCTTTCTGATTGCTTTGGGACAAGTTCTGTTTTTTTGGCATCCATACGGGGATCAGCACTGGTAGTCTAGCTATTTCTGATATTCATAGGGAATCGGGGGTTGTCCTTCAAGGATCTGTTTCATTCCACGTTTGATTGTTTAGTGAACTTCTTCATAGTCTCTCTCGTTGACGCGTCTCAACTCAACATAGCCTTTTATCTCAGCTTGATTATCCCAAACTAGTTGGAATAGGCTTAAAATTCTTCTCTTATCTATTAAGGGGGAAAAAGAGAGACCAAAGGGCGACAAAATATAAGTCACAAAGAAATAATTTTTTTACAAATTGTGGGAAAGATGTCGATTTTAGTAAATTTATTGTATAACAAGAAAAAAATAAAATTAGAAATTAACAAATGCGGAATACAGGAAAATTGCACCAAATAGAAAAAAAAATGGAAAAAAAATGATTCATTGAAGACCAATAAATAGAGGTAGGGATATTGACAATACAAACAGGGAAGAGGATAACTAATTGGCTGGAATGTATATTCTACAAGATATGTTAACTTGTAATTTAAAAGATTTTAAAACCTGGACAGGAAATAAATAATGCAACTGGATTTATGTAGGCAAGTCTGAGTAGTTGTTAAGATTGATCATTCAGTTATAACCGAACCGAATAGGCTATTCGGTTATAACCGAATACCGAAATATTCCTATTTTCAATATCCGAACTAATAACCGAATTTTGGTAATAACCGAATTACCGAATTGTAAATTCGGTATTTCGGGTAATAACCGAACACTGCTATCAAAAATAACACCCAAAAATGATTCCACAAATGTAAAAGCAAGTAACAAAATCTGGGCTAGGATACAAACAATTAATTAGATATAGAAGGATATTTTTACACCAAAACTTTAACAAAGAAAGAGCAACTGCTTCTAGGCATAGATGATGACCGAAAATTAGAAGCCATTTAATTCATGGTTTCATACATCTTATGTACAAATGTGAACTACTTTGAACAGAAAACACCACAACATTACAAGCAAATCCAATTCCAGTCACCGTCTCTACGGAGAGAGTCTGTTTGAAACAGAAAATAAGAAGAGGAACCAAGAACAGATCTATAATTTTTACCCACGTTTAGTCCTCGAAGGCACTCCAAATCCATCGCTTGTCCGTACTGCGAGAGACGAGAGTGAATTTATCAAAGCGGTGGATATTATAAGCCTTCATCATCGATATTTCGGGGCTGAAATCAGGGGATACTAGTGGTGAAATCTGAGATCTGAGGGTTCGGTGCTTGTGATTAGTGGAGAGAGAAAGCGGGAGTAAACGAGAAAGAGATGGAAAGGGCGAAGGTGCCGGAGGAGAGATGATAGATCGAGAGGGTGAGTTACTGACATGTAGCAGGGTTTATTGTGAAAGGGAGAATATCCATTTGGGGGCGCGAAGCCGCAAACACACTGGAGTAGAGAGGAACTGAGATGGAATTAGGGTTATCAAGATGAGATCTGCTTTTTTTTTCCAAAAAAATTGTGGATCTTTTTGGTGATTCTTGTCCCGTTCAAAAGAATTGGCTCGTCCAAATTTAAAACCTTATTTGACTTATTAGGCCCATTATACAAATATTAGATTCCTTTTTTTAATGAAAATGTTCGGTTATTCGGGTAACCGAATAGGATGATTTTATTAACCGGACCCGAATACCGAATACCGGATATAACCGAATTACAAAACATAACCGAATTATCAAGAAATTTCGGTTAAAAAAATTCGGTTCGATTCGATTATTCGGTTATTTCCATTTTTTACTCAGTCGTAGTAGTTGTGCCCGGCTTGTGGAAAACTAAATGGTTCATTAATTAAGTTTTAGCCTCAACTCCCGTGGAAAGTGATATACTTTATAAATAGATCTAATCACTTCGTACTTGACCCCAGGCTGGTAGGTCAACAACAATGGAAGCAAGGGCACACCCTTTATGAAGAGATGACTAATACATTCTTTATCATACTCCAACTGGCACAAGCTACCCTGCCAGCTGATGCTAGCACAAGTGCTTGAAAGGTTTCGTGATATAACTGCGCCTAATCCTGGACGAGGATTGTTTTTTCAGCAGGGTTCTTCAATAACCCACGAGTATTATTCCAGCTGTGTCCATCTTTTGATTTGAATCCATCGTTCTATGTAAGATTTTAAGTTTCTAACAAAAATGGAAAATGAACCTATCGTACTAAATAATCAGATCGGTTGAGAACGGAATTCCTTTTGTGGTATCACTTTACCATTTTCATCTCGGGCCGCTGGTATGTGGTATCACTTTACCAATTTCATCCTGGTCACTGATACCGTCAACATGCTTACCAGCTTGTTACCATTGATACTTATACATAGATGGGAGCTAGGCTGGGTACTTTCTTCTCTTCACTTCATAAAGCTTCTTTTGTGTTGGGTTTACATGTACTAACTTAGCCCTGGAAAAAATATTCGTATTGCGCAAACGTACTGCATTGTTTTGTTTCTTATTCGATGGTTACCGAAACTTGGAGACACCAAAATTCGGAATTGGGATCGATGGATGCAGCACTGGGTCTCGGATTCACGTGTTTGAGTATCATGTGAGGAAATTAAAATTAGAGATACTCCCTTCATTCCAAAATTAGAGATACAATTTGACTTTTGAGGTCAAAAGACGGTATATTAAACTTTAAAATTGGTATGACTCAAAAATTTGTAATGAAATAAATTTTGTGATTAATAGCTTTTGTTATATACTATACAATTATAATAATTGTATCAACTAAAATTAAATAAATTCACATTAATTTGAAGTTTAATATGCCGTTGTTTGACCTCAAAAGTCAAATTGTATCTCTAATTTTGAAACGGATGGAGTACTTAAAATTCATTTTACCTTGTTTCAACTATTTTGTAGAAAAGGGAAAATTGGGTATATCATGGTATTTTATGTCTCAAAATAAAAAATGTATCTCTAATTTTGGAACGGAGGGAGTATTATAGTGTACCATGCATGACAGTTGAGAAGTAACCCATATATACGGAAAATGGAGATTTTGTACTTTCTTTTAGCTATTTCATATACAGTTTCCTTCACATATTAGTTTTGATTGTTTCTGGTCATTGAAAAGAAAAATTACTGGGAAGGTCCTAGCCGAAGAATATTATAGTGCATTCGTATAGAAAGGAGAAAATAGTTTACTTGAGCAAAGAGACTAACCCACTTCCCAAAGAGGTCCAGTGTGCAAGGCATCCCCTAATTCATTTTCATCGTTCTGTAACTAGGTACCAAGTAATGAGTTGCCTTAAAGATAAGTTACAATTATTCTCTGGAGACGCAAGCTTTTTATTTTTATTTTATTTTTTTATAAAGTTTGTGAACTTCATGTTGCCATGAGGAATATAGTTGCTCTGTTACTGTTGTGGTCATACATCTCTGCATCTTATATTAGTTGCAATATGTTACTTTCATTGTTTCTTTTGACTAGTGAATTTATATTAGTCGAATGCAAAATAGGTTCATGGGAACTCATTTCAAAAGAAGGTTATGCTTCTCTTTGGGACAGGTCATTCTACAGAGGTAAAAGCAATGAAAACCTACATAAATGCATTGAATAAGTTCCTGTCAATTGATATATATTCTCTCTTTTGGGTGACCGAAAATTGATCTCTTATGCTATTGCAAAACCAGGATAAGTCCAATGGGACAAATCAGGGAGGACCAACACAAAGAGCTTCAGCATTAGCTGCCTTGAACTCTACATTTAATTCATCTTCTGGGTCCAAACCTACTCCTCCAAGGACATCAGGAGTGAGTCAGGGATCACAGAGAGCAGCTGCAGTAGCTGCCTTATCACAAGTTCTTACTGCTGAAAAGAAGGGGTCGCCTGATTCCTCTCCTGTCCGGTCCAATAGAAGTCCAGCCGCAGAATTTAGGCTCTCTGGTATTTGAAAACAAATTTCATCATCTTTACTTTGTAGCATTCTGATAGCATGACTTTCCTAAATAAAGAAAAAAGAAGAAATTTCTGCATCTTTGTATGCATTTATATACACACTAAAGATAAATGAAATGTAGAGAGGTAGGGTAAAATATTCAGAACAACTTAATAGAATAGAGGGTTTTGACCAAAGAGCTTGGATTGTGGGAGGTCCATGGAAAATTTAGTTGGACTGAGGGAGCAAAATTTCCTCCAACTCATAAGCAGATTGCTGTATTATTTTAGAAATTCAAACTATTAACAAAAGTTGAAAAAATAAATAAGCCTGCCCCAACTTAGTTTGAGATAAAATGTATTTGTTGAATTCAATTGAATAAATTAATAAATTAAATATTCAGTACATCAAATTATCAACAATTGAAAATAATTCATCAATGATAAACACCCAAATGGTGCTATGCCATCCCTCACTGCCCATAATTTGCAGCCCTCGTGAAAATATATATTGTTTCGACTCATGCTTTTGGCCATTTAGGATGACAAACTCACATTTTTTTCTTTTGGCAAGCTAGTTTGTACTAATAATTGTATGCTCAATCCGATGATTCATAGCACCTTACATTTTGGTAATGCTTGCACAGTAGGAAAGAAAGAGAACGTCTCTGAGGCTGAGGATTCTAAAGAAACTACTGAAGCTAAGGAGGCTGAGATAGTTCAGCCTGTATCAGAGAATAACGGTGAGGAGTTGGAACCAAATCCAGAAGCAGAGCAGCATGAGAATGGTTGTGGAACTCAAAGTACATTTAGTTACGATCAATTGAAGGCTAAATCTGATAACCCTGTAACTGGAATTGATTTCAAACGGAGAGAGGTTGGTTACTATAAATGTGATGCAATTTGAATGCTAATGTTTATGGTTCTTTTTTCTAATAGTCCCTTTTCTATTTTCAGACTTATCTCTCTGACGAGGAATTCCAAGCTGTACTGGGGATGACGAAAGAAGCATTCTATAAGTTACCAAAATGGAAGCAGGACATGCTCAAGAAGAAAGCTGATCTATTCTAGAAATAAAATTCAACAATTCTTGAGTGACCCCCCTTCTCTTTAGCATATTTTTCCTGCAATATCCAGTTTATCTGGCCTCGTTTCTGTTGCGGTTGACTCGATTTAGTGATGACTATAGCTACTTTTAGTTTTGGTCTTGTGCCCACTGGAAGAGTATATTTTTTTTTCTCCCCTCTTCATGCTGCTGCATTTGGTGTGATGGTAGGTTGTAATTACAAAGACTGTGGGCGGCTGTTTTATTTATTATTATTTGTATTTCACAGAAAGGGTGTATATGCATTGGCATTTGTAATCAATAGTACCAATTATAATGATTGTAGACGGATCCATAATGTCAAATGTTTGTTGTTCTGTTCATCCGAATTAAATTTGAGTATGGCAATAACTATATTTTTTTTATAGTCGCACTGGTTCTGTCATGTTTTGTTTTGAATGAAAGAAGCTGCTCACCTCTGGGTGCATATTTTATCGACTATCACTGTAGTGTATAGGGGGGAAATTGTTATTTTCCTAGGGATTACATTGTTGATGAGCAAATTGATATTTTCATATGGATGGCATTGTTACTGTGCTGTGCGGTTTAGGTTAGTAGCTATTTGGTACTGCTCCACCTCATAAGAAGATAACACAATAAAACAACTCATGTTTTAACAAATTTTTAATTGACAATCTAAAATAACTATAATAATTTACCAAAGGAAAAAGTAATTGTTAACACAATTAAAACTTTTTAATTTTTTTTCCTTAAAATACAGAGTTTAAAACTCCTTTTTTAAAAAAAAAATTACAGAGTCAATAGATTTCGATTAAATGGTGTAAAATCACTAATATACATTTAGTCCTTACTCAATACTTATATATGGAGACATCTTTGTGAGAGTATTTTAGTTGCGAGACTCATGACCAAGCAATTACAAAAATAATATTATTTCAACATGAGTTTTTGATATTTTTATATTATTCGATAAAAAAAAATCTATTTTAGAGAGAAATTTGATTCGTGACTATGGGCATATACACTTCCACTTATTTATTTAAGTATTCATAAGAAAGTTTTATAGGATTTAAATGATTTAGAAGAGTTATTCAAGTTTAAGGCATCATATAAATTATAATAATGCACTCTTCCGTCATAAAATATAAGATTGATATTAATTTCTTAAAAATGAATTTTAGATATTTTTAATTTAAAATTGATATGATTTATTTAAGTTTTGAAAATAATAAATCTTAAAAGTAGTAGCTTTTAGATTGTTTAGAATACTCATAATTAAATGCATTGATAATTATTAAATGTATTTGTATTAATTTTGAATACGAAAATAATTAAAACTGACTTTTACCAGGTTAAGGTTAATATTGAATAATAGTGTGAGAGAGGGTATAAATTATTAATATTTTGTAAATTTTTTTATTTTTATGCTCATTTACCAATAATAATATTTATACTAAGAAATTCAAAATTAAGTAATATATTATAAGTATTAACGTGTGAATATTATTATAGAGGAATGGTTGGGTGTGACACGGAGCATCAAGTCAAGTCCATTGATGTAAGGCTAAAAGAAAGCCAATAATAAGTAGTATTCCAATTAAAAAGCGGAATTTGTGGGCCATTATTCATTTATAAATAAATAAATAAATGTCATTTTGTTTCCTAACCTTTTCTTAATTAGATTCTGCATAATTAATTAATCCAAGCACCAAAAGTTTAGTAACATGGAGCCAGCCAGCCAGCAAACATTGAATGCTACAAAACATAATGGATGTATGTACGTCTTTAATTAAAATATACTAATAGCTTTATAAAAACAAAACTACTATAATGTAAAAAAATTATAATTAACCAGATCACTAAAACATTTTAAAAAACAGATAAATCAAAAAAAGAAAAAAGAATTAAATTATAAATCTTTTATCATTTATAACAACTTACAATTTTAATGTGAAACCCCAGATTTTATAAATAATGAATTTATTTTCTCGAAATAATTTTTTTTATATTATGGTGTGAATTTGAGATAATGTTATAGTTGTGGGTAATATTTATAAATTTTGCAAAGTATGCAAGTTGTCATATTATATTCGATTGGTCGGAGAATATTCGTTTTAAACAGGAAATATTCGTACGACGACACAATCATTGGTGGACCCCATAACAAAATTATTGTCGGATTGAGAAAATGACAAAAATATTTTATTGAAAATAACGGCGAAAGTTTTACCGTTGATACTGTTGAACTACTCGGTAGTAAAAACACAGTAATACGCGTTGTTGCATAGTAGCACACGGTATTGATTATTGATATTTATGTGAGAAGTCACTCAGTTTTGTTCAATTATTGCTACAATAGTTGCTGCATAGTATCTCATATTATTTGATTCAATTATTGTTGATTTAGAAGTTTTGTTTTATTCGTATTATTAACGTAATAAAATAAAAACATCTTTTTATATAAAACAGAATACTTTATTAAAGTTATTCTATAAATAGAATATATTATATTCTATTATGCATAGTATTTTGTATAGTAAAATCTTTTTATATAAAACAGAATACTTTATTAAAGTTATTCTATAAATAGAATATATTATATTTTATTATGTATAGTGTTTGCATAGTGTCCGCATAGTGTTTGCATAGTAAATTTTTTTATATATAAATTGAATATATTATATTTTATTTAAAAGATTTTTCTTTAAATATGGACCGTCAGATTAAAGTAAATCAATCTGGACCGTTCATGGATTAGTTACTATGCATTCTATTTTTCTATAAATAGAAGCTCATTCCTTCATTATTTTTTTACGAATTCACTGAACTCTAGAGAGAGAAACTATAAAGAGAGACTATAGAGAGATAGAAGAAAAGTTTTCTGCTACTTCACTACTCCTATATCAGGTATTATTTTACGGTAAGGGATATTATTTTTTTGTATTCACGAAGAGAACTTCTGTTATTCCATTTCTTTATTATTCTGTTGGAATAACATGTATACGTGGAATACCCTATACTTGGTGACATTCTTCTATTATTCTGTCTTTATTATTCCGTTGGAACATCATGTCTGTGCTTTACGCCGGACCTGGTTCCGTCTTTATTATTTTGTTAGAATATCATGTATGTGCTATACGCCGGACCTGATTCCATCTTTATTATTCCGCATTTATTATTCTGTTAGAACATCCTGTCGGTGTGAATTTCACCTGACCTGATTCCGTTATTATTATTCTGTTGGAATAATCGTCTATGCGAAGTACCGCATGCATGGTGATATCTTTTGTTATTCCATTCGGTATTATACTCAGTTGATTAAAATTTTGACTTCTATACTCCATGAAATTAGTGAAATATCCTTGATATTTGCGCTTCATCCAGTATTTTTCATGAAATATTCTTCTGAGCATTCTTGAATTTTATTCTACAAAAAAGTATCATGTTGACAATTTGGACGTTATTGGTTTCTGGACAAATTAATTCTTGAACTTGTTTAATTGAATTCTTATATCATTGTCATCATCCTCATGTTTATGTTATGTTGAAAGTCACCTGTAGCCTGTAGTACATAGATGGACTTGGTATGATTATGACCAGAGATTATTCGGTATAATCATGACCGTAATATTACAAATGATGTAAAAATTAAAAGTTTTCATTGGCCCGTAGTGCATTGATGGACAATTTTTGATATGATTATGGATTCTTTTCGGCCAAGAGAGTAAAGATGAATTATTTTATGGCATGATCAGGACCGTTGATGAATACACAAATATTTTTGGCCCGTGGTGCATGGATAATTGTGGTCGTTATACTAAAGAATATCTTTGGCCATATATAGTGCAGGGGTGATTTGATGATGTGGAATATTTATTAAGCTGAGTCTCAGCGATAACAGTGATGAAAAACCTTTTTAATCATAAAAGATAGTAGATTTTATTTTCTACTTGACTCTTTTAATGGATTGCTTGTTCTGCTGCAGTTAAACTTGATGTCTACTATATTTTATCAGTTTAACATTGTTGGAGACTAATGATAATTTATTCTGCATTATCTTAGTCATAATATTTCTTACTAGGCTAGTTGAGCTCATCCTTTCTTTCACTGTTCTCTTCAAAAAATGAGAATATAGCTGGGACGAGTCGGGGAACGGAGTGATAGTCCAAAGGATAGCATTAGTAGTCTTTACTATTCTGTGAAATAGTGTGATAATAATTATAACGGAGACTCGTTTTGAGTTTGTATAATCTCTAGTAGACAATATTTGTATTGAAACTCACAGTTTATATTTTGTCGTATTGTACACGACAATTGTATTAATAAGTTGTATTTAAATTTTATACTATGTATCTGGCGACCCAAAATGGGTGTATATATATATATATATATATATATATATATATACGGAAAGCTTCAAGAGCATATTGCCTTAAATAGCATAATTTTATCAAAACTACGTAGTTTTGGAAGGACGCGGTGACATTTTTGTAAATATCATGCCACCGCGTATTTACAAAAATGCCACCGCGTCCCTCCAAAATTACGTCGTTTTGATAAAATTATGCTATTTAAGAATTATGCTCTTGAAACTTCCCGATATATATATATATATATATGAAATGGATCAGGTCCGGACCTCCCGGACGGGAGAAAATTCGGACCCAATTTTTTTTTTTTTTTGTAGAGCAACTAAAAAAAATAAATTTATGAAACTAAATTTTTTTAATAATACAGTGTTTTGGGTGTGTTTTTAATACCTACACCAATCAATATATGTACAGTCTGCCCAGACTAGACATGTTTTGTTATAGGCATCCAAATCACGCCCAAAACACTGTATAATGTAAAAATTCCAATTTCATAATTTATTTATTTTTAGTTGTTTAAAAAAAAGGTCCGAATTTTGTTAAAATCCGGGAGTCCGGACCTGATCCGGACTCTATATATATATATATATATATATACAAAATCCGGACCTTTTTTTTTTTTTTGCTTTTTTTTAAACAACTAAAAAAAATAATTATGGAACAGAAATTTTTTCACAATACAGTATTTTGGTCGTGATTTGGATGCCTATACCAAAACATTTTTGTACAGTCTGGGCAGACTGTACATACATTGGTTGGTATAGGTATTAAAAACACACTCAAAATACTGTATTATGGAAAAAATTTAATTCCATAATTATTTTTTTTAGTTGTTTCAAAAAAAAAGCAAAAAAAAAAATACGGGGTCCGTATTTTAGGACCAGTCCGGGAGACCGGACTGGATCCTTGTTCTATATATATATATATATATATATATATATATATATATATATATATATACACGGAAAGCTTTAAGAGCATAATTCTTAAATATCATAATGCCTTAAATAGCATAATTTTATCAAAACGACATAGTTTTGGAGGGACGCGGTGACATGGTATTTATAAAAATGTCATCGCGTATTTACAAAACTACGTCGTTTTGATAAAATTATACTATTTAAGGCATTATACTATTTAAGAATTATGCTCTTGAAGCTTCCCGTATATATATCTCTATATATAAAACAGAGCAGAGAGAGAAATCTATCTATACAAAACAGAATGGTTTTTGAAAAACTTTTGCTTCCCGCTTAAGGCTAATATTAGATCCTGATCGTTAAAACTTTGGGATAAATCTATCCGCACATCTCTGTGATACCACACACACAGTCACACAGAACACTCTCAATCCCTCTTATTTCCCCCCAAACAACTCAGATCCATCAAAACTCCCTTAAATCTTTTCTCTCTCCGGTTCTTCATCCTCCCTTAAACTCAGATCGCATCTTTCTTTATCTCTGTTTTCATCCTCCTCTGTTTCTTCTAATAATCTCGCCTGAGGCGAACCCCAAAATCGGCTGGCCAAAGACGAAGATCTGTACCGAGCCGTGACTCTGTGGCTTCTTCAACCTGTAACTCTTCGTCTTCGTCACCATTTTCACCATTTTTCTGCAACAGCCACATCGGAAAAACGAGACCCATTTCCGCCAATCGGGACGAAATGATCGGAACTTGGATTTTCTCAACTTGCAGTTCATTTTGCCGGAGGAGCTTTTGACCGGCCGGACTTTGGCCGGACTTTGAACGGGAAAATTGATTGGAGGAACGCCTGAGGAGGCCACGAGATTTCGAACAGAGAGGAGATTCTGCACTTGTGGAGCTATTGTAAGAGGAGGTACTAATACTATCCCCCATTTTTCAATTATTTTTCTTTTCTTTTCCTTTTTTTCATTATGGTATGTGCATTAGATTTTTTGGTTTGATTTTTTTTATTAATGGGATTGTTACTAATACTATAATTTGAAGATTGAATTAATGCATCATCACTGATTTTGCTGATTCCTGGCTATGATCAAGAAATAACAAAATGGTGAAATAACAAAATGTAATCCATTCAGTTCTTTTTTGTGGGACCTTCAGCTTTAGCAGTATAGTTGATGAAATTTCAAAATGTAAAGGACATATTATAAAGTTAAAGGTAAAGGAAGAAGGTGTGAGCATGTTTTTTGGATGTTGATCAATTGAACCACATAGTTAAGATTTTTTAATGTTTTCATAATATTTATTTTCATCTCACCGAGTATTTAGTATTTAAAGCATTTCTTTTTTTTTTCTGTTGTTAAATTTTAATACATGCACAATTTATTATGGACTTTTATGATTCAGATAGCAAAAATGTCATGAAAATCAAAACATTCAACGCACTCCCGTCGATAAAGTGAAGTTTTCCATTAATTTTCTCTCTTTTTCTTGCATGGTTAATAGACACAAAGGACATAACTGCATTTCAATTATAAATTTTTGGTATGCAATATTCTTTTGTTAGTTAACATCAATGTTACTTGAAACGTGGTATGTTTCGGTACGTGGTACGTTCCATAGCTAAAAAGTGATACATTAGGTATTTTTATATAAGTGATTAAGTTCTTATAGTTAAGAACTCTTAGAATCTAAATGAAATTTCAAAATCATCCACAGGTATTTGTTCAATTTTTCTCATTATTTTTTTCCCTAGATGTTATTCTGTTTCTACTTGTAAGTAGTTTAATGCATATATGACTTATCATATTTTAGTTAAGGTATCTTAAACTTAAGTAAGGTATATGTATCATTTTTTAGGATTGAATTGTCAAGGTTTCTAAACTTATACTCCTTTTGGTTTATTTTGATTGCTTGATCACTCGGTTGGTTTAATAATTGAGATAAGCTCTTTTTCTCCCTACTCTTCCATACTCACATTAGAAAAAGGAATTAAAAAAATTAATAAGTGTTCAAATACATTTTTATTAGACAACTGGTTGGGATTAAGAGTACCGAGGAATCTAACCATTGATTGAAATCCGTAGCATACACAGTGAGGAAGAGAAAGAGAGTCCGCGGGAAAGAAGGGAAAAAAAGAGGCCAAAACCAATCACTAACCTAGCCAGGTAAATAACTTTAGACTCTTTCCAATCCTTTTCCTCTTCATTGTTAACTTTAGAAGATCTGTTAATCCTTTTCTGCTTATTACATTTGAATTAGTAATTTTTCTTTCCTTTTTTTCCCCTTTCATTATAAATTTTACATGCGCAGTGTTTATTACAACGAATTGGATGGGATATTATTCCCTTTTTTGGTGAAGAGGATTCCTGTGATATGCTGATATGCTAATATGCAGTGTATAGATTCCTGTGATATTAGTCCATGTTACACCCACCCACAAATATATATGCTTAATGAACTTAGAGTACATAAAACCTGTGGATTTGTAGACATAGAGTAACCTGTAGACATAGTACGAAATAATTGACAAAGTACATGGTCTCTTTTATTAAGTTTTATGGGTTTTATACTAACTACATGGTCTCTTTTCTCAATCTTTCTTAATCTTTTTCACATTTTACTTTGATTTTTCTTTTCTCCCTCTGTTTTATTTTTGAAAGAAATGAGTACTCTTTTGGAGGGACAAGTTTGAACTACTGTTTCTATTTCATTTGATTTAATTTTTTCTTTGGTATAAAAAATTATACTTTGGTATAAAAAATTAATATCTTTTCTTACTTTTTTTTTTAAAAAAAATTATTTCTTTGGTGAGGTGATATTGTACTTGATGGATTCTTTATACTGTTAACCATTTGACCTTTGTTCTTAGTTTTGTTTATGGGTTTTGTGCCTCCTTTAATTTTTGTGGTTTAAATTATGCTCCAGGTTTCTGCTTTTTGTAGGGCATTTGAACAGTTTTTGCTCCACATGTACTGAGTTAATTATTAGTCTTTTATCTGTTCATTAAAAAAAGATATTAATGAGTTCATGAAAGTTGTCATTACTTTCCACCACAATAAAGAAGTGAATGGATGCAGAGCATTCCTTAGATATCCGCCATGAGTTTC
The DNA here is from genome assembly GCA_020205505.1 of Panax japonicus. NCBI lineage: Eukaryota > Viridiplantae > Streptophyta > Magnoliopsida > Apiales > Araliaceae > Panax > Panax japonicus. Next base: position 14,948,182 of record CM035094.1, on the reverse strand, counting down.
TATGGTTCATTGTATGTTAATGGTATTCATTAAATTATTCACATGTTTTTCATATGTAACTTTTGTATTCAGGCCCAGGTTGCTCCTCAATTGGTGGGGGTGCCTTCACTGAGTTGGGTCCATTCTTTCCTAGAGGAGATGGCCGAGGCCTTCGAAGAAATTCAAAATCTTGGAATAAAGGTATATCCTACTAAGTTTTATAATCAAGAAAACTTAAGCCAAAAATATTGAATAGTAGGAAATTAAATTGTTTTTGTGGCTGATACCTGATTATACTGTCTTGATTACGTGTAATGTTGATGTACTTACCAGTTGTATTTAATTTTTCTTCTAAATCTATTGTAGCATCAAATCTTCTATTTGTTGAGTCTCCAGCTGGTGTAGGATGGTCATACTCAAACACCACTTCAGATTATACTTGTGGCGATGCCTCTGCTGGTAAGAGAATTGTCGGTGAGCTTAGTTTATGTCAGTGTATTGAGCTACTCACTGATTTGCGATGATATCAGTAACAAAGTGACATAAATGTTATTTTGAAGTAAGCCAAATATTAGTATATTTGTATGATAATTGTTATATACTCATTTATGATGGCTTAATCTGGTTTGATGCAATCTGGTCTTAATCTTATTGTTTTTGGCAGCCATGGATATGCACATTTTTATGATGAAGTGGTTGGAGAAATTTCCAGCTTTCAAATCCAGAGATTTATTTCTTACTGGAGAAAGCTATGCAGGTGAGATATAAGAAACTTGTACTTGAGTTCGAGTCTGGCAGTATACTTTGTCAATTGAATAGGAATTTCTTAGGGCTACAAGTAAAGAAAGTAGATCCAGAAAGTTCAATTAGAATATATGACATAAGATTCTTTTCATTTTAAAATGGCTTCTTTCATTATCTTTGGATTAAATTTGCAGAGAATAGGCTGGATGTACCAGCATTATAAAGTTGACCAAAATAAAATGGTCATTTCATCATTGGAGATATTTTATCTTTCAATTTAGAGATGTAAAAAGAAAATAATGTGTAGCTAGAATTTTATCCTTCTTATTTTTATCTTTATTTATTAGGAAGAAAATTAATGCTCCCATTCAAGGAATTCTTCACTGCGATATTATACACTGTCATATACACTGGCAAGATTTGTATAGATAGATTTGTGTTGTGTGTGCATATTTACTTCACAAAATAAAACACAATGTTTATTACTCCCTCCGTCCCTAAAAAGAAAGAAAAGAAAGGTTACATTTTGACTTTTTGAAATTAATTTGCCAAATCTATATGAATTCATTTAATTTTAGTTAATAGAATTGAAAAATTATTAACACTAAAATTTATTATTTTCAAAGCTTACATGAATCATATTAATTTTGAATTTTAGAATTTTTGGAGTTGACTTTATAAAGTCAAGATGGGGTCTTTTTGGAATAGATGCAGTAGTGTTTCCATCAGATAAAAAGTTCCCCAGAATCCATAAATGCATACTTATACACATATATATTATCTCTTGAACTAAGTTCAATTTGAAATTTGATGAGGTTGATAGTGGTGGGACAAACCATTGATCAAATGGTTGCCATGACAAATGGTCTTTTTGGAATAGATGCAGTAGTGTTTGCATCAGATAAAAAGTTTCCCAGAATCCATAAATGCATAGTTATACACATATATATTATCTCTTGAACTAAGTTCAATTTGAAATTTGATGAGGTTGATAGTGGTGGGACAAACCATTGATCAAATGGTTGCCTTGACAAAATATGAGTTAGGCGAAAAATTTATTCAAAGTTTTTAGAATCAGAAATTTTACTCTAGATGTAAGTGGACTCTAGATGTAAGTGGATCCCTCATTGTATACGTGCTATCTGAATATATGTGTGTAATATTTGGTCCATTAGTAGTTAAATCAGATGCCTTATATCTAAAAGGAAGCAAGGACTCTTAAATATGAGTTCAAGATTCTATTTTTATGTATGCACTTCTTTATTTATACTTTGTAGAAGTAGTTTTTTTGTCGATGGGCTGAAAAGTTGTGTCAAATTAGATTTCATTAAGGTAGTTGAATATTTGTGCTTTAGGCTGAGAATAATTTGAAAATGTACAAGTAACTTTATGTGCACTAATTTTGAGTTTTGATGCCCAAGTTTGTTGGTCTACAAAGAGAAAACTACGCCCTCTGCACTAAAATTAGAGTCCAGATGAAAATCAAAGTATCTAATTTGTGATATTTGAACTGATATCGGCAGTGTATTTGGTGCTAAAACTTTCATTTCAACATCTTTTTGAGTTGGATTTTTTCTTTTTCTTAGTGGTGCTTCTGGCAAGTATTTTTTTTTATTTTTATTTTTATGTTTATGTTTTATGTTTTGATTTATCAAAACTGAATAAGTTTGAGGGCACTCCTAATTTCTTGCATGCAAGCGGTTTTGGTTGGAGTTAGGAATTTAGGGCTTCTTTGTTTCAAATGTAAAAATGCAAAATATTTAATTTGAGTGAAAAAATTTTGTGCACATACGGGAAGGATTGTAGGGTTGTATTAAGTGATAGAAATGTGAAGTATCCAAAAATCTAATTTGGGTAATTTTAGAAGTTTAGAAATATAATTTTAGAAAATTTTGGAAGTTGGGTTATTAATTTTAGAAATATAATATTAGAAGTTGGGTTATTAATATGTTTATTCCATTTTATGAAGTGGGTTATTCAAGTTTATTCAATTTTATAACACTCACCTTCACAAGATTCTCATGTTTTACTCTTGAGCGATTTGATGGCCACGATATGATTTCCACGGTTAAGACACCTAATTAATTAAGGCACCTCAATTTGACAAGAAAGTATGTTACCTTAATATTTGTGCCTGAAGGTATCCACGGTTAAGACACCTACAGTGCCTCAAAGTATGTGGCATTTGCTATATTTGTTTCTCCAGTTTTTGAAAAATTCAACGTTTTGACTATGTACTGATGATTAAACAGATATTCTAGGTTTCAAGGCGTTGCAAATCTCACCCTGCATTTTCCTGAGAATTATGGTGGTGAAACATCTCAAATCCTTTACATTGGCTTAAAAGGTGAAGCCACCCAGGTAATATCAGTGCGAAAGTTTGGATTCTATGGACTTATTTGTGCAATAAATGATATGTTTTCTTTTTTACAACATATATGTTGCAACAATTTTCTTTTTTTTGGGTTCCTTTTGATTGGTTTGATATTTACAATTACAATTACGTTTCTTGGTTAACGTGAACAATAGAAAGAACCCATGTGTCCAAATATTACTTTAAAAAAAACTATCATTCTTAATCTAATTACATATATGTTTAAATGTGATTCATGATATTTCACGTGCATGCATAGGCATCAGGATGTCTCAAATACTATCAGTGTTTAGTGAATTTTGTGTTGAGTCAACATGAAGTTTGCAGGATGGTGACATTTGCCATATTTGTTTCTCCAGTATTTGAAAAATTCAACGTAGCAAGTTCGAAAAGTTAATATCGAATTTCTCCTTCTGAAATTGTGATGCTTCATTAAACAAATTACTATGATTCAAAGCAATGTCTTATTGAGTTCCTATATTCAAGATTTTTTTAGGCTAGAGATATCCTATTCTTCTTTTTCTACTGTTTTGCTCAGTTCTTATGTGGCTACTGATTTGCTCAAGTTAGTTTACTGCTCTGGTAAATGTGTATTGTGAAAGTCTATTATTTAATATTAATTATTATTTAATACTAACTACATGGCCTCTTTTCTCCATCTTTCTTAGTCTTTTTCACATTTTACTTTGATTTTTCTTTTCTCCCTCTGTTTTATTTTTGAAATAAATGAGTCCTCTTTTGGAGGGACAAGTGTTTCTTTAATCTGGGTTTTTTGAACTATTGTTTCTATTTCATTTGGTTCTGTTTAGTTCTTCTTCTTAGTTAGACCCTTATTTGATTTAGAGATTGTAATGCTTCCAAATTTCAGATATCATATTTCTGAATAATGGACTACCTAATCGTAGTGTTTTAATTTATATTTACTTCTTTTTTGTTTTTGTTGGTTTACTTGGTTTACATTCTGATCGATGCCATTTTAGATTTTGGGTGGAGTGGATTTAACAAATGAGAAAGGGAGCTATGTTTTTTAAAGAAACTTGGTATTTTTATAATCTGGGTGTTGAGCTTTTGTTTCTAAATAAAAGATTAGTATATTTATTTGTGTTTTTATCATTTTATTGGTCCTTTCTTCATTAACTGTTAAGCTCTAACAACATCAGCAACAAAGTGTTGATAAGTTAAATGTTTAAGTTATTTTATTAGAAATTTGACAATAAAGTGTTGTAATTATATGTGTTGTAATTGAGAGTGAGTATGAAGGGGATGTTGTGATTGTTGTGTGGAGTAATAAGGGTAGTAAAATCTGGGCTAAACCATAACCAAATACTTATGAGTTCTGTCCTAAAAAGAAATGCACATGTTATGTTCGATAAATTGCCTCTAAGAGGCTGTCAAGTAATATAATAACAATAATGCAAAAAGCTTAAGTTAAAGATATCACAACTTCATCATCCAAGGAGATGCCCCCTTAAAAACATAAACATAGTTTTTAGGAAGTAATAGGAAAATAAGGACATTATGATTGTCAGTTCATTAAAGACCCAAACTTCCACTGAGAAAAACTGCACATTTCCCCTACAAAAAGCAGTAGTAACAGCATTGTGCAATTGTGGTGACTGTAACAACATCTAATAAGCACATTCAAGTCAATCTTGGTAATATATATCATCCAACTAAGGCCCCCAAACTAAATGAACTCAAATCCTCCTTAATAATTTACAACAATACTCGCGCACCTAGCTGTATAACAAATTTTCAGATGTTTATGCTATTTGAACTTTTCAGAATTCTAAAAGTCAAGTTTAAACCAAACACTTTCAGGAAAAGCATCCTGAGAATTTTTCTAATACAGTTATAACATAAATGTTTAATGTGAAGAATTGAATGTTTATAAATGGCTACAAACATGATTGATCAGCCATACAATGATAATTTAGGTGCTGTTTGTTTACATCTGATTACCTTTTAATAGGCTGCCTCTTATTCGTTAAGAGGCATGATGCTGTTTGTTTTGTTTTTTGTTACCTCTGAATGCCTCTTAATCGGTAAGACATAAAATGAAATCTTAATAATTAAGAGGTTCCTCTTAATGAATTTTTTTTGCTAATTTTTTTTATCTATCTATACAAAATACAAATGATTTTGAAAACCTTTAATTTCCCGCTCAAGTCTATTAAATGATCTAAACCGTCAAAACTTTTGGATAAATCTGACCCTTCGTTACTAAGGTTAACACAACACGGAGGAAAAAACCTCAACCCAGCTCTTCTTCCTTTTCTACCTATTCAAAACCCTTTCCTCAACCTCAACAATAAACCTCAACCCACAGAGGTGCAAACCAAGGTCCCGACGACGATCCACTGTCATTCTCTAATAGGTTTCGACAACAGCATCCGGCGATGATTCCCGACGATGACGACAGCGGCGATTCTCTAATTCTCCAATGACGACAGCAGCCGGCGATGATTCTCGATGATTCTTGACGACAGAAACGGCGGCGAAGAATACCGCAAGGTTCCGAAGAAACGGTCGGAAACATGGGTCCATGAAGAGACCCGAACTCTCATCAACCTCCGCCAGAAAATCGACTCTCTTCAACACTTCAAAATCCAACAACCACCTGTGGGACCAAATTTCAGCCAAAATGAGGGGAAAAGGGTTCAATCGCTCACCGACTATGTGCACTGAAAATAGAGGAATTTGTTGAAGGAGTTCAAAAAGTCTAAGCAGCGGCCTAGCAGTGATCCCAAGAGTTCGTCTCCTGCCTTGCAATTCTCTGATAATGGTATAACCTATGCACCTGTGGGTCTTTCTTTTTGTTCAGATATTGTGTTTGCATTTGTATTCTAGGGTCTCTGATTGATTTGTGGTGATTGTTTCAATTTGTGATTAATCTACTACTTTTTTAATTAGTATATTTTAAAATAAAGAAAATAATTTTATTGATTGACATGAGAATTTAGCAACCTTGATTTTGATGAGGTCATTAGTAATAAGGAATGGCCAAATATGTAGTTGAACACTGAAGTAGCAATTTCAAATTAAAAAGAAAACAGGCTTATCATTCATTCCCCTGTTTTTGTCTCCTAAAGCTTCAACAATGGCAGACATTTACTAATTATAGATTGTTTTTTCATATACAATTAAGCTATTTTGCAGATTAGTATTGTAGATTTCGACTAGGTTTCTGTTTGCTATGAACTTTATGTTTGAACTTCCAACTTTCTGTGTTAAACTGAGATTTTAGATTGTTCTGAATTTTTGGGTTTGTGTTTTTGGTCGTTGATGTTGTTAGTTACATATTCGGATCAAATGAAGTTGTTTCTTAATTCTCTTCAATTTAAGTTATTTACTTTTATCTATTTATTTTGTAGTTGCATATAGTCTTGAATTTGTGGACCTGCGTGGTGGGAATTTCATCTGTATGGAGATTTTAGTTTTGCATAAGAAAATTGAATCAATATATAATTATAATCACCTCCTACATTTTTTAAAATCTTTCGAAATTGTATGGTACATCTATATACTTTCGTACGTGTTTAGTATGCTTCTAAAATAAAGAGTTTAGGGTACAAAACGATTTTTAGCTTAAATGATAAGGTCAAAACTTGAAACTTGGTATATAGACTCTACACAATAGTTGAGGGCTGCTCTGCGTGGAAGTGACGAGAGTCTGACCGCTAACAGCAATCTCCATTTGATGGCAAAACCCCTAGCTAGACTATATACGCAGTAAAAAAGAATTGTTTATGGTGATTCTAAGTTATGGAGGCTGACAAGGGGAGTAAATAACTAAGAAAGTGAGCCATGAACGACTAATACAACATGTAATGAACGTGAATCTGCAAGAATAATGTTACATGTATAGAAACTAAATACTACTACTACTACAGTATAAAGGGAACCACTAAGGACTAAACAGAATTAGAGTTAACTAATCCTACAAAAAAAAGGTGGGAATTAAATTCAGTAACCAAAATGTTTGAGAAACTGCAGCATCACCAAAACTAGGTGTCGCGGCTATCAACAGCTTTCACGGATGTTGATACCAAAGGCATTCGACCATATTCAGCAACAAACCTATTAACACACTGCGTCCTCTTTTCAGTGTGACCACCTAATCTACTGATGCCAGTTGACCCCATTTCGTATATTTTACCTATAACAATCATGAGCTGTTTTGGATTGTGCTTTATTGGATTTGTTCGGGTTTTTTGATGGATTTTGGATTATAGTACTGTTTGGTTGAATTTTGAAGCATTTGTTTCTGATAGAATAGGAGTTGATTACAGTAAGTTGTTTGAATGTGGAGTGTTTTATCTTTTGGGGTCGATGGCGTTTTAGTTTTGATGGATTTTGTTTTTTCTATAACACCTGTCAACAATAAATAAAACTTTGAAGGTTAAATTTAAAATATAGGGAATGGGAAAATTACTCGACATAACAAAAAACTTTTAGAAATACTAAAAGGATTTCATCTGATATTAAGTCGTACATAAACATTCTAAATTCAACAAAATAAATCAACAAATTTAGTTATCACAATAGTTTTACATTGCTATCATATTTCAGAAACGCACTGTAACAAAATAGAGAAACCAATCCCACACACTGTACATATTACCAGTGTTTGAATCCCTGATTGGGGGTGATCTTACTCCCTCTGTTTCGGTTTTGAATTTTGATTCTTAGTGTCATTCGGCTAACACAAAAGGGTAAACTTTGAAATAGATTCAATCAATTTTGAAACTTAAAAGAAATTAAAATAGAAAGGTGTTATATTTCTTTGAATTGTCGTGATATATCATTTGAATAGAAAGTACACACACTTTCACACTTCCAAACATAAACACACTAAATACACATATGTAGTCTATCCTGATGTAATGTATTCCAAAAAATGCTTGCAACTTATTCCTAATTAGAGGTTCTCAACATGGATACTTTAATTTTATTTTATTAAATAGCCAATCACAAGTGATACTGTTAACCAATGTAATAATGTAACATCATTTCAGACATCTAGAAAGTACTCTTTATTCATTTGTGTAAGTGATGAAAAATTTAGTACCTCGCATGCTAGGGTTTGAAAGTTAGGGTGGGTAGGAGTGGTATTTGGTAGCATTTAATATTGTGGAGGATCATGAAATGGAGCTAGAGATTTTTTCACTAGGAGTCATAGTGTAGATAAGTTAAAAAAAAAAGTTCTTGAAAATCCAAAGAAAATGAAAATGACAGAGAGAAGATGTGAGAGAAAATACACTAAAAGAAAAAAAAGAAAACCCAAAAGGCTCAGTCTCTTTCTCTCTCCTCATTCCCCTTCTCTATAGTTCTCCATTTCCCCCCTGCATTAACAACCCACCACAATGTTCTTCTCTGAAAGAAAGTACAATCTAAAGGTAATTTATGCTAAATACCGAGTGTTTTATTGGTTTTAATTCTAAAGGAAACTTATTGGGTTGAGCTTGGGTTTCTCTGTTCATGCAATTTTGGTGTGTAGTGTTATTGGGACTTGATTGGATGAAGGTGAATATGAAGCTGTGATGCTTAAGTAGTGCAAGAAAGGAATTTTGGGTTTGATTTGATCAACGAAATTTCGCTGCATTTCCTTTTTACTAGCTAAGGTAATTAAATTATGCAGTTCTATCGTTATGATGCCTTCATTTTGGATTAGTAAGTAGATTATTTTTTGTTGTTTGTTTAGTAAATGAACTGTGTTTTGTATGAATCTGAAGTTGTGTCTGTGTTTTGTATGACCAGACTGTAACCCAAAATTCATATATAACTTACAGAGAAAGAGAGAAAGGATTGTACCGGTGTCTTGAGCACCAGCTCCTCGAACAATGGTGAGACCCACCAGAAGAGGATTATATGCAGCAGTAGAGACTCCAAATACATAATCTTGAAATGAAACCTCTGTTCCATTGAGATACTCATCATACTCATAACCATTGCTTAATCCCAAATACCCAATAACAATTACACCGCAAAAACACAAAATATTCCTAATTTATTATCTCTAATCCCACCTCTTTAATACCCAAAAATTAAAATGCTAACTTTTAACTGGAGTTGCATGGACACAAAATGCTTTTTGAATATTTTGGGATCTAAATCAACCCATTTTTTTCTTAGATTTAATAAACTTTCATGTATTCAAAGTTTCACTGAATTTCATGTAATTCTTTTAATTGTTTATTGATTCAAGTATGATATTTGTTGTTTTCTCACTATCAAGTTTTACAATTCTGTTCTTTTGCTCGCAATTTGCACAGTTATGACCCAAGTTTTGCTGTATAAATCTGTGTTTTCAATGACAATTTTGCAGGAGTGGATGCTGACAAATTATCTGTAGTGGGTTTGTCTTCAATTATTGTAAGTTGCATAATTTGTATGTTTATTTATCTTTTTCTACACGCACAAACACACATGTACTATTTATCAGACATATGTATTGTATATTTGCTATGTCAAATGAGGAAAACTGCAAGTTGCACCAGGGTATATTTGCTATATCTACCTGTGTCTCTTTTGAATTATTGTTCAGAAAACTGCAAGTAGAGAGATGTGAGGAGGAAAACCGTACTAATTTAGTACACACAAAATTAGTTTCTGTTATTATTAGTTCTGGTGGTTGTAGACTTTAGTATTATTACTCTCTTTATAATACGATAAAAAAAAATTAATCTGTAATGTTAGGGATAAATTGAGTTGACAAGATAATTGCATGCAATGAAGAAATTTTGTCACCAGTATCATAAATGTAATTTATTTAAAGATAAAATTTTTGCAACTCCAGTAAAAAGTTAGTAATAGAGATTGAACGAGTCCGTGCATAAAACTTTGTCCTAATTCATACTTTATCCGTTTCTTGCTATAGGTCGTTTTAGAATTGTGTACAGTATTAAAAAAATAATTGTATAACTTTAAATATAATATTAATTATCTATATTATCTTTATATTATAAAAAGAGTGTTATTTCTTAGAAAAAAATATTGAGATAACCAAAATTATATTTAATACTTGGAGTAATATTGAAAACTAAATAATTAATAATTACTTAAAATTCTCAATCCACTTATATTAAAATTGAGTGTCATGACTAACATAGCAGTAGTTTAACCAACTTTATACCTTACATATTATAAAGTGCACAGGTGTGGCTTCAAATGCTTTTATCTATATTTTCCAATACGCTAACACTGTAAATTTGTAAATTGAACTATTTGGATACCTTTACGAAATTATTGTAATAAGAAATTTTGACAAACACTGTGGTGTACAATCTGCAATCGCACATGCTGCAAACATTATGCGACTGCAAACTCTGGTGCAAAGTGCAAACAAAACAATATATTTTGAGTTACTATTTTGATGTAGAGGAATATCTGGAGATAGATCATTGTTGAAAATAATTGATAAAAATAAGGGAATAATGCATTTCTTTCGATTCCTAATTTTCTATGCACGGGAAGCTTAAATCCTCCAGTTTCACATCAACTCAGGTACAATTAGATAGTTTTAGAACTAAATACAATGACGTTCATTTGGCAACAACTTTAGGCTATAATTGTTGCCATAGTTATAATTGTCGTCATAATTATGTCATCGGCTTTATATGCTATAACGACGAAAAAAAATCGACGTCATAGCCAGTTCGTTTTTGGTTCACTCCTTATGAAGTAAAATGATGTAAATCCACCTAATCTTTTATAAGGTCACTATTCAAATATTGCGATATCACTCATGAATATGTTGCACCCAAAAATAAAATACTTAAATTACTTTTGATGTCATTAAGAAATACTTCCTTCATTAAGAAATTACTTTTGCTATCATTAAGAAATAATCCCTTTTGAGAAGAGTATCAAATATATTCCATTTTTACCCATAGTGGATCCTACATATAGTAAACAAGGAATCTCAAATTTTAGACGGTGATAATAGAACATTTGATCTCTTATTGCAGCACAGGTGCTTTTCTTCCTCCCCCTGTGTCGGTCGACTTCTCGCTCCCTCCGTGGCCATCTCCTGCTACTCTTGCAATTGCTGCCAGGTACCAAATCCTAGACAAAGCTGTGATATCTTTAATTTTGTCCTCAAATTGTGCATAATGTGGGATAGATAGATTGCATATATGTATACTTTGATTATTACCAAACTTAAGGCCTATTATCTATACCTTCTGTGTAGAGTCCTCTTGATTCAAGTGTCATTTTAACTGCCATTTTGATTTTAAAATTAATTTGTATTGATGATGCTTCAAAATTATTTGCATACCTCTAATGTGGTTGATTGCTTCAAATCGATTTTATTGTGGATTAATTGACATTTGTGGAGAAACTTACTGCTACGTTAGGAATAAATTCTTGATTGTGAAAATATTTCTACTTCAGTGTGCAGTTATCTAATTATAAGCTTAAATAAGCAGACACATCAGTAATTTACCAAGTTCACAAGTTTTTTTGCTGTCAAACTTATTGCCTATCCTCTCCTGTATTGGAAAAATAAATAAATGACTTTATCTCTAGAGAGAGCGAACAATCTAGAAGAAATACAATAGCAATGCTATATAGGCTGAACTATCCGCTTGAACATCATTGTAATTGTCCATATTCCCCATATATTTGAGCCATTAATGCCGATGGATGTAATTTTCCAGACTAGATAACATGTACAAGTGTAATTTTCTGTATAGATAGATTGGGGATTAATTGATGGTAAGTAAAGGAGAAAAAATCCCCTTAAAAAATCAAATAAATGCCATATCACTTATTGTTAAGTATGGAAAAATGACAAAACATACAGTCATGAGTAATTCCATTTAATCAATTCTAAGTTGCATTGTACAGTTATCTAATTATACGCTTAAATAAGCAGACATGTCAGTAATTTATCAAGTTCACAAGTTTTTTTGCTGTCAAACTTATTGCCTATCCTTTCATGTATTGGAAAAATAAATAAATGACTTTATCTCTAGAGAGCGAACAATCTAGAAGAAATACAATAGCATTGCTATATAGGCTTAATTATCCGCTTGAACATCATTGTAATTCTTAAATCGTATTCAAGTAATCACGTGTCAATTGTTTCGTTCTTGCGATACTACTAACATTTTGCTTTCTCTTATAAATAACAGATTTTTGTTACAAACAATATTTGTTGGCCGTGGACGTTGCCGATGGATAGCCTTTCTTTTCAAAGGTTTATGTACCAAAGATATGGTAGAGCCTGACAGATCTACAAGGTAAATGTTATTATATGTATTTTTAGGTATATATTGAAGGATACTTGGTGTAAGCTGTAAAGAATATATTTGGTGTAAGATGTAAAGTAAAGGGTGGTGTTCAATATGTTGTTTCTCTATTTTCTGCATATATGTATTTTTGTTCTCCTTCTTTTGTAAAGTTGGGTAATTATACATGGTTATAATGATTTTGAGTATGGAATGATGTTTTTTTTGGTGGTTTGGATATGTATGGATGATTGTAAGTTTTTTAAACAGGTTTAGATTTTTTTGGATATCTATTTTTAAAGGAAACTCTGCCGAAATTTCTTGAAATTAGTAGCTACTAGCTTGATATTTTGGTGGTTGGATGTGTTGATTATTGAATATGTATTAATTTCTGCATGGTATGATAATTTTGGGTATGAAATGATGGTTTTTTTTGGGTGGTTTGGATATGTATGGATGATTGTAAGTTTTATAGACAGGTTTAGAATTGTCTGGATATCTATTTTTAAACGAAATTTTGCCAAATTTTTTTAAAATCAGTAGCGACTAGCTTGCCCAAATTTGCGATGGCCCATATGATTTTTTTGGCTATATGTTTGACCAAATTTACTTTTTTTTGCAGTTGGGTCAATTATTTTTGAAGTTCTTATTTTATTTTAACTTTTATTTTGTCAGGCAAAGGAGCTCCAAACTAATTTGGTGCACATGAACCTTTTAAGCAAGTGGGTATCATTACGCTATTTTAAAACTACAATGCTTTTTTCTGTTAATGTATCAGCGACTGGTATTTAATGGACACATTTGTATGATGTATTGTGCTTAAAATAGTTTTACTAATTAATCCATGTTCCATCTAAAATTGCAAATGAAATGAAGGGAATCAATAGCATATATGTGAAGAGAAGTGCTTTTAAATGTGCTTGAAGAAAATATGAAGGTCATTGGCATTGGGATTGTTTTGAATTTAATAAATGTAGTTAACTGGCCTAGGTCAAATTTATTGTTGAGTGAATGTGGATGTTGACTTTAGTTGTTTCTTTAACAAATTCATTTTTTCTTGCCTGTCTCGATTTGTAAATAATGAGTATGATACAATTTGTGGCAAAATTTTTTATTTCTTTATTTTTTCGGTGGGATGTCTATCTTGATTAGAAATTTTCTTATTTACAACAAATAATTACACGAATATTAATAGTGCCGGAGGCACGGGTTATGCTCTTGAAGCTTCCCGTATATATATCTCTATATATAAAACAGAGCAGAGAGAGAAATAGATAAATATCGCATCAAGTTTCACGTCATTCTTCCTTATTCAAATTTCAAACGCTCTCTCTCTCTTCTTAAACACAGAACTCTTATCTCTCAACCCAGCCCACCCGATCCCTCTCAACTCCCCTAAATCTTTTATCTCTCATACCCAGCCCTAATTCCAGATGTACGATCAAACTTGAAAAACCAATCACGCAGAGAGAAACGCGAGGCAGAGATCAACGAAGATCTAAGACCTTCTCCTCTTGGCTCTCCTCTTAGGTCGTGCTGATCGACGTCCATTTCGATACCCACCAGCCCACTGGTCCAAGAATCCACGTCGCGGCCTAACGTGAGCAGGGGTGGTGGTTACCGCCGTTGTTGATGCTACTTCTTCTAATTGGGGAGCGAGATATGGCTGAGCATACCGTCGTCGTTTTGACCGATTACGTTGTAATTTCAGATGATCATGTTCATCCCACGCCTACCGTCTCCGTCAAGGTAATAGTCTCCATAAAATTTAAATTTTTAATTGAGTTGGTTCTCTGATTTTCTTCTATGAGTATATACCTTAATTTGTGCCCTCAATCTTCTGTCTCGTAATCTCCCTCTCCCTCCTCACCTTTTCGATGCCGTCTCCTGCATCTACGGCGTTACGGTTTCAGTGAGTATTGTTTTTTTTATTAATGCCTTTCTAATTACAATTTTATTGGGACTGTGGTATTTTGATAATTGAGTTAGCGTGTAAGGTTAGGGATAATATGTTATTCACACTAATACATGTGCTTTTTGCTTTTGTTGAAGTGATTTTGTTTGGATTGCTCTTTTTTCATTTGAGAATTTGTTTTTTCATTTCTTTTTTTAGTCAATTTTGATTACAAAGACGTGGTTTTTCCCTAAATTAGGGAACATTTAGGGCCATTTATCTGAAGATAAACAGGGCTATATATGAGTTGGACAAAGAAATTTGATTCGTTGCCTTGCTGAGATTTCAGTCATACTGTGATATATGAGCTAAACAAAAATGTCTGATAATGTTATGTTTATGATTTTTCAGGTTTTGGTTGTAGTGCGCATACTTCACTATTTTATATGATTATTTACGGTTGTTGATTTAGTTGGGGTTTAAAAAGTATGATTAGCTGGGGAATTAGTATGAATGCACAGTTGAAATTGTCTTATATATGGGAAATAGAGTGACAGTTGAAGGCAAGAAAAGATAATCTATTCCAGAGGATTTAGTTGAGTGTAGAAGGGTATTGAACAGAGTGCAAAAATGCTTAGGGTGAGTGGTATTTGAGGATGCGAAATATGGAGAGAAGAGTAGCAGGAAATGAAGGAAATTACAAGTTCAATGCTTTTAAGAGTATGGATTCGGTATCTGGCTCCTCTAGGTAAGGAACTCTAAATTTTAGAGTTTTCAAGATCTAGACCATCCATTTAAAGGCTAAGGAACTGCTTATCTAGACCATCCATTTAAACATTTGTTCTGGATTGAAATCAGGAACTGCTTATTGCTCAAGCCAAAGTGAAGCATTTGAGTTATTGGCAAAATTATGTTTCCCTGATCCCTAAACATTTTTTGATTGCAACGAGTATATATTGTTACGAGAAATAAATATTCAGCCTTGGTCATGGTTTTAACGCATAAGAATCCAAATACAGGCCAATTTTACAATCTTGTTCCATTTTCTTATGTTGCAGGATGGCTCTGAAATTTCATCTGGAGGAGATTTGATGAGAGACCTTGAGGATGCCATGGCGAAGCAGCAGACAAATTGCATTTCAGGTTCTGGGTTGACAGCGTCAAGGGAAAATCGTTTACAGAGCAACGTACATCGTCGTTTAACCGAACTTGAAGGTTTCATATTGTTTGTAATGAATAGTTACTTTGTTTAACATTCTTTTGCTACTGCATTCACAAGTTTCTGCTTCTACATATAGTGTCTTTGTTAATGAATGAGTAATTACTACTTTTCTGTTCACTCCCCCCCTGAATATTAAGATTTGCATTTGACACACTTGGACATAATTTTTTCCTAAGGTAACAAAATTTATTCTGTGAAGTTTCATATTGAAAAAAAAACCAAAATAAAATGTGTTCAAGTGTGTCCAATATATTCAAAACAAAAGAAAGTAGGACCCTCATTTCCAAACAGAGGGAGTCTTAACCAAATAGTCTCTCTATCTCTCTCTCTTTGTGCCAGTAATTGCATTATCCAAACTTAGTCCTCTTTCTTTAGTTATTTATTTACTATTTGGACCGAGTATATACTCATGTGTACTTAGTGTTCCTATTTGGTGATCCCTTCTGCTTCACAAATAATTCCCCTAACAAATACTATGCATATTTAAATACTATGAATTGTGTGCGCGTATGTGTTTATTGGAAACTGCAAGATGAACGCAATTTTAATTTTAGTTTTAAAAAGAATTGCTGTCAAGTTGAGAGGATCTGGTTCGATCCCATAATCAGTCGACAGACTGTGCTCTAAAACTCCATCATGATCCTGAACAAATTCAGGGATCTCAACATCTCCATCCTTTATATCCCCCCATAGGTATTGCAGGCGGCTAACATACTTGAGTTTCCAATATAAGCTTTATTTCCCAAAAAAACATAAAGGAATGTTAGTTAAAGTAATCCTGAATGGCATTATGAACTTGTTAATATACAATGACGCACATAATGGTGTTTTCACCAGAAAAAGTTTAAAATAAACAATTGAATGGAAAAAAATTAAGTGCAATAAGGTCAGCGCTTACACGATAGTTCCTTTATATTAAGGATGTAGTAACATTCAAAATATTGAGTTTTTTTTGGTTATATGAGTATCTTTGTGATATTTGTGCATGTTTGGAGTTAACTGAACCAAATGTTATACATGACCTTGCTGGAACATATATTAAAGTTAAAAAAAGAACCTGAAGTCACAATATAACAAGAAGATGCTTATCCTCCACTTAAAAGAAATCCCAGGATTAATGAAGTACACAACCTGAAGTCTATCCTTATAGTCAAAAGGAAGTTCTTCATACATCCACCTCAAGATGCTCATGCCAGGGGAATTGTCTTCTTTTTGTACAGTGCTATGCATGTAAACAATGCATAATGGACCTTCTGTATCTCAGTGAAGATTTTATGCAATACGTAGTTTTTCAGTCGTTTGGCACTTACAACTAGAGCTGAATATTAATGGTTAAAAAAGTGTATCATACAAGTCAATAAATAAATATTGGTCTAAACTTTAAACAAACTATTGGCTCATTAGTGCAACGAAGGAAAGGCCCATCAAACCTGCATACAACAAATATGTTTCATAATGTTTTTAACAAAAAAGGAAAAAACAATAGGGGAGAAGAAGAAAAGTAGGGGAGAGATAAAGAGAGAGCAATAAGTCTTTCTGAATCCTAAGTACACATCCTTTTATTCCATAAGAAAGAAAGGCTTCCAGGAAATGCAATTCACTCTTTCCACATCAATATCATATCTCCTCAGTTCTAGAGTGATGCAAAATCTTGCAGTTTTTATCATTATGCCACTTGAAAGGGAAACTTCTTCTTCCGCTTCTTCTTCCCATCACTCCGGCCGTGAGGTTACTTCTCTTTCCCCTTTCTCTACTTCTATACATGTACAAGCTTGATTTATATTATAGATTGCTTTTAATTTTCTAAATGATTTGCCTAATTTTTTTGATTTTGATGAATTGTTTATCTGGTTGAGTATGTATAGTCGTGACCTTTTAGAAAACAACTCAATTCCGTTCATTTCTTGTCATACTTCTATAGGAGAGAGTAACCTTGGTGTTATTTTATGTTTTCCGTTGTAAAATTCTAAGGGGTTTGTTGTTAATTATCTAGCTGGGGGAAAGATACATTTTTGAAAATATTGGTATAGTTTTCATTCCAGATCTTTAACTAGATGTTTACTCCGTGTTCTTGGCAAAAAATAATATTATTTTGATGATGGCAAAACAAACAGGTATGGGATGATGGTCCAATGCCACTATAGATGGTCTAATTGACACGATCGAGAATAATATCAAGATATCTATATCTATATCTATATCTCTGCACCCATTATTCCAACTAAAATAGACATTATTAGTATGTATTGTTATTTCACTCATAAATTCATAATATACCCTCTTTCCGTAATCTATAAAATAGGCATACCAAGCAACCATAATAAGCTAATGGAATCACTGCTCTGGATTCCATTATTTTGGTTATTGAAAGTTACCATTGTAGTAATAACACTGGTTTGTTATTTGTGTGTGGTATGCATATATCATTTGTGGGGTTGTTTTTAAATAACACCACCTTTTAGTAGATAAGGGCTATAACACTGCCAGCCCATAAATTGATATTAATAAAATAGTACTCTATTTGTTCCATAAAAAGAGTACTATTTGCAAAAAAAAAAATATGATATTTTCTCAAGTAAAATTTGATATTTTTACAAGATCTCTCTCACATGATTATTCATGTAAGAGGAGCCTTGTGAAAATATCATTTTTACTTGGGAAAATATCAATTCCCTTCATGAATATTAAAGATATATATTTGCAAAAAGAGTATTGTTCTTTGTGGCAGGCCATATATATGAAATTTTTTAAATTGCTATTTGACTAAGAGCTCTTAATATGATGGTGGCGGTTAAAGGATATGTGGGAGGGACGTGTTATATTTTTAGAGTTCTTACTTTGCTTGCTTGACTTCAAAATCATCTAGCTAATGGGAGCATTCATTAAACTTCAAAATTCATGTTAGGGTGGTAAGTATGTAAAATTTCAGTGGTAAATCACTTAAGTAATCTTGTAAGCTAATTGTTTTAACATTTTGCCCCAGAAAAATAACTTCCGAACAAAAACCAAAGAGTTTGCTCATAGTAAAAAAATTAATGAAAACTATCGCTGCACTTGGGGGCAAACTTGCCTATCAAAACATGAAAATAATAAATGAAAATTGTAACAAGGAAACAAAAAGTAGCGAAAATGTTGATAAATATTTGAGAAAGAGTCTATGAAAATTGCATCAGGGTGACAAACTAATAGTAAACTAAACTACACTTGGGGGCAAACTAAACTACACTGTTGCCAATTTTATAGTCACCATTGATAGTAATAATATATTGACACAAGGGAATCCAAAATTACTAATATTGTGAGAGTCCCATTTGTTCTTTTTTACCCTTTTCCTTACACCTTGGTTTTGAGTTTTTAAAACTTAGTAAATAAATTCCCATGTTGGTAATATTTTTAACTCCCTCACTGCAGCCTGAACCAACCTCTGGATATCACAAAGCAAGAAAACTAAAAGCGTTTCCCCCAAGGGAAAGTAGGTTCCCAATCCAAATTGCAAGCCACCAATGTGTCTGAAAGCTGGACCTTGACCCCAAACAGAAGATATACATACTCAAGGTAAGCATGCCTAATCTTATTGACAGTCCCCATAACATATTCTTTTTGCACTGATGTTGTCATTTAATGTTTCACAAGTGGTTGAACAAGTTGGATTCTTTCTTGACTCAGAGATATATATTGTTCTTGCGGAAGGCTTTAGCAACCAAGGTAAGGTTCCCATGGCTCAATCAAACTGATTAGCTCTCCAGAATCCACTACGTACTATTTGAAATTTGTTCTTTTCATCAGCAGACAAATCATCAAAACTGATTTGGACTCCTGTAAAGAAAAGTAGACAATAAAATCGGATCAGATTGAAGCAATATAACTAAAAAAATTAAAATAAGGTAAACACATGATTTAGGGGTGAAACAAGATTAAGTTTACAAAATTTAATAATGAAAAAGAAAGAGGCAACGCCGACAATACCAGACATAATCTTTTGAATAGTCTCATCTAATAAAGTTGAATATGAGAAATGTGTGCTTTGTACTTTGTTTTCATGAACAATTTATTATTTATTTTACCTGCCTTTTTTTTTTGCCTTTCTTGAGTCCTTTATTGCTATTTTGATGACCTTTATGACACACAGAAAACTCTTGAGAGTTGAGTCTACGGTCTATTTGATTGCAACACAGCTTAACATATTTTATTATAAGTAATTGGATGAAATTTCATTTTGTAGTGGAATGATTACAGGGAATTTAGCTTAAATGACGAATTTGTCATGAATTGCTAATTCTAGATTATACTCTGATATTATTATTGGCTTAAATATTTTTGGTTATGCTCAAATTTCGCAATTTTTTTTCCAAAAACTAATAGAGAAACGTATTAGAGAATAACAACACAGCGAAAAACAATAACAAAGAAAAAATTAAAAGAAAACAATCGCACAAGACACAAGATTTACGTGGTTCACCCAAAAAATTAAAATAAAGTTTTAATATTTATATTAATTTAGTTTAAAGAAATTTGAGTTGTGTTGGTCTATATGCACACCTTTCAATACTACTCGAGAATTTCGGTAAAAGAAAAAAAGGCATCAAAGCAAAAAATATTTCACTAAGCAAAATTAGATCTTGAAAGGGAAATGATTGGCTTTTTTCCAATGGGGCTCACTAGATTTTGTATGTTTAGTTATAGTGTATATAGTTTTTGCTACAGTAATGTTTAGAGCGTTTGGTCACCATAAGGTGATTTTAAATTTCAAACTTTACTTTTATGAATTAAACTTTACTTTGAACAGGCAATAAGTGATTTAAAGTGATTCAAAATTATTTAAAGTGATTCAGGATATAAGTGATTTAAATTGATTCAGGATAAAAGTGATTCTTTTAATAAAAAGAGTTGCTATATCAAGACCTTGCTAAAATAGATGAAGACAAACTTTGTAACATGGATAGAAGAGGACCTTTTAGTGATAGACGTTGACATTGTTCTTCGGTGGTATTTGTAACATTACAACTTTTAATTTTACAAGGAGGTTCATTTTTTATAGGATTGAAGTGAATTTGTCAACGAGAACGATAACATATATATACAATGGACCTTTGTGGATGGGGCCGATGTAATCAAGTAAATATACTTTTTATGTCACTGCATCAAAATAACTTTACTATTCCTATAATATAAATAGTGTTATATATATTATTTATGTAAATAATTTAGGTGGTTGTGCATTCTCCTCATTGGGCAAAGTGCGTTCATATTGATACGAGGACATTAAGGATAGTGATGAAGAGAAGGTTTGAAGGGATGAAGAAGACATTTAAGAGAGTTAAATGATATGTAATCCAGTACCGTCCTGTCCACCTTTGATGATGACTAACCCATCATTGAACAAACAATTGTCCAGGTATGAAAATCTCTTTGACTAAGACTATATTTCTCTACTTCTCATGCAGACACACAACAAACACAATACATTCAAAAACACACATAATTGTAACCAATCAAACACTCGCAAATCAAACTCACACACCATTATACTGCCACCAATACAGATTTATGAGTTAAATCAACAAGCAAATGAACCGTTTGTTGAAATGGTATTAAGAATACTTTATTTGATTGTAAGTACACTCATCCATATCTTTTCTTAAATAAATTGATAATTTGTTACAATCTAAATTCTTACTTATATCAATCTAAATCATTCCTCCTACTACATACAAATGTGTGTGCTCATTTATTTTGTAGATAATTCCGGGTAAAGTAAGGGTACTTATGTTTCGAATTTACAGTTGTTTTATTTTGACTCACTTCTTTCGATAATTTTTATATTTCAAATATTTTCAGGTATACATTGAAGGATACTTGGTGAAGAGCTGTAAAAAATACTTGGTGTAAGTTGTAAAGTAATGGGTCTTATGCAACATGTTGCACGTTTGTATTTTTTGTGTTCCGTCTTTTGTAAAGTTAACTAATTATACATGGTTATGATGATTTTTGGGTATGGAAAGATGGTTTTTTTGGTAATTTTGGATATGTATTGATGATTGTATGTTTTTTAGACAGATTTAGAATTTTTTGGATATATATTTTCAAAGGAAACTCTGCCGAAATTTTTAGAAATTAGTACCGACTAGCTCGATATTTTAGTGGTTGGATATGTATTGATGATTGAGTATGTATTAATTATTATGGTGGTATGTGTCTTTAGATAATGTAATATTTTTTTGAATTTTAAGCCAATTTTTCGTTACGCCAGGCACGGGTTATAGCTAGTATATATATATATCAAAGGTATAAACAATTAAAAAGGTGCTCCTGGTTATGTATGAAGCAATTCAAAGTAGTTATTAAATTCATTTTAATTTAAGTGGGTCACCTCTTACCATGATTGAGTTGAACCCTAACCCTACATTAATTAGTATTACTACTACTATTCTATTCTAATTATTAATTCTCCTCCCCCAAAATCATTAAACTGTAAAGTAAATAATCTGATCGATCACGTGCATGAAAAGTCAAGCTCATTATCATTACAACCGGAACTCTAGCCTAGCCTAGCCAGCTTCCTATCTATCCAATTAATCCTAATTTCTATAATTTATTTATTTATATATAATCTCTTCATCCATACTCAAATCTCCAAATTGTAATTTCTTATTTTTTATTCTCTCTTAAAGAATAAAGAATAAATTCTCACTCATCTCTCCATATATGTAAATTAGCTGGGTCCCGTGCCTCCGGCACTGTATGGACAATATAATTTATCTCAAACTTTGAACGACCAAAATAATTTATTGAGTGAGCGAGAAATTTAAAGTCATTTGTATTTTATTAAATTATTATTAGATTATTAGATAGATAGATGTATTTTATTAGATAGATATATGAACGGTGGGATTTATCTCAAACTTTGAACGGCCCAGATGATTTATTGAGTAAACGAAAAATTCAAAATTATTTATATTTTATTAGATAGATTGTAAATTGTAAATTGTAAATTGAATATACTCCACATGATCATATCAAAGTACAAATGACAAATAGGATAAGACTGAAGTGGTTAGTATGAAGTTTATTTTAGGATAAGTTGGTCAATTGATCAATAGAATACAGACACGCATGTGAAGTTGTGTGTCAGTATTCTATTGATCAATTAACTAACTTATCAAAAAAATAATTTCATGTTAACCGGATCCGGATAAGACAATTTAATGCAAGCTAAACATACATTCATTCTTATATATATATATATATATATATATATATATATATATATATATATATAGAGAGAGAGAGAGAGAGAGAGAGAGAGGCCGGATCCTGTCCGGGAGTCCGGACAGGTTTAAAATTCGGACCTTTTTTTTTTTGAAACAACTAAAAAAAATTATGGAATTGGAATTTTTACATTATACAGTGTTTTGGGCGTGATTTAGATGCCTATAACAAAACATGTCTGTACAGTCTGGGCAGACTGTACATATATTGGTTGGTGTAGGTATTAAAAACACACCCAAAACACTGTATTATGAAAAAATTTCAGTTCCATAATTTTTTTTTTTTAATTGTTCTACAAAAAAAAAAAAAAAATTTGGGTCCGGATTTGATCAGGTCCGGGAGTCCGGACCTGATCAGTTTTGTGTGTATATATATATATATATATATATATATATATATATCTAATAAAATACAAATGATTTTAAATTTCTCTCTCACTCAATAAATCATCTAGACCGTCCAAAGTTTCAGATAAATCCCACCGTTAATACATCTATCTAATAAAATACATCTATCTATCTAATAATCTAATAATAATTTAATAAAATACAAATGACTTTAAATTTTCCGCTTACTCAATAAATTATTTTGATCGTTCAAAATTTAAAATAAATCATATTATTTATACAGTGCCGGAGTCACGAAACCCAGCTAATATATATATATACACTAGATGTGTCATGTGCTTATGACAGTTTATAGACTTTCCTCCCTTTCCCTAGTCGAGAGGGGTCTAATTAGATCCTATCTATATGCCCGCACAATTGCTATGGGACCGCCAACAAAGATGCACTCATGGGATTGCCAAGGAAAATAGTTTGTCTCATATTGACACGTTTTACCCACAATCATCCTTCTTTATTATGGAAAAATATATCAGCTAATTAAATAAATATTGTCTAATTTATTTAAATAAAATATCAATTACTAAACCATCAATATTTTATTTATATAAATTAAATAATTTCTATCTATTATATATAAAACTAAAAGGCTCCGTTCCACCCCAATTTTAAATTAAACGAGAGATTTTTTAAAAATGACAAATTTATTCTTTATAAATGAATTAAGCTTTATCATAAGAGATTTGCCTTGTGAACGTTGGAACTTAGAATAAGGGATTTGCCTTCTTCTCGTAAGATGAGCATTGGAACTTACAACTTAGAAGAAACAATTCAACAAAGCAAGCCACACTTGACACTTCACTTGCTTGAATAATAAATAGGAAATTGTTAAATTCACAAAAAAATAATATCATTTTCACAATAATTTGAATATATATAAAAAGTAGTGTTGTACAGATTGTACAATATTATTTTTTATATGTATCTAAATTACACCAAAATCATTGTATTTTATAAAAATTTCAGTTAAAACAATACTATATTTTTTAGGAGTCAAAGCAAAAAAATAAATAGAAAATAGACCGGTCGAAATCCCAGGTCCCCGTAGAGAGACTGAATAGTAAAAGCAAGCAAAGCTCCCTCCCAAGCCTCACGGGCACATGGATAAGGGTGTAAACGAATTGAATCGATCCGAGTATTGAGTTATTCAGATTTTGTTCACAAATTTTATCGAGTATAAAATAAGGTTTGATTGAAGTTCATTTAGCTCCCGAATCGAGCCCGAGCAATTTGACCTTTTCCAACGAATATGATCCGAGTATCAATAGAAAATTATAATTTGAGGAGATTCGAGTAATTTATCGAACTTTAAAATGTGCTCATATTTAATTCATTTATATTTCGAGTCGAGCTCGAATCGAACTTTTAATCTAACGAGTACAAATCGAATTCGAACTATTTGCTCATTTTATAACATTATATGAATATAATGAATGTGTGGCCGCCTCCCTAGGCATTCTAATACTACTAGTAGTTGCTTCACATTCCCTCCATGATTCTCTCTCTCACACACACACACAGAGAGAAAGAAAAAGAAGCACCACAAGCTCCAAATTCCAAATCAGGTACCCATGACAATATTCTTATCCCATTATTAAAAATAAGACTAAAAGATAATTTGCATCCCAAACTTTATATTGTTGTTGATTTTTGCACCTTGTTGGAGTGTGATTATTTGGGTCTAGCCATGGTGCAGCCCAATCTATTTAATGGTCCGGGTCTGATGATGACCCATATGTATTTATTATGACAGTGGAAGAGTCCTTATTAAAATAGGATTGTGTTTCCTTATTTGGAGGGATAAAGAGTCCTTCTCCTATTAGGAGAAGGGTAAATGTGCTTCTATATATATGGCTACAACTAGGGTTTAGAGGGGGAGAAGAGGATAGGACACAAGAGATAAAACACAAATATTATTATAGTGGATTACTCTCCGTGGTTTTTTTCCAATTGGGTTTCCACGTAAATTCTTGTGTTCATACTTTATATTTCTTTATTTATGTTTATGCGAGTGTATTTCGTGAGTTTGATTTCACAACAATTACTCCATCAACCGTTGGCGCGATTTTGGCCTGCTGTTTTGGTGATTTCGTCAGGCGTACAAAATCAGGCGTTAACACACCCCAAATCAAAAAAGATATTTAAGTACACCCCAAACTTCATTATACATAATAAAATACACACTTTTTTCACTTAACCGGTCAAAAGTGACCGGCTAAGGCTGTAACACAAGTTTGGAGTGCAAATTGTCTTTTAGTCTTAAAAATTGGCAAAAAAATAATTTTAAATAAAATAAAATAATTAAAATAATAAAATTAAAATAAATATTTGGAATTAATAATTAATTTTTTTTAAAATACAGAATTATAAAATAGATTTTTTTTTTGTAAAAAATTATGTTTTTACAAAAAAAAATTTAAAAACAATTCTGTTTTTACAAAAATTGTAAAATAAATTTGAGTTTTACAAAATTGTAAAATACAATTTTTTTATAAAAAAATTTTGTTTTTACAAAAATTGTAAAATAAAATTGTGTTTTACAAAATTGTAAAATACCATTTTTTTTTTACAAAATTGTGTTTAAAAACAGAATTTTTTAAAAACTTGTAAAATAAAATTCTGTTTTTAAAAAACAAAAAAGATATTTTAATTTTGTTTGTAGACAATTTTTTTTTTAAAATCTGTTTTTACAAAAAAATAATTATGTGAATTTAAATTCTGTTTTTGTTTTTAAAACAGTTTTTTTTTTACAATTCTGTTTTTAAAAACAAAAACAGAATTTAAATTCTGTTTATACATTTTTTTTGTAAAAACAGAATTTTTTTTAAAAATTATTTTTGTAAAAACAGATTTTTTTAAAACATAATTGTAAAATTTTGTAAAAAATTGTGTTTTTACAAAAAATTGTAAAAACTGATCTTTTTTAAACAGAATTGTAAAAAAAATCTGTTTTTAAAAACAAAAACAGAATTTAAATTTTGTTTTTACAATTTATTTGTAACAACAGATTTTTTTACATTTTTTTGTAAAAATAGATTTTTAAATTTTTTTTTGTAAAAACAGATTTTTTTTTATAAAAAAGGTCTAAAAACAAAATTTAAATTATTTTTTTGTTTTTAAAAACAGAATTTTATTTTACAAGTTTTTAAAAAATTCTGTTTTTAAACACAATTTTGTAAAAAAAAAATGGTATTTTACAATTTTGTAAAACACAATTTTATTTTACAATTTTTGTAAAAACAAAATTTTTTTATAAAAAAATTGTATTTTACAATTTTGTAAAACTCAAATTTATTTTACAATTTTTGTAAAAACAGAATTGTTTTTAAATTTTTTTTTGTAAAAACATAATTTTTTACAAAAAAAAAATCTATTTTATAATTCTGTATTTTAAAAAAAAATTAATTATTAATTCCAAATATTTATTTTAATTTTATTATTTTAATTATTTTATTTTTAAATTATTTTATTTTATTTAAAATTAATTATTTTTGCCAATTTTTAAAACTAAAAGACAATTTACACTCCAAACTTGTGTTACAGTCTTAGCCGGTCACTTTTGACCGGTTAAGTGAAAAAAGTGTGTGTTTTGTTATGTGTAATGAAGTTTGGGTATACTTAGACACTTTTTTCAATTTGGGTGCAAAAATCAACAACGGTATAAAATTTGGAGTGCAAATTGTCTTTTAGTCTTAAAAGAAATAAAAATTGCCCATGATAAAATGATTGTCAAATCAATAAAATAGTACTAAATATTTCATTTCTGCATGTCATGTATTAAGATTCCCTTTTTAACACATTACTCCCCAAATTTCATTAAAAAAATTCATGTTACTTTTTATTATCATTAATTAATACAAAATCCCTAGTTTCACAATAATATATCTTTTTTATTTATAAATATTGGAAATAGCACTTTGTTCAAAAACAAATGGAATTTTACATTTTAAATAAGAGAATACATGGGTCAGCTCAACAATCGTGTAGCATCGTACAAGAGTACAAGCATAATTTAAATCAGACAGGATCAAGAATAGACCTCTTAAGTAGTAGAACTCTCTTAAATAATAGAACTTTATCAAAACGACGTAGTTTTGATAAGACGCGGTGACATTTTTGTAAATACCATGCCACCTTGTATTTACAAAAATGTCACCGCGTCTTATCAAAACTACGTCGTTTTGATAAAATTCTATTATTTAAGACATTCTACTATTTAAGAATTCTACTCTTGATCCTTTCTGTAATTTAAATAACTATTATTTTTTCTAATTTGATAAAATTATCAATTAGTTTAACTAGGGGTAAAATTTAAAGAGAAATAATATTCTACAAAAAAGATTAATATTTTTGTCAGTCTGATGCTCATATAAATAATAAGTGTATGAAATAAAGTGTCGTGCGAAAATAGAATTTTTTTTCCAATTTAAAAGAGCACGTCATCCATAATATTGCCAAAAATAAAATAAAATATAACAATGATAAATTGATTACACGTACTGGAATCTTAAACGAAGCAAGCACATATATATAGTTACTACAGCATTAATATGTTAAAATATTAATTTTCTATATAGTATTATTTTTCCCATGTAAAGCAAAATTAACAAAATGTAAATGCTATCTATACCCAGCAGCTGTTATACAAATTGTACACTCATCTTTCCCCATATTACTCTCTAACAATCGCTATAAACTGAAGAATCTAGCGGAAATGAACATATATGCTTCATAAAAGTAGCATAAAAATCCATATTACTATTACCACGCCGTACCACCGTGTGATTTGATAAGGACAAGGAGGCATCTGAGTTGAGTGAACTCAAGTCCGGTGTTGACTCAGTTGAGACCACCAATTGTACCTTCTTCAGTACAAAATCACTCCCCAAGAGTTGATTTAGGATACCTGACTCGGCGGTCACCGAGTTCTTTTTCTTGTGCTGCATTGCAGCTCGTACAATCTCCGTTAGCATTGCATTTGATAATCGTCGAATTCCCCGAGTTCCGCCCGTTATGATTGACGGGTTAACCGGTTTCTGATGGTGGGCCTGAGTTTTATCCGATTTCTTTCTGCTGTGCTTGGTCGGGGTAGTAAATGTAGATAAATAGACTGACTCGGGACTCCGATTCCTGACTTGGCCGACTGGGTCACCGAGTAGTAACACGTCTTTCACATCCACTAGCGTTACGTGCTTAAAATTTCGCCGAAGTCGGCCGAGTAGCATTGGATAACAAGCCCATCTCCTCAAACTCATTGGAACGTGGTCCAAAAACCCAGCCAACGAGTTCTCCGGGTCAAGCTCGTCAACTTCAAAACCAACCACGGAGCCGTAACTCAACCGAGTCAATTCAGTCTCCTCTTCTCCGCTGTAATTGCTCCGACTTCTCCGACCCCATATCGGCTCTTCATTTTCCTTTTCCTTCTCGCTTGATTTCACGAACTGGGTCGCGTCAAAACTCGCCGCCGAATTGACGCTACCGTTGAGTTCTTTGAATTGACTAATGAGTTTCAGGAACGACTCGTTCTCCTGGCGAACTGTGGAATCGAAAGAAACAGATGACGAAGAAGGGAAAATAAGCAAGAGGTCCGACCTCGAAGTGAGAGAAGACCTGTGTAATAGTCTCAAGAAAAGCCCAAGTTCCTTTACAGTAACAGACTCCATTACATGGCAGATAATTAAGTCGTTCATGGCTTTTGTGCCTCTGGTATACAGAGTACCCATCCCCTGTAACGCATGAGAAATTGAAGATTTTTGTGGAAAAGAATTAGAATTGGGTCTGTAAAATTTGATTGAAGAGAGTTGCCGTCGAGGAGTGGTGGTGGGTTCGAAGGTGGAGAGAGTGAAGAGGAGGAGAGAGAAGAAAACAAGGAGGGCACAAATGGAAATGGTGGATTGGGCTTTGCTGAGAAGTTGGGCGGAATTGGTGCGCCTGAGAAGGGTATTGAATGGAGATGCTAATGGAGAAGATGGGGAAGAAAATATAGTTTTTTTCTTGGAGATACGGTTAATAGTATTATTGTTATTGGGGTCTTGTTGTTCTTCAGGGAAGAAAACTAAGAAAAACCCCATTCCCCAGCCTTCAGTGCTGCTGCTGTTGTTGTTTTTGGGCTTTGCTGTGAATGCCATTCCTCTCTTTGGCTCTTTAGCTCTTTCTGTATGTATCTATCTCTACTGGGACTGCTCCACTCTGTCTATTAGCATTGAATATTATCTTCTTTAGGTTAATTGGTGGCGCTCCCCTTCACTTTCTCTCTCTTGTACTTTTGTGTTGGTGGGGTTTGTAGTGACAACGAGGCTATCTGGACGGGTAGTAAAATGCTGGAAAGACTGTTTAAAAGTTAAACAAGAAAGAAAGAATTGGGAGAAAATGTTTTATTCCATTCGCTTTGCACAGTATCAGAAGAAAAAAAATAAGGAAGTGGTTAGTATGAAGTTTATTTTGGAGTAAGTTGGTCAATTGACTAATAGAATATTGACACGCAGGCAAAGTTGTATGTGTGTCAGTATTCTATTGGTCAATTGACCACCTTACCAAAAAAATAACTTCATGCTAACCGGATCCAAAAAATAGTATTACAAGTCATATTATTATGTATTACAATTTTTTTATTTATCAAATTACGATGGCCACGTTTCGTTTATAAAATTTGTCCACTCTATTAATTCTTAACAAAAAAAAATTCAACATATAAAATTATAATACTATCATTTTCCATATGTTAATAACTGAATTTTGTTGTTAACATTATTATTACATTACATTGCGCTTCTTCTTATGGAATTAGTTAAGGGCGTCGGTGGGTGGCTAAGAAGGGATAGGCAGGAATTTATGTGAATGAGATAGCTTGTCTTTCTTTCTTTTGGGGATATTGGTGACAATGGAGAGTTGTAAGAAAGAGTACGACTTTCAATCCAAATCGCCAAACATGGGAGCAGCCAGCCAGCCAGCCAGCCAGCCAGCTAATAATGGTAAACACAACTTATTGATTCGAGTTTTATGGTGCTGGCTACCGTGCTTCCCTCTTCAATTCATGTCCAAACCTTCATAGCCTCAATTTTAAGCATTAGAGTAGAAGGCTGATCCGTTCGTGGGTCCTTCTCAAATGGAGTCCCGGACCAAAGTGCTTTCTAAAATAAATTAGGGTTGGTGTGCTGGGGTTGCAAACAATCACCTACTGTACTAATTAAGGCAGGGGAGTACGTTTGGACAATCTAATTTTATGAGATGCCTCCTTGTAACCGACTACCATACCTATTTCTTAATTTTAACACACGAAAATTGAACATGAATATTTTATAATTTTATTTATTTATATTATTTTAATCATATAAATAGGTAAAATTCAATTATGATGTCAAAATATAGTTTTTCTTTACGAAATAACTCCTTCCTTCAGTAACATTAACATACCTATTTTGCTGATCATGTGTAGGTTGAATTTGGTAAATCTTGCAAAGGATAATTTAATAAGAAATAATATATAAAAAAAAGTGAGGGTACACAACAGGGGATGGAGTATATTTAAATAAAAAAGTAGGGTTATTTTCATACAATCATTATGAATCTTATCGTTCTCTCACCTCTCTTTTTATCAAATAAGATTATGTCACATCTTAAATGAGTTGCGTGTGGGGTGCATTGGGCAAATCTCTTTTTCATTTAAATAAATAATTGGCAACTTTTCTTTTTTGTTTTTTCACTCACTTTACATTAGTATTAGAGAGTTTGGAAAGAGTTGGGTCAATTACTTTTATGACTCAAATAAATTTTAATCTCAAAAAAATATATAATAATATGACTACTATTTTTTATTATATTTTTGGGAACCAAGGGTATATAATAATTCTTCTTCTTCCCAATTTGATTAGATGTAATTTTTCTCGACTATATAGATCTGATATGATAGTGATTGATGAGTTGGATTTGGGTTTTCAAAGGATTAATAATAATAATAATGGTGGATATAATCTTGATAGTGATTAGGGCAAAGTAGTTTTTATGATTTCTTTTTGTTGTGAAATGCATTAGTATGATTGTTGTGCTAATAATATTCATTTAAGATAATAGTAGTGTGAGAGAATATTGGTTGGTTGGTTCATACCTCTTGTAGTCTTGTATGGAGTTTTTCTCTTCTTTATGTTCTTACTTTTTTAGTTTTTAAGATTGTGATTGGTTGATTGATTTAATTTATTTAAATTATTTTTTTAATGTATCACAGCTGTGTAGTCCATAATAACGGCGACGGTTTAACCGTCAGCATAAATATTTTGGCGCAATTCAAAAAAATCGTTTGCCATAGATATTCTGGCGACGATTCGAAAAAACCGTTTTCGTGTACTATACAACTGTCTATATATAACTCAAAAAATAAATTGTCATAACACCACTATGTACTATATTGTGTATATACCAGCGATAACTCGTGCCTAAAGGCACGGCGAAACGAAAAATTAGATTAAAATTAAAAAAAAAATACATTACCTAAAGACTCTTTGCAACTTAAAATAACTTACAATCAGACATAACAATTATCATAATTCATTATACAACCACAATAATTAATACATACCCAATCATCAACACATATCTAACCACCAAAACATCAAGCTAGTCGCTACTAATTTCAATAAATTTCGACAAAATTTTCTTTAAAAATAGATATCCAGAAAAATCTAAACTTGTTTACAACACTTACAATAATCAATAAATATTCAAACCACCAAAACAACCATCATTCCATACCCAAAATCATCATAACCATGTATAATTAGTTGACTTTACAAAAGACGGAATACAAAAAATATACACATGCAGAAAATAGAGAAACAAATTCGTATTCTTTACAGCTTTACACCAAGTATCCTTCAATGTTTACCTGAAAATATATGATCATTCAACTTATAGAGTTTGATTGATGAAAACTTATAAAGTGGAAATATATCATAGCTTATAGCTTTCAGAAAATATAAACATGGCTTCACCATAGGGCCAAAGTTACATCAACGAAGCAGTGAATCTAACATACTTTCATTGTGTGCAACTGTTACATTTCGTCACATCCGACCACTGCAACTATGTAATTCTGCATAGCAAAACAACAATCAAAATATATAATCACATACATTTTAGTTTATTTAATGCAAACCTTAAAGTTCAAAAAAAAAATAACAAATAGTACTCATGACAAAAAAAGGTAGTTATAAGTTGCAATACCTGAATATTGATCCTCATTACCAAACAGTAATTAGATTAGACGTTGTCAAAAGCTCATGTATAGATTATTGCTTGGCTTTATCAGTTGCTTTATCTTTCCAATCGATAATAATTTAATTTGTTTGATTTTGATTTCGAAATTCAAATTTATATAATATATCAACCAATTAAAATTCAATTCCCAAATTACGTTAAAGCTCATCACCCAAAAAAATAATCAAAACTATACATACAAAAGACACAGATTTTAATATATTCAAAAGACAAAGATTTATATCTAAAACTATATATGCTACCTTATTCCCATAATGAGGGTCCTAATTCAAAAATCAAATATTTAAATGTATTCACCTTGAAGAACATGTTTTCCCTGCCTTCAGCAGCTTCAGAGACATACCCACCTGCACATTTTGGTTATCGTGTTAACAATATCTTTAATCAAACAAATAAAACAACTGAAGAAGATATTATCCGCTAAAAAAAATTAAATATTAAATCTAAGAGTGAAGACGACTACAAAATAGAAATCTGCTAAGGTGTGCTGAAGTATCCTTCTACAAAGGAATTACAATTTTAATGAATATCAAAATTGAAAACCTTTGTTAATAGATGTTTATTTTATAAGATGATGAATACGCTGTTTACTCTGGAAAAAAAAGCGTACGATGTGCTTTTATATAGATGTTTTCTAATTTTTCATTCTTGATTTGGTGGAGTCACAATCTTGGCATTAATAATCATTCTTGCAAATGATGTTCAAGCACGTTAATATACGCGCGCTAATATTGCAACTTTTTAAAAATATTTGGTAAGTAATAATTGGGTATATATGTAATAAATAGGGTTTTCTTTTTGTCTTCAAGGTAAAGCAAGAATCTATCACATCCACTGTTAAAGGGATTATAGAAGAAGGGTGATCATGTGGGGATTGCTAAAGGAGGAGATTTTTTAGAAGAAATGTTGCTGAAAGGAGAGTTAAATAATGAAGAAACATTATGGTGATGGACCTTATGTTTGCAGGTTATGAAAAATCTGCAGGACATTTGGCCCTGTTGGAGGCTACTATCTTATCTAGATAAGATAAAATATTGGGCACACGAAGAACACATACAATAAGCATACACCAATAATTTGTCAACTTAAGGAGATAAGAAGCCAATTAAACACCAAGTTCTCAATACTGTTGTATCAACCAAGGGACAAGGGTAATGATAGGGGTCTCAAATTGTCTAAAAAACATGTTATCATTAAATTGGTTGCTCAACATCATGGTGTGATTTAAGCAATTATTACATGCCAATGCAATGATGACATGTGTATCTAAAAGACACATTTGAGACCCAATATTTGAGACCCTCAACAATATTCATACATCAAAAGTCTTCCCACGTTATTTATGAGAACGCTACAGATTTCTCTACAAACAACAATTTTGAAAGGTACAACTCGTATACACTGAGGGAATGAGGGTGCTTCAGAGCAACAATCCACCATTCACAAAAAAAAAACACTTTCATTTTTCCCCTTAAATTTTTTGCAAATAAATAAATAACTTTCAAATTTGAAAGTTGTTCTACATCTTTGTGGAGTGGACAACATATGATTATAACAAACAAACAATCATTGTAAGTCTATTTGGTGACAAATATAAAATGCAAAAGTAAACAGAGTATGGCATCATTATGCATTTACCTATATAAAGTAACATTCGTGTTTCACTTAGCATCTCGAATCCCGATGAGAAAATTTTCTAAGGCTTCTTTGTATCAACAATGTATCTGCCAGAACCACCAATGGGTAAACCCAAACAAACCCATCCCGACCCATCCACCCCAACCCAATAAAATAGAACAAATCAAGAAGAGACAAGCAGAGAAAGATATGCTAAAAACCTTGAGTGAAAATTCCCAAAAACAAAATAGTCAAACTAAAACAAAACGAAACAGGAAAAATAAGAACACTTTAGAAAGAAAAAAAAGAACAATTAAATATTAAACACTCTCTTCTTCAAATACCCACCAAAAATTCTCAAATACCCGAGGAAAACGATAGAGAAAAGAACCTTGCTGCTTACTGCGATAGTGATCCGAAAAAGGCTTGATTTGGGGGGAAATATCTGTATCGGATTTTGGGGGAAATCTTTGGGGAAAAAGGAGACAACTTTCTCTCTCTTCAAAATGAAGGAACTGTCTAGCGGGGTAAGGAGAAGGCGGAATGAGAAGGGGGCAAAGGTATAAGGCGGGTGTGACGCCCCCAAAATAGGTCCATTCCATCCAACCCATTCTGAGTCGTCAATTACATGGTACAGAAATAACTACAACTTTATTATTACATCATAAAAACTATTGTCGTCTAGACAATATCCACATACAAATAAATCCCCATCATAATTATTGATACATTATTTACAAAAATGGTGAGGACTACTAAACAAATCTCTCTAGAACCATCATTACATCCCCCGACTCGTACTCGCTACATTCTCGTCTCCTGAGAAGAAAAAAATAGAACAACAAGAAAAAGGGTGAGCTCAACCAGCCCAGTAAAGAATATTATGACTAAGATAATGTACAACAAATTATCCTTAGTCTTTAACAGGAAAAAATCTGATAGAATACAATAGACAACCAGTTTTAAATCAACAACTGCGGCGGAAACAATAATTCATTAGAAGAGTTAAGTAGAGAATGCTGTGACGCCCCCAAAATTAGGTATACATCACCCATCTTGAGTCGTCAGATACATGGTACAGAATTCAAATACAACTTACTAATACCACTGTCGTGTATAATACGACAAAATACAACTGTGAGTTTGAATACAATAATTGTCTACTAGAGATCATACAAACTCAAAAGGAGTCCTCAATACAATTATTGTCACACTATTTCACAGAATAGTGAGGACTACTAATGCTATCCTCTGGACCATTACTCCGTTCCCCGACTCGTCCCTGCTATGTTCTCATTTCCTGAAGAGAACAGTGAAAGAAAGGGTGAGCTCAACTAGCCCAGTAAGAAATATTATGACTAAGATAATGCAGAATAAATTATCGTTAGCCTTCAACAGTATTAAACTGATAAAATATAACAACATCAAGTTTAACAGCAGCGGATCAAACAATCCATTAAAAGAGTCAAGTAGAGAATAGAATCTACTATCTTTTATGATTTAAAAAGTTTTTAATCACTTTTATCGCTGAGACTCAGCTTAATAAATAATCCACATCATCCCTGCACTACGGCCAAGGATACTCATTAGGGTCACGACCACAAATTCCATGCACTACGGGCCAAGGATATTTGTGTATTCATCAATGGTCATGATCATGCCAACAACTGTCCATCAATGCACTACGGCAAATGAGACTTTTACCATATCATTTGTAACATTACGGTCATGATTACACCGAATAATCCCTGGTCATAATCATACCAAGTCCATCCATGCTCTACAGACCACAGATGACTTTCAAAAATATAAATAAGAGGATGATGACAATGATATAAGAATTCAATAAAACAAGTTCAAGAATTATTTTATCTAGGAATTATTAACGTCCAAATTGTCAACACAATACTGTTTTGTGGTGTAAAATTCAAGAATGATCAGAAGAATATTTCCATGAAAGGATACTAGATGAAGCGCAAATATCAAGAATATTCCACTAATTTCATGGAGTATAGAAGTCAAAGTTTTTTTTTCTAACTGAGTATAATAAAGAATGGAATAACAAAAGAAATCACCATGCATGCGATAGACCGCACAGACAGGTTATTCCAACAGAATAATAATAATGGAACCAGGTCAGGTGAAATTCACACCGACAGGATGTTCCAACAGAATAATAAAGACGGAACCAGGTCCGGTGTAAAACACACAGACAGGATGTTCCAACGGAATAATAATAAAGACGGAACCAGGTCCGGTGTAAAACACACAGACAGGATGTTCCAACGGAATAATAATAAAGACGGAACCAGGTCCGGTGTAAACACACAGACAGGATGTTCCAACAGAATGATAGAAGAATGTCACCAAGTATAGGGTAGACCGCGTATACAGGTTATTCCAACAGAATAATAAGAAATGGAATAACAACAGTTCTCTTCATGAATAAGAAAGAATAACACCCCTTACCGTAACAGAAACTGGATATGGGAAAAGAAAAGTTAAGTAGCAGAAAGCTTTTCTTCTATCTCTCTATAGTTTCTCTCTCTAGAGTTCAGTGAATTCGTAAGAAAATAATGAAGGAATGAGTTTCTATTTATAGGAAAATGGAATGCATAGTAACTAATCCATGAACGGTCCAGATTAATTTACTTTAATTTGACGGTCCATATTTAAAGAAAAATCTTTTAAATAAAATATAATATATTCTATTTATATAAAAAGATTTTTACTATGCAAACATTATGCAACACTATGCAAAACACTATGCAACACTATGCATAATAAAATATAATATATTCTATTTATAAAATAACTTTAATAAAGTATTCTGTTTTATATAAAAAGATGTTTCCGTTTTATTACGTTAATAATACGAATAAAACAAAACGTCATTATCGCTATAATAATTCATATTATTAATCGACAATAATTGAATCAAACTGAGCGACTTCTCACATAAATATCAATAATCAATACCGTGTGCTACTATGCAACAACGCGTATTACTGTACTTTTACTACCCAGTAGTTCAACAGTATCAACGGTAAAACTTCCGCCGTTATTTTTAATAAAATATTTTTGTCGTTTTCTCAATCCGACAATAATTCTGTTGTGGGGTCCACCAATAATTTTGCCGTCGTACGAATATTCCCCGACAAAAAGAATATTCCCCAACCAAACGAATATTTTATAACAACTTGCGTACTTTGCAAAATTTATAAATATTACCCACAACTATAACATTATATCAAATTTCTTCCATAATATTCAAAAATAATAATTATAAAAATTCATCTTTATTTATAAAAACTGGGGTCTTACAACCTCCCCTTCTTATGAAATTTCGCCCTCGAAATTAGGGTACGTACCTGGTATGTCGAAGAGGTAAGGATACCTTGATTTCATTTCAGATTCTAACTCCCAAGTCATTTCCTCAACATCGTGGTTTCTCCACAAAACTTTGACTTGAGGTATAACCTTGGTGCGTAAAATATGTTCCTTCTTATCCAAGATTTGAACAGGAACCTCTTCATACGTTAAATCTTCCGCTATTTCGTCCGGTTCTAACTCAATAATGTGGTTCGGGTCTTTCACATATTTACGTAGCATGGATATGTGAAAAACGTTATGAACACGAGACATACTTGGCGGTAAAGCGAGTCTATAGGCCACAGTTCCTACTCGATCGAGGATTAAAAATGGGCCGATGAATCGAGGATTGAGCTTTCCTCTCTTTCCAAATCTCGTAACTCCTTTCCATGGAGCAACACGTAACAACACATGATCTCCTATATCGAATTCCACGTCCTTTCGATGAAGATCAGCATAACTCTTTTGTCGATCTTGTGAGGTTTTTATACGTTTTCGGATCGTTTGAATCTTTTCCGTAGTCATACGTACCAAATCCGGTCCCAATAACGTTGCTTCACCCACCTCATCCCAACATACTGGAGAACGACACTTTCTTCCATACAACGCCTCGAACGGAGCCATGCCAATACTTGCTTGATAACTGTTGTTGTAGGAAAACTCCACCAATGGTAAGAACTTGTCCCAACTTCCCTTGAAATCAAGGACACAGAGTCTTAATAGATCTTCAAGAGTTTGAATAGTCCTTTCTGACTGTCCGTCCGTTTGAGGATGATATGCCGAGCTAAATCGTAAATCTGTGCCCATAGCTTTTTGCAAACTAACCCAAAATCGCGAAGTGAATCTTGGGTCTCGATCAGAAACTATGGATACTGGCATACCATGCAATCTTACAACCTCGTTTATGTACATACGAGCAAGACGTTCAAGTGTATAAGTTTCTCGTATCGGTAAGAAATGAGCAGACTTGGTCAATCTATCAACAATGACCCAAATCGCATCTATGCCTTGAGAAACTTTGGGAAGACCAGTAACGAAATCCATGGTAATGTGCTCCCACTTCCATTCTGGAATTTCAAGTGGTTGCAATGGTCCTTTTGGTATTTGATGCTCCGCCTTGACTCGTTGACACGTTAGACACCTTGAGATAAAAAGCACTATCTCTCTCTTCATATTGCCCCACCAAAATGTATGTCGAAGATCATGATACATTTTGGTACTCCCAGGATGGATTGCAAACGGTGTGTTGTGCGCCTCCATCATGATTTTATACTTTAAATCAGGGTCGTTAGGAACACAAAGTCTGGAGTTGACTCGAAGTATTCCTTCTTCATCGATTCTTGCTTCCGGTATCGCACCTTCTTGTACTTTCTTCCTCATACGCATCAGCTCCGGATCTGTAACTTGAGCAGCTTTAATTTTATCAATTAAAGTCGGTTATACTCGTATATTCGCCATCATAATGTGGGTCCTTGGAGTCTTTATCTCTATCTCCATCCTTTGCAAGTCATCCAAAATGGGCCTTTGCGTTGACAATATTGCACTCGCACCCGCATATGACCTTCTACTCAATGCGTCAGCTACCACGTTCACTTTTCCAGGATGGTATTGGATGGTATGATCATAATCTTTCAATAGTTCAAGCCAACGTCGTTGTCGCATGTTGAGTTCCTTTTGAGTGAAGAAATATTTGAGGCTTTTATGATCCGTAAAGATCTCCACTTTCTCCCCATACAAGTAATGCCTCCAAATTTTAAGTGTGAAGACAACAGCTGCTAACTCTAGGTCATGAGTAGGATAATTTCTCTCATATTCTTTGAGTTGTCGTGAGGCATAGGCTATGACTTTCCCATGTTGCATGAGAACACATCCTAACCCTTTGCCCGAAGCATCACTGTAGATGACAAATCCCTCCGAACCAGATGGTATTGTCAGAACAGGTGCTGAAATGAGTCTCCTCTTGAGTTCTTGAAAACTCTTCTCACATTCCTCGCTCCAACCGAACTTTGTATCTTTCCGAGTCAGCTGAGTTAGTGGAGTAGCGATTCGAGAAAACCCTTCTACGAATCTCCGATAATAACCAGCTAAGCCGAGAAAGCTACGTACTTCGGTCACTGATTTAGGTTGCTCCCAGCTTTGAATAGCTTCAATCTTTGCTGGGTCAACAGATATTCCATGATTTGATACCACGTGCCAAGGAATGCTACTTCCTCAAGCCAGAACTCGCATTTCTTCAACTTGGCATAAAGCTTGTATTCACGAAGCTTTTGGACTATTAGCCTCAAGTGTTCCTCATGATCTTCACGGCTTTTGGAATAAATAAGGATGTCATCAATAAAGACGACCACAAAGTGATCCAAATATTCCTTGAATACTCGGTTCATCATATCCATGAAGGCAGCAGGAGCATTAGTTAATCCAAAGGACATGACTAGGAATTCATAATGCCCGTACCGAGTTCTGAAAGCCGTCTTTGGAATGTCATCGGTTCTAATCTTCAATTGGTGATATCCGGAACGAAGATCAATCTTTGAAAAGAATTTGGCTCCTTGCAACTGGTCAAACAGGTCATCAATACGTGGCAATGGATACCTATTTTTGATGGTGACATGATTTAACTCCCGATTATCAATACAAAGTCGCATACTCCCATCTTTCTTCTTCACGAATAGAACAGGAGCACCCCAAGGAGAAGTACTAGGACGAATAAAGCCAATGTCTAACAATTCCTGCAGTTGAGTCTTTAACTCCTGAAGTTCAATAGGAGCCATTCGATATGGGGCTTTGGAAATGGGTTTTGTACCGGGTTCAAGGTCGATACAAAATTCAATTTCACGCTCTGGGGTTAGGCCAGGAAGTTCTTCAGGGAATACGTCAGGGAATTCATTAACAATAGAAATATTATTCAGAACTGACGAATTTTTGTTTAGATCTGTGACATGAGCTAAGAAAGCTTGACATCCGTTTTTCAATAAACGAATAGCTTTATGGCTTGAGATGACAGTGATTGATTTTAATGGTTTGGTTGCTTGAATTCGCATAATAGGTCGATTGGGAATATGAAAGCTAACAACCTTACGGAAACAATCAATTTTTGCATGATGAGTAGTTAACCAATCAATCCCTAGAATTACATCAAATGCAAGTATTTTTAATGCAATAAGATCGACAGGTAATGCGTGGGTACCAACTTGAACCAAACAAGACTTATAAACCGTGGATGTAATGAAGTTTTCTCCCAACGGAGTTTCCACAGATAAGTCAAAGTCTAATTTCTCCGGAGTCAAATTTAATCGTTGAGCGCAAGTAGGAGAAATAAAAGAATGGGTAGAACCGGTATCAAATAAAGTGTAGACTTCGCTAGAGTTTATGATAAGCTTACCCGTGATGACCTCATGCGGGTTCCTTGCTTTCTGGGAGGTCACAACAAACGCTCTCCCTTGCACTACCGACTTTGACTTTTCTGGGACAGCATTTGGTGCCTCCATCCTAGTTGAATTTGTCTTCGGTGAACGACAAAATCGGGCCAAATGGCCTTCTCTTCCACAATTATAACATGCTTTGGACGGCATCACGCAATTTGGACTGATGTGTCCCTCCCCTCCGCATTTGAAGCATATGATAGGTGGTCTTTCTCCTTCCTTAACAACGGTTGCTGGTGCTGACGTCTTTCCATCATTGTTGAATCTCTTCTTCTTGAAATGTCCATTCTTATTGTTTTGGCCCTGATTACCACCGAAGTGGTTACCATTTCTGGCCTGATGATTTCCTCCACGCTTGTTGTCACCGCTTCGATGACTGCTCTCATTGGTATTATCATTTTGCCGGCTGCTCTCTTTTGATTGCGTTGACTCGTTATCGCGCTCTACCAACTGAGCCCTATTTACAACATCAGAATACAAACACAGTTTATGAGAAATAAGATGTTGACGTATCTCCGGCTTCAAACCTCTTAAAAATAATCGTGACATCCTCTCTTCATTATCCACCAAATGGGACGCAAACCGGGATAACTCCGCAAATTTTGCCTCGTATTGCGACACGGTCATATTATTTTGCTCCAATTTGATAAACTCCACCTCCTTCATGTGACGGATACTTTCAGGAAAGTATTTGTCATTGAACAGCTCTTGGAACTTCTCCCAAGACATCTTCAGTACGGCAGGTTGAGTACGTTTTACCGATTCCCACCAGTAATCTGCCTCTCCGCGCAACATAAAGGCGGCAAAGGGAACCTTTTGCTCCTCGGAGCATCCCAAGACGTCAAATATTTTGGTGATCTGCTTTATCCATGCTTCCGCAATAAGTGGTTTTGGCTCTCCCTTAAACTCCGGTGGTCCCAGCTCCTTGAACTGTTTAGCGGTGACCGCCCGAGAATTTCCAATGTTTTCACCAACATTTTGAACAGGAGCCGCTCTCGCTTGCTGTTGCATGAATTGCATAAAGCCTCTGAACAATCCATCATTCATCATTTGGTCATGAGGATTGTCGCCTTCCTGATGCACATTCTCCTGATTATTGATATGTGGAGACTCAACGGTCTCTTGTGCTCCATTGTTATTCTCAACATTTTCGGAAGTCATTTTCAGATACTGCCACAAAACAAAGATTAATTGACATATAACATAATATCTCTAAACTTTGACCAACTAATTTAAATACAAAATAAATTTAAGTAGGTCATACTAGCGAAGGAATTCCCCGTCTCTCCCCTCCTAGTTCTAGTCTCACATCTTAGCCAGGGATCATATCCCTAAGCTTTGATACCAACTGTGACGCCCCCAAAATTAGGTATACATCACCCATCTTGAGTCGTCAGATACATGGTACAGAATTCAAATACAACTTACTAATACCACTGTCGTGTATAATACGACAAAATACAACTGTGAGTTTGAATACAATAATTGTCTACTAGAGATCATACAAACTCAAAAGGAGTCCTCAATACAATTATTGTCACACTATTTCACAGAATAGTGAGGACTACTAATGCTATCCTCTGGACCATTACTCCGTTCCCCGACTCGTCCCTGCTATGTTCTCATTTCCTGAAGAGAACAGTGAAAGAAAGGGTGAGCTCAACTAGCC
Source organism: Panax japonicus (assembly GCA_020205505.1). NCBI lineage: Eukaryota > Viridiplantae > Streptophyta > Magnoliopsida > Apiales > Araliaceae > Panax > Panax japonicus. The sequence goes on along the minus strand of CM035094.1, from coordinate 14,905,710 downwards.
CAGTAAGAAATATTATGACTAAGATAATGCAGAATAAATTATCGTTAGCCTTCAACAGTATTAAACTGATAAAATATAACAACATCAAGTTTAACAGCAGCGGATCAAACAATCCATTAAAAGAGTCAAGTAGAGAATAGAATCTACTATCTTTTATGATTTAAAAAGTTTTTAATCACTTTTATCGCTGAGACTCAGCTTAATAAATAATCCACATCATCCCTGCACTACGGCCAAGGATACTCATTAGGGTCACGACCACAAATTCCATGCACTACGGGCCAAGGATATTTGTGTATTCATCAATGGTCATGATCATGCCAACAACTGTCCATCAATGCACTACGGCAAATGAGACTTTTACCACATCATTTGTAACATTACGGTCATGATTACACCGAATAATCCCTGGTCATAATCATACCAAGTCCATCCATGCTCTACAGACCACAGATGACTTTCAAAAATATAAATAAGAGGATGATGACAATGATATAAGAATTCAATAAAACAAGTTCAAGAATTATTTTATCTAGGAATTATTAACGTCCAAATTGTCAACACAATACTGTTTTGTGGTGTAAAATTCAAGAATGATCAGAAGAATATTTCCATGAAAGGATACTAGATGAAGCGCAAATATCAAGAATATTCCACTAATTTCATGGAGTATAGAAGTCAAAGTTTTTTTTTCTAACTGAGTATAATAAAGAATGGAATAACAAAAGAAATCACCATGCATGCGATAGACCGCACAGACAGGTTATTCCAACAGAATAATAATAATGGAACCAGGTCAGGTGAAATTCACACCGACAGGATGTTCCAACAGAATAATAAAGACGGAACCAGGTCCGGTGTAAAACACACAGGCAGGATGTTCCAACAGAATGATAGAAGAATGTCACCAAGTATATGGTAGATCGCGTATACAGGTTATTCCAACAGAATAATAAGAAATGGAATAACAACAGTTCTCTTCATGAATAAGAAAGAATAACACCCCTTACCGTAACAGAAACTGGATATGGGAAAAGAAAAGTTAAGTAGCAGAAAGCTTTTCTTCTATCTCTCTATAGTTTCTCTCTCTAGAGTTCAGTGAATTCGTAAGAATATAATGAAGGAATGAGCTTCTATTTATAGGAAAATGGAATGCATAGTAACTAATCCATGAACGGTCCAGATTAATTTACTTTAATCTGACGGTCCATATTTAAAGAAAAATCTTTTAAATAAAATATAATATATTCTATTTATATAAAAAGATTTTTACTATGCAAACACTATGCAACACTATGTAAAACACTATGCAACACTATGCATAATAAAATATAATATATTCTATTTATAAAATAACTTTAATAAAGTATTCTGTTTTATATAAAAAGATGTTTCCGTTTTATTACGTTAATAATACGAATAAAACAAAACGTCATTATCGCTATAATAATTCATATTATTAATCGACAATAATTGAATCAAACTGAGCGACTTCTCACATAAATATCAATAATCAATACCGTGTGCTACTATGCAACAACGCGTATTACTGTACTTTTACTACCCAGTAGTTCAACAGTATCAACGGTAAAACTTCCGCCGTTATTTTTAATAAAATATTTTTGTCGTTTTCTCAATCCGACAATAATTTTGTTGTGGGGTCCACCAATAATTTTGCCGTCGTACGAATATTCCCCGACAAAAAGAATATTCCCCAACCAAACGAATATTTTATAACAACTTGCGTACTTTGCAAAATTTATAAATATTACCCACAACTATAACATTATATCAAATTTCTTCCATAATATTCAAAAATAATAATTATAAAAATTCATCTTTATTTATAAAAACTGGGGTCTTACAAATGCAAACTACTATCTTCTATATATGAATTTAAAAGTTCATCGTCGATATTTTATCCTTGTAACATCAATCAATATATATCTCAAATCAAATCAAATATTCATCTTTGCACTATAGGCCAAAGATATTCATCAGTCGGTCATGTTCATCTCAACACCTGTTCATCTTTGCACTACGGGCCAAAGATATTCATCAATTATTCATGTTCATCTCATCACCTATACATCTTTGTACTACGGGCCAAAGATATTCATAATAAAATCAACCATCTTTGCACTACAGGCCAAAGATATTCAGTAACACCATCATTTAGGACTGAGGATGATGAAAATATTTTAAAGGAAACGAATCCAGTGAAACAAAATATCAAGTATTAAGGATTCGTACTCTAAACAATCCGAGTTCAAAAATACTTCATAAATAATCATACTTAAGTAAAATTCAAGAATGATCAAAACATGAATACAATCAAAGCTAGTATCCAGAATAGATATTTTGGACAAAAAGAAGAAATTTCATTTTTTTGGTGAATAGTGTCGTATTCGTGAATAGTGCCGTATACGTGAATAGTAACTCCGACACCAAAAGATAGAATTTTCACAAAAAAACATCATCACGCTTCGTGAATAGTACTCGTGAATAGTAACTCGTGAATAATAACTCATGAATAGTAACTCATGAATAGTAACTCATGAATAGTAACTCCGACATGAAAAAGTTCCAAATTTGATAAAAAGTTCCAACCAATATTTCAACATAATGATATTGAAGAAATAATATCATTTTAGAAGAAAATAACATCCCTTACCTCGAAAGACAGTACTTCTAGTTGAAACACCGGATATAGGCTATGACTTGAACTTGCACCGTATAGCAATACTCAAAGTATACTCAAATACTCACAAGAATACGCTCGATAATATAGAGAGAGAAAACTTCAGTTTCTGGTGTGATTTTCAATTCTAACCTAAGCACCCTATTTATAGAAAAATGCTTAGAACACCAAAGCAGAAAATTTAATATAATAATAATATATATATTAAAAATCTTACGCCCACTTTTTCAGATCTGATTTCAGCTCAATAATATGTGCAAGTTGTGCCAAAAAATGTAAAAAACGTTTTTGTTATTAAAAACAATTAAAACTTCCAAAAATCAATTATTCCGGAGCTTCGGAACTTCAATAATTCATAATAAATAGCTCTTTTGTCAGAAAATTCGAATCTCGCGAGTTTTTATAGGAAATTCAATTCTCTACAACTTTACAGAAGAAAATTTTTCCAAATTCCAAATAGAAATTGACCGAAATCCACGAACGGGCGATTTTACAGGCTATAATCAAATTTCAGTCAATAAATTGGGTCCACCGACACATAAAACATGCTTTAAATATTTTTGGTAACAAAAATACTCCCCCACATATACTCATATATCCCACATTCATCGTAAAAATATCATCATTATTATATTATTAAAATATAATAATATATTTAAATGAATTATTTTATCAGAAAAAGATAAAATATTAATTTTCAACAATTGTCACATTAAAAATTTTCTCCATCTATATCCACATAAAATCAATATTTTCCTCATCATATGAATCAATAATTATTTATTCACAAATAATATTACAGAATCACAATATTGGCAACCAGGCCGTTCCTAGGAAAGAGGGGGCTTTCTAATAAGAATTTCTCCTTGCTGGCGCGCAATTAGGTGACCAAACCTCTCCTTAGACAGAACTTTCTAGACATTGCCAATAATGTTATCAAATAATATTATTCAGATAATATGAATTATTACTTCGATAATGGAAAATACTGTGTAATGACAATTTATTGAAACAACAGTAATATAAAATATCAATGCAACAATTATTGAATCAATAAAATAAAATACTGAACAGTAATTACTGTAATCATTATTGAGTAGTGCCTTCTTACGTAAGAATCAATAATTGGTGCAATACCGTGTGCTACTATGCAACAACGCGTATTACTGTGTTTTAACCACCGGGTATTCCAACAGTGTTAACGGTAACAACTACGCCGTTTTTTATAAACAACTTATACTTGTCATTTTCTTCATCCAATCTCTTTCCGTTATGGGGCCCACAAAAGACTGCGCCGTCGTACGAATATTCCCCGACAGCAAGAATATTCCACGACCAAACGAATATTCCCCGACAACAGTGAATATTTTATAACCACCTGCTTATTTAAAATATTTGCGCATTTTACCCATAACTAACCACATTAATCAAATCAACCCTTACTATTTCAAAATAATAAATAAAGAAAATTCATTTTTATTTAAAAATTTTCGGGGTCTTACAGCGGGACTTGGGCAGCGTGTAGTAGGGATTTTTGAATTGGGTAATTTATTTTTTATTTTTTTATGTGAAATGAAATTGGATGATGAAATTTTAATCGAGGCCATTGTTTGTTGAAACTGCTCTGTTTGGATACTCCGAGTATCCTCTATCAGGAAATATACTCGGATATTTTTAGATGTTTTTGGCATGGATTCCGAGTTGTGCTGAAAAATTATTGATAGATATTATTTTTATTAGTTATTAATGATTTTTCACATCAGAAAATCTGTGCTAAAACATATTAAAAAACCATCTTTTCAGGACATAGGCAGTATATGTATGTACATTTTGAATTTAAGTTGCAGGGTATGAAGAAGATGTTCCCTTAGTTAGATAATTATGAAAACTAACCGATGTGCAAGTCCTCGTGTCCATGCAAATATGGAAGCAATGCTGTCGAAAATGACGGGTTATAGTCCCATGAGCCGCCTCAACTTCTAATGTCTTTCCATCTGAAGATAACTGCATAACTTGCATGGAAAAGTTTATCATAGCATCAAAAAACCAAGACAGCTTGCATTTAAAAGATTTTTCTCACATGATAAACCCAAGATATATACAGAAGTTAAAAATACTAACCAATACAGAAATCATAAGACCCAAAGAGCCAAAACCTGCAACACAGACAAATCTTAGCTCAGGATATCCCCTAATTATTTCACATACACCAGAAAAGTAGTAGAAGTAAAGAGGAAAACTAATGGAGGCAAGAGTACACAAGTAACCATAGATCTGTTCAAAAAGTTAAGGAACATAGACATTCGAAGTTTTCCCATCGAGCAATTACTTGCTAAACTACACGCAGCCTAAACCATCATCCCAGCAGCCCATTATATTAAATGAAACCATATTTAAGTAACTTCTTGCTGCAGATTATAGTTAAATTTTTTAAGGTTGTTATTTTAGATAAAGAAGTAACTTTATTAGGGGTAAAAAGAGGGGAAGGATAAACATTAGCCATATGTACGATAGAACCTTAATTTTAACCCTTCATATGCATCAGAAAGCTTAGAGCCTAGAGGTGAAAAATTGTGATGAAGTCTATTATTAATGTTCAGCTTCAACAAATTGACAAAGATGCATATGTTCTGGTAAATAAAGGATTCCCTATGGCCTCTATATGAGAGACGCAATGAATTTCAATATACTAATACCTGAATTGCTTAAAATAACTAATTAAGCAGGGTATCATGTCTGCTAAATTTGAAATATGTGAACTTCTATCTCAAGACATGAAACTATTGGTGGGTGTACATTTTCACATAAAGTTCAATCATATAATCTCCTGAATCTGACATCTATGCTACCTTGAGCAAGTAAATCACTCTGGACATCTCCATCATAGTTTTTACATGCCCAAACATATCCACCGTCACTTTCTAGCGCATAAGCCACCATGTCATCAATCAAGCGATGTTCATACCTACATGTCAGTATAGATTATGAATAAACTATATCTGAAAATACCACACAAAATATGTACAAAGCACAGTTACACTAACCAAATTGAATGTTCTTTGAATTTCTGCTTCCAGTTCTGTTCATAAACCTCCTCAAAAATGTCCGTAAACCTTCATTGGTCAACTGGGTCTGATAAGTTGGCCTGAGTTTTACAAGCTTCTCAAGCAAAAGTTGTCATAATAGAATCATAGCCACATATTACATGCCATCATATTTCTTCAGAATTGTATTCTTCGTGCTCAAGTAAAGAGGCCATTTTTTTGTGAATGCCAGTGACATCGATGATTCAGCAAAGCCACGAATAGACTACCAAATTTTACAAAATTTATAATAGTTAGATAAGATTAGGAAAAACATATTGCCAACTTTAATTACAACTTTAGAATACTGAAACACATCAACATTGTACATAGCAAGTGCAATGCCAGGGCCTTTGAAATCATAAACATCAAGTTCAATAGGAATGTCCCCGTTATTTGGGATTGAAGGTGGAGCAGAAGAACCTTGTAAGCATTTCAACAATATTCAAATTATCTAACAAAACCAAAAGCATGCCGGCCAATGCAAATGGGCTTTTTCCAGCCTAAATATTAGAGAAGAGATTGTTGAATAGAGTGAATGGTGGATGTAAAATATTTCACATACACTCAATGCAAATTCTAGGAATGTTCTTGCGTATGATGGGCTCACGGAAAACAGTACCTGCAAGGCAAGATTAAATAGCCTTCTGATTAGGAAGAAAGACATTAATAAAATAATAAAAATATAACACTAAGAAATATAACATTAATAAAATAATAAAAATATATCACTGTACTTAATATCATTAATGGACCTAAGATGCCCCAAATTCCCATTGCACTAACTACAACCATTGCACTAACTATAAAGTCATATGTGCTAATATCATTAAAAAAAATCTTTATTTTTTCCTTTCTAATTTCATATGTGCTAAACTCTGCACGCAAAACAAATAACGGGAATAAATGAAACAAAAGAAGTGTAATTTGTAGGAGTGCACGCAAAACAAATAGACAAACTGAAAGTGAACTACTCTGTATCAACTTCCAAGTATTTTTTTTAATAATATCGCATCTAAACTACAACAACATTAAAAGTGAAAATTATTCAGTGAAAGAAAGTAAGGTTGGTAGGCCAAACTAAATTTAAAAACAAATTTAAAATTATTCATTTGGATAACAAGTACAACTTTCAGACATGTCTTCACCCGGCAACAATTTTGCAAACCATTTCTAAATTCAATAAAAAGGGAGTCGAAAAAAGTACAGAACTGTAAAGTGTCTAATTGAACTACTAGATTCTGAAAGGAAATAAAGATTAACAAATTTCTCAATTTACCAAAATCAGAAGTTGGGTACTCTATTATTAAAAATGGAGGTTTAAAACTCAAAAACACCACCACTTACCTGAAATTTGTGAACCCATATTTTGTTTCTTCAAATTGGAATCACCTAAATGGGTTTTGTTTTCATAACATCAGAAATTGAGTATTTTGGCAGCTGAGCCTTCCGAATAGGCCAACCCAATTAAGCCGGCGAAAATCGCTAGAAAGAGAAAAAACCGTAGGGTCTCCGATTCTAACGATTTCGGCGCCATAGAATCTGTTGGTGAGGTGAATCATGAAGCAGCCAAGAGCTTCAAAGGAGGAGGTGAAACAGTAGAGAAGGCGGAAACCCTAGAAGGAGAATGAGAGTAGGCCATGAGAGAGAAGGCAAAGAGGGCTTTATGAGAGATAAGAGATTTAGGGGAGTTGGAGGGATCGAGTTTGGGGGGATCGAGTTGGCTGGGTATGAGAGATAAGAGCTCAGAGCCTCTGTGTGCGAAAGAACAGAGAGAGACAGAGGGTTTGAAATTTGAATACGAAGGTATGAGAGAGAGCTACTGACGTGAACTTGGATGAGATATTTATCTATTTTCTGTCTCTACTTCTCTTTTATATTATAGATAGCCCTTTAAAAAATTAAGAAATCGGTGCAAATTTTAAAGATGTAAAAAGACATTTGAATTTTGAGGTGCAAAGTGTACTTTAGTCTCGAACAAAACCCCCTCCCAAATAAGGTTTATCTCCTCTCTCTCACACAATTACAACCCATGGCTGACCTTACAACACACGCAGCTCTTCAATCTCACCCATCCAAACGAATCATACCCACCTCCTCCGACCGGAAAAATTAGAAGTCACCGGAAAACCCTTTTAATTGTCTGCAGCAAACCTAACAACGAGGACGCTTGGAAGGAGAAGAAGCAAGTGTCTGTAAATTACGACAAAGGGAACCGCCAAGTGTCCGTACACCTCAGTGGGCTGCGAAAGGACGATTTATCCAAACGGTACCGTTTGCGAGTGGAAGGAGACCGATTCCAGAAGGACTGGGCCATTTCTGAAGTGGTTCACAATATTTCAAAGCTTAACCATTGGGAGGATATTGAGGGTGTGCTCAATCGGTGGGTCGGACGCTTTGCTAGGAAGAATTTACCAGTCCTTATCAGGGTAATTCAAATACTCCCTCCGTCCCCAAAAAGAGTCCCATTTGGTGATAAAATTGTGATCTTAAGCAATATTGTGTCCTGTTATACTATCATCAACGAAAATAAGACTCTTTTTGTGGAACAAACTTATTTAATTTTATTTTGTAAATGCTACTTTTTTTCTTTTTCTTTTTTTGTGGAAAAGGGGGAGTACTAAACAATACATCTCTTTTTATTGTTGTTTTAGATTTTCTTTTGCTGGAGTTGCATAACTGATTTGATAACAATGTGATGAGAATGACATAAGAGTTTAGTCCATAGCAAAAATGGTGTTTCGGTTCCTCTATTGATCATTAATTTGGATTTTTGGGCTATTGTATAGTAGATTTTGTTGCTAAATAAGTGTTGCACCACGAACTTGTGTCAGCAGATAAAGTTTTAGGTTTCTCTAGCATAAAATTTCCCACAATTAACTTCAATATGAACTGATTTGACCATTTTTGCTTAGTTATACTTTTTTGAAGTATGAATTACAGTTTATAAGGAATGAACCTAAACGTGCCTATTAAAACCCTTGCTCACAATGTTAATTTTCCTTCCGCCCACTGATTAATTTCTTTCTTATAAATTCTAAGAGACCGTAAATAAAATTTTAGATGTTATAGTCTTAATATTAAATGATCGTAGACTAGAACGTAGTAGAGATAATCTGCAACCACTAGTTACAAAGTATAGAGCTATTTAAGGCCCAAGGGATGCAGCTTTGATATATGGCAAATGTAACAAATAAAATGATAGTATAACCTACAACAAAAGCTCTTGCTAAGATACTGCTACGGTGCTACTTAGTAGTTCTGGTGAAGTTTAGAAGACATTATACACAAGGCCATTAAGAATTTGGACACCCATTGTAAGGTCCATAATTAGTAGTGCATAGAAAAGGTCTTCTTAGATGTGTTTATTGGTGTAGTTGAATGGATCTTGTTTTTGATAAGCATAAAGCAGTAAACTGTTGCTTTATTGTGTTTTCCCACCAAAGCAAACATTATAATGCCTGCCTAATCCAGACTTTACAGTCCACAAACATTATATAGTTGAACGGACAATTCTTGTTTTAGATAAAAATAAAGAAGGAAATGTTGCTTTACCAATTTTCCAACCAATACAAATATGTAACGTCTGCCTAGCCTTGACTCTGCAGTCCTCAATTATTGAGTGGGTAGAAAAATTAAATCATCTAATAATATGGTAGAAGTTTAGACTTTAGATGACTTATTCACTTTGAAGACCCCGTGAAAAAAACCCAGAATAATAGCTACCTATTCAAACAATTCTTATGTTCAAATCAAGATCCTTAATTTTTCACCTTTTTAACATATGCACTCTGCAGTAAACCATTTATTTTCATGTATGCTTAACAAGTCCTCTGCATCTAGTAAAGCTAAAAAAATGACTTTTAACACTCATCGGATTTTGTACGGTGCAGGAAATAACGCAAATGGGTTCTATAGAACACAGCATTCAAGTTTTCCGTTGGATGAAGAATCAGAAGAACTATTGTGCACGAAATGATATTTACAATATGATGATTAGGCTACATGCTAGACACAATCAAACAGATCAGGCACGCGGATTGTTTTTTGAGATGCAAAAGTGGAGGTATGCTTGCTTTTTTCTACAAACTTCTCTCTCTCTCTCTCCTTGTTTGGCCAAATAGCATAGTTTTGGGTGGGGGGATATTTAAGCCAAGTAAAAGAACAGATCTCTAGCAGACTTTACTCACCAAGATTTGGACTTTTTCTCTCTGGAGGACATGTGTGATGATAATGGAACATTTGTTTATGGTAGATTACAGTAGGGCCTGCTGTTATTTTTGTTGAACATAACTAGGTATTAAAGGGAAAATCACTAGCCAAAGTTGCCCAAGTACAGAAGTCTGGAGGTGTGCAACGAGCAGGAAAATTTCATCTTGTTAAAATGAGAGGGAGGGATTATATTTATAACTTAATATTTATATTGCCAAGGAATCACTGCTTTGTTATTGCTATTAGCACTATCCATCAATTGTTTCCTTGAATTCCAATCGAATGTGTTTTTACTGAGATAGTGATGGGAAAAATGAAGTTTGCTCTTAGGCTATTTGGTTTTCTTATATACAGTTGCTGATAGTTCTGAATTTTGATATTACTCCACTAGGTGCAAACCTGATGCTGAAACTTACAATGCTCTAATCAGTGCACATGGTCGATCTGGTCAATGGCGTTGGGCAATGAATATAATGGAAGACATGCTCCGTGCAGCTGTGTGTAATTGTATTCTTCCCTCTAATCAATCTTTGTGCATCTGATGTGAGCTTCCTTCTTTACTTTCGAGTTTAAGAATTATCTTAGGAAAATAAAAATTTCTTAAACTTGCAACATTCCTTTTTTTTTTGGATTTACAATTATATTTATTTTTGTGAATTCTCTCATGGATTCTGCCCTTTGCTTCCTCCCTTCTTGTTTGCAACTTTGGATTCGTGATAATTTTACTTTGTTCACATGGTTTGTTGTATTTTTGGTAGGAAATGGACATGCATCTTCCATGATCACAGTCTCAGTGTATTTGAAAATCAAGTTTGACATTGTTTTCTTGTGTTATATAGACTTGTCAGTTTGGAGGCATTCACATAATTACACAGCTACCTGTTTGAAACTAGGTTACTGAAGCATATATTCTAGGCTTCTACAACCAAGTAGTATTGATATCTTTGAAATTATATTGTCAAGACAGTTTGGTAATAGCTTATTATCTAACTTTGATGAAAATTGTTATTTCCCATTGTAGGAAATCTGTAAGGTGAAATTATATACGTATCAGTTGGTCTCATTTATCACCTTTCTGCTCAAAGGAATCAAGGCTCCAGAGTTATAGCTAGCAGGGCCCTTCCATATTGGATATATGATCTGTTTAATAGGAGATTTTAATGTTATATTTTTACTTTCATGGATAACATTACCCTATTTAATGCTATATTTTCACTTTCATGGATAACATTTTTATCTTTTTGTCTTTTGATGACTGAAAGCTCCTTGTGATTCGCTTGTTTCTTTTCGTCAGTTGAAGCTTGATAAAGTAACTCACATTTTCTGTGGAATACTCTTTTGAACCATATATATCGGTGCAGATTCCTCCTAGTAGGTCAACGTATAACAACTTGATCAATGCTTGTGGATCTAGGGGAAATTGGAGAGAGGCTTTGAAAGTTTGCAAGAGAATGACAGAAAATGGAGTTGGGCCTGATCTGGTGACTCACAATATTGTTCTATCTGCCTATAAAAATGGAGCCCAATATTCAAAAGCACTGTCCTACTTCGAACTAATGAAAGGAGCCAACGTCCGTCCTGATACTACTACCCTTAATATTGTTATACATTGCCTGGTAAAGAATAGACAGTATGAAAAAGCCGTTGATATTTTTCAATCAATGAGGGAGAAAAGATCAGAATGTGACCCTGATGTTGTGACGTTTACTACCATGATTCATTTGTATTCAGTTTGCGGGCAGATTGAAAATGCCAAGGCTGTCTTTAGCACAATGCTTGCTGAAGGGCTGACGCCTAATATTGTATCATATAATGCTCTACTTGGTGCTTATGCTTCACTTGGGATGAGTAAAGAAGCCTTGTTAGTTTTTAACGAGATTAAAAAAAATGGTCTTCGCCCAGATGTTGTGTCTTATACATCTTTACTCAATGCATATGGAAGATCACATCAACCTGAAAAGGCCTCAGAGGTATTTGAAGCAATGAAAAGAAACAATTGGAAGCCAAATCTAGTAAGTTACAATGCACTAATTGATGCCTATGGATCTAATGGTCAGTTAGCTGAAGCCGTGGATGTGCTGCGTGATATGGAACAAGATGGAGTGCAGCCAAACATCGTCTCAATTTCTACCTTGTTAGCTGCCTGTGGCCGTTGCTGTCAAAAGGTGAAGATTGATTCCATACTTTCTGCTGCAGAGTTCCGAGGCATCGAATTGAATACTGTTGCATATAACTCTGCCATTGGAAGTTATATGACTGTTGGGGAATATGATAAAGCTTTAAATTTATATATCTCTATGAGGAAGAAGAATGTCAAATGTGATTCCGTTACTTACAATTTGCTGATTAGTTGGTGTTGCAAGATGTCAAAATATTCTGAGGCTCTTGAATTTCTTGATGAAATGATAAATTCAAAAACTCCTTTGTCCAAGGAGGTGTACTCCTCTGCAATTTGTGCATACAGTAAACAGGCAAGTGTTTCTGCAAACCATGGCTTTAATAAACATTTTTCTCCCAGAAGGAAATCAGACCTCATCTCTCTCTGGTCAACTTTTTTCAGGGTCAACTAGCTGAAGCAGAATCGATGTTCGCTACGATGAAGATAGCTGGTTACTGTCCTGATGTCATTGCATATACAACAATGATACATGCATATAGTACTACTGGTAAGAATTTCTTATAAGTTATAATTGTTCAGACACTGACATAAAGAGTTGCATTTATGTCGATAAATTTATATTACAGAAAATGTGGACAAAGCATTTGCACTCTTTCAAGAAATGGAAATGGATAGTGTCCAGCTTGATTCTATTGCTTGTTCGGCTCTGATGAGAGCTTTCAATAAAGGAAACCAACCAGCTAAAGTTCTCTTCGTGGCAGAGTTTATGAGGAGAAAGAAGATTCCCTTTAGTGATGCTATTTTCTTTGAAATGGTGTCCGCTTGTGGCATGTAAGTCCTATATTATGTGAATCTTCTCCCATACAATCATGCTTGATGCATTGTCATGTCCCACCCCTTTGTGTGTGTGGTCTTGCTATCAAAGTTGTGTTCATTTTTCTTAGTTGTGCTACTATTGATTCTGAATGGCTGGACAGAAGAAGTATCCAATATCACTGTCATGTATTCTGACTAAATACATTATCATGGCGTAAGGTCAACTTGTAAGCAAAAAATTGGAAATTCCACTTGCAAGGATGGTAAATGACTATAAAATAATTAGCTCATTCCTTAGTGTGTGAGTTTGTGTGATATGAAAGTGAACTTTCGCATCAGAGATCAAGAAATTAGAGACTGCCTTTTAGCATGCTAATGGACAGGACTGCTCCACTATCTATTTTTTTTAATCAGATTCTCTCTGTTTTTTTGAGGGGTTTATTTTAAGTCAACTTTTGATTTTTTGTTGTTGTCTTGTGTAGTTTGCATGATTGGAGGACAATAATTGAACTGACCAGCATGATGGAGCCTTCATTTGATGTAATTTCAGTTGGACTTCTGAATAGTCTTTTATATTCAATTGGAAAATCTGGGAAGATAGAGATCATGATGAAGGTACTTGAAAATGAATTGCGTAGTTAGTAAGTTATCATTACAAAGCACCGAAGACAGGTCCATGTGTAGGGCAATAATGATTTTCCTTTCTAACATATGTAATACCTATAAGATCAGCAAGTGATGGACAAATATTTTTTTACTAATTCTGTGACAGGAAAAAGTAATCATAATCTTATTATGACTAATATTCTAATCGTCATGACACATGTTTCCCCCTTAAATTTGCATGCAGTTGTTCTACAAGATAGTGGCATCAGGTACGAAAATCAACTTATCTACTTATTCAATTCTACTGAAGAATCTTTTGGCTGCTGGAAATTGGAGGAAATATATTGAGGTAATTTTTATCATATTTTCACTCAGCAAGATTTTAAATTTAATTCTCCATTTCTTGGTTTGGCGAATGCATGGCTGTTTCCTAAGTTTTACTTGCTTTGTCAATATAATGAGCAAGTGTCAATATGGATTTCAGAAGGCAGCCTTACAAACTTGTAAAGAAGATTTTGAGTTGCTACTGCATATTGTTTGATTTTGGTTGATTAATTTTCTAGTTATCCGTTTTTGATTAAAATATACATCAGAATATCATTATAAGATGTGTTGCATTATTCCATTACAAAACAATCATTTGTTGCCATAGTAAAAGGACAGATTTATTTTCTGTCTTGGTTTAATGAGCACATGGTAGCTAATTGACTAAGTTTATACTTCAAAAGTTTGAACCTACTCCATCTCATTCCCCCCATCTTCTTCTCACTTCTTTCCTCCCAGCAACCGTCTAAACAAAAATAAAAACAGGCACAAAGGCAGACTCAAAATTTCCACAGATCTCTTTCTACATTCTAAAGCTTTCTTGTATTCTTTTTCTTTCTTAATATTTACTTGGTTTGAGTGCTTAGCTGATACAAGGCACAGCTTGAAACCTTGTGATAACTGATAAGGCAGTATTATTCAAAGGTGATTTTATTTGTATTGGTTTCACATTGACATTCCATTCCTTGTGGATCACCTTAGAGGTCCGGGCCTTTTTGGGGATTACCTGGACTTCACCAATTTGAGAAAGCAATTTACCCATCTGTCTGTTACACCATTCAAACTTGTAGTTTTCTGATGCTGAAGTTTTTTGTTTGTTTAAATATAGATTCATGCTGACTTATAAGTTATATGTTGCTGATGGTCAAGTTTTTTGTTTTGGGTGTATCAAATGATCAAGCCTTACTTGTCCGATGCAGGTGATGCAGTGGATGGAGGATGCTGAAATGCATCCCTCAAATGTGATGTATCGAAACATCCTCTCCTTTTCTCAAAAGAGTGTTGGTATTGAATATGCTGCTGTCATACAAGAAAGAGTAGGTATGATTGTTAATCCAGCAATTGTAGCAACTTATCATGTATGAATGTTCCTCTATGGAATGAGGTTGATGGATGATTCTAAAATTTGAGTCAGAGAACTTGTTCATGGTATTTATTACTAAACACTTAGAAAGATTCTAGTTTCCATAGCACAATAAAGCTTAATCCTTCCCAGATATAAAAGTGGTATTTATCTTTAAACAAAAACAACCATGATTCATCTCTTTATATAGTTGTATGATTAGTGATGATAATTTATGCCTGAATTAAAAAAGGAACAGTTATTTATATTTTCTAAATTTTTTGTGACGATCATCAGCAATTGATTGCGGGTGAATGAAATTCCATGGTAAAATTACTGTATTTTCTGAATATATGTATTTTTTGGTAGGTTTACTTGAATACAATCTTCCTTTATATCATCTCAAAATAGTTTCTTTTCATGTTTCTTACCGGAATTCTTGTGTTTGTACTGATTATGATTTATTAATAAACTGGTGTCAAATTCCTGTTGATTCTCATTTTCACTCTTGAGACGGTATCAAATAACTACCCTTGACAATTGTATGATGTCAGTTGGATTCCAAGGGCGGGCTGGGTGAGTTTATGAATATAGCAATGCAAATCTACTCGTGTAACTTTTTAGACATCCAGCTAACTTGATATCACCTTATTGCTATTATAAATTGTTATGTGGTGTCATTGCAAAATTACTTCAGTCTAGTGCACTCGTACAAAAACAGTATGTTATGTCAATGCCGTTATGGTTCACTCTGGTGTTATTTTAAATCAATTTCAGTCTGGTGTTAGTCACACTGAATGCAATTGTCATTAAATTTGTGTTATTGTACATTATTATATTTTCCTTGGGAGCCTTTACTACTGCCAATTCTCAGAACTTCCATCTGGTTTGATGTTATGACAGAATCCTTGAGAAGAAAATCTGGAGTTCAAATTGGATCAAGCAAGTTGTATGATGAGTCAGTTCACTCCACTGCATTGGTCAATGGAACGGAAGTATGAGGTAGCAATGCGGGATCTTTGAATTTCATGAAGATGACTGTCCTAGAGGAGAAAGTACAATGTGGTCTCTCACGCACTTTGTACTCTGAATGATGCAACAAAACTAGGATGGTTCAACGTGCAATGAGTTCAGAATTTGTGGGATATCCAACTTTAGCAATGGAATGAATGAACCTAAGTTGGGTTGTGGGATCAGTTTAGTAATGGAATGATCAAAGTTCCGTAAGCCACATTTCCTTTCTTGAGAGTTGGGATATCAGGTTCTACATATTCAATCTGCTGGAGTTGCTCAAGAAGGAAATGGCAGCTCTGCAGATTTTAGAATTTGTCAATAAGCTGATATTCCTGTATTTATACTTGTTGCATGAAAATAAATTTTTGGGATGCTTGTATTATTTGTTGTAGTAAGTTATATATGAAAACCCTTTTTACACCAAACTGTTTTTGCATTTTCTTCCAAAGTATAAGATCAAGTTTCATGGTAGTCAATCTAATATTTATAAATTTATAATTGATGTGATTTATTTAACTTTTGAAAACAAGCAGCACTTCCCACTTTTCTTTATTTGCCAAACATTGGATTCTGTTTTCCCAATTCCAAACAACCCTTCAAAAAATAAGGAGGCAATATAGTCCTCAAACAAACTTTCACATTTTAGATGACCTTTTGAATCATCAATGAGGGTTTCAGTTGAAAAGAAAGAACGCTTGTCCAGCCAAAATCCTTGCTATAAATTTCAAGTATTGGCACCACATCTTAAAGGATAGGTTCACATAGGGGTTCCTTTCTGGCCAAATCTAAATAACAAGCCTAGAAGCAGGAAAAATCATCTTCATTAATTGAAAACTCTTTTCTGTTTTCAACAATTATAAGTGATACAAAGAACTTGGGTATAGATTACAAAATTTTGTGGATGCAATGAAAGGTGCACCGTATCAGCTTGTCACTACCATGAAACAGTAACAGCTGTATCCTAAGTACCAAGATTAATGGAAATTTTACAATAGTTCTGGTGGAAAGAGGGGGAGGTTTAGTATGTGTGTGAGTAACAGAATCAGCTTCTGATTGTAATACCTTCGTAGAAGTATCTTCATCCAGGCGCTACAGTTTCAGAATCCCACGTGTTCCATCGACGAAGTGAGAGCATCTTTGTACTTCGATGAAGATAGGCATCCAAATCATACCCCGCGTACTCCATTCTGTCCATGAGATCAAATGCATGCTTTGTTTTCTCTGGAGAACGAAGAAGGGGATTGAGCAGTCTGTTGCAAATTCGCGGCTCCAGCATGAAACCTTTCTCCATAGTATAGACAAACACATTTATTGCCTGGTCTAAATTCCGTACTTTGCAAAGAATATTAATCAACATGACACAACTCTCGGGAGACAAATTGACTCCACACTCCACAAGAACAGAAAATACCTTTAAAGCTTCCTCCGATTTGTGCAACAGGCACAATCCAGTGAGCCAAATGATATAAGGTGCTGAATCAAAACCCAACAACTTACAGTCCGTTTTAAGTAATTTCCGAATTGCCTCAACGGCCTTTCCTTCTTTAAAGAGTTCCTCAGCTAACTTAATTTCTTCTTCTCGACCAGGAAGGCTCCTCAGATACGTCAACCACAGACTAAAAGCTACAGAAAAGTTCCCCCTTCGGCTAGACCAAGTCATAAGCGCCTTGTAAACTTCTGCGCTAGGAGTACACCCATTTTTAATCATTTGTTCGAAGAGGGCAAAGGAATCATCTTCTCGGCCAACCCTTTGGAGTCCATCAATGAGTGTTCCATATGTAACTGAATTGGGGGAATGCCCTTTAAGTTGGAGCTCCTTGAAGAGTTTCAAAGCACCATTTATGTTTTTTGCTTTGCAAAATCCATTAATCAATATGTTATAAGTCCAGATGTCTGGCAAAACCCCACTATCAGAAAGCTGCATAAGAAGCCTGTAAGCTTTAAGAATTTTCCCTGAATCGCACAATTTAGCCACCAATGTTTGAAGGCTTGCACTATCAAGAACCCTATCTACACCTTGAGAGAGCCGAAGAAACAAAGAAGGATTCCTCCCAATTTCCATCTTGTACAACAGAAGTTGAGCATCCTCAAGCTCGCCAGCCTTACAAAGCCCATCAATAAGGGCATTGAAGGTTACAACAGAAGGAAGGCATCCAAGCTTCTCCATGGCGTAGAAAATTTTTTGCGCCTCCTCCACAAGACCATTCCTACACATACCACAAATAATAATGGTGTACGTGTAAGAGTCTGGGAATCGATCAATATTCGATATTTCGAGTTGAAGGGACCGAGCCTGGTCCAAGAGACCCATATCACAAAATCCTTTGATCAAGGTATTGTAACAGCGAGTATCCGGTATTATACCTCTTTCTGTCATCTCCCTCAGCAATGTCAATGCATCCTTTACCCAGCCTGCTTCAGATAATCCCCGTATCATGATCGTGTACAACACAAGGTCAAGTGTAATATTAGCCTCAGTGAGCTTTTGAAACATATCACGAGCTTCAGTAAACCTCCTTGCCCTAAGTAAACCATCAATCAAACAACTGTACCCATTCAGATTAAGAACATACCCGTCCTTCAAAAAAGACTTGAGAAGCACCAAGGCTTCGTCTATTCTACCCAATTTACTAAGCCCATTGAGCAAAGCATTGTAAGTAATAGAATCCGGAGTACACCCACTACTTTTCATCTTATTAAAAAGTCCATAAGCATCATCAGTCCTCTTTGCATGACACAAACCCGAAATGATAACAGTATAGGTAATTTTATCAGGCATAATACATCTTTCAGTCATTTCATCAAACAGTTGAAGCGCATCTTTAGTATTCCCACTTTTACATAACCCATCAATCAATATACTAAAGGTAGAGCAATTTGGGCTACAATTCGACTTCAACATCAAATTATAAACTGCCAATGCCAACAAAATTACATCTTTCTGAACCATAATATGCAATATCAAATTATAAGTGAACAAATCAGGTTTACAATCAAAATCAGGCATCCTACCAAATGATTCCAAGGCCATTTCGGCCTTCAGCATCTTCCAATAAGCATCGATCAGTACCGCGAAAGCGTCAGAAGATATTAAAACCCCAGAAGTATTAAGCACTTCTAGAATCTTCCAATACAAATCAATACCACCGTCCCCAACAAGCAAGTCAACAATCAAATTATGAGAAACCCAGCTACGGAATCGCTTTCTTCTAGCAGCCCAGATGAAGAAACGAAAAGACAATTGTGGGTTTTGATTTTCTTGGAGAACAGAAGTTACGATTTCAGAGGAAATACATGGGACTACCTTCTCGAGAGCGTGTTCCATTGGATTAACGGTGGAGATGAGGTTAAGAATGTCAGTAGATGTGGAGGGAGAGGTGCGTAAGCTGTGGGATTTTGTAAATTGTAAAATTGGGCGGCGTAAGAGAACTGATAGTTTCATGGATTTGAGGAGGATCTTGTCCTATATATTACTATCAAATTAATGTCATTTTTTCAAGATATTTTTGTGTTTAGAATATATGGAAATTGGTTTTGAGATTTATGAAGAGGAGAGAGAAAATGGGGGCAAAGCTGGCAGTTTCCAGCAGGGCTGCTAGTGTTTTGGCCGGACAGATTTTTATGGCGGCGGCAGACCTCGGATGCAAACATTCGAGAGGAGAGAGACGAAGATTTGAAAGAGATGGAGTGTCAGAAATGATTGTAATCATAATTTTTCTTGAATATATTAATTTATGAGTAATGCTAGCAGACAAGGGAATGGAACAGGTGTATTTAAATTTTTTGAAAGTCACTAATAAAAAAAATAAAATAATAAAATTAAAAATAAAATCTGTCCAATAATCTTGTCCGACAAGACTTATTCTTAACTTATTCTTCACAACGGTTACGGGCCGGAAGCCCAAACAATAACTTCTGAAGCTTAGGCTACATGCAAATTACCTCACTTCTTATTCAGATAAAATGAGCTTTCTCTGCTAGAAGAAGAGTTTTGAACAAAATTTCTTTCGAAATACTTATAAAAGAAAAGATAATTTACTTTCTTTTATACTACTACTTTTATTTTATACCTCTCTTCTGGCCTCTGCTGATGACATTTCCTGTTCCCAACTGCTAGCCACCATTACTTGTAAGACCTATGTTACTTTTATATATATAGGGATTCCATCCACAGCAACAAGTTGTTAGGAAGCAACCCATTTTGTCCAGCCGCTACAACCTGTACCGGCCCTTATCAAATTTTATTTTTTTATAAGCCGCTACAACCTGCTGGGCCAAAAATGGGTTGCTCCCAATAACCGGTTGCTGTGGATAGAATCTCATATATATATATATATATATATACAGCGGATCCTGTCCGGGAGTCCGGACAGGACCCAAAATCCGGACCATTTTTTTTTTTTGCTTTTTTTTTTGAAACAACTAAAAAAAAAATTTATAGAACTGAAATTTTTCCATAATACACTGTTTTGGGTGTGTTTTTAACACCCACACCAACCAATGTATGTACAGTCTGCCCAGACTGTACAGAAATGTTTTGGTATAGGCATCCAAATCACGCCCAAAACACTGTATTATGGAAAAATTTCAGTTCCATAATTTTATTTTATTTTTAGTTGTTTCAAAAAAAAAAAGCAAAAAAAAAAAGAAAGGTCCGGATTTTGTTAAAATCCGGGAGTCCGGACCTGATCCGGACACTCTCTCTCTCTATATATATATCAGTTATTCAGTTTATTGGTATTAGCCTATCCTAGATGTTAAAATTATTATTAAAAATAAATGAATTTGATTTTGGCGTTAACAACATCATCAATTACTAATATCACAATACAATTAATTACATATCGTCTCTGTTTGAATTTTGAAGCTTAATCCTGTTTTGATTAAAGGTATTTATTATATTCAAACCTTAATCTTGAAGGCAAAAGACGAATAAAACCAAGTCTATGTGTGAAAAGAGTCCTTCTACGCCGACCGGAATTTGGCGACCGGGGTAGCGACCGGTCAATTTTTTTTTTTAATAATGTCTCTTAAATAATTTATGTGATTTATTGAAACTGGAATTTTTACGGAATAAAGTGATTTGGATGTCATTTGGATACATGTAAAAAATATGCCTGGACAGACTGCACATACATATTTTTTACATGTATCCAAATGACATCCAAATCACTTTATTCTGTAAAAATTTCAGTTCTAATAAATCACATAAATTATTTGAGAGACATTATAAAAAAAAATAAAAATTTGGCCGGTCGCTACCCCGGTCGCCAAATCCCAGTTGGCGTAGAATTATTGGTGTGAAAATTGTGCTATAACCTATACACACATATTATGTTGATTTCAAAACAAGTCTTAGGTAATTTAAGGGGTGTATTCAATTAAGATTTTTAAAGACTTTTTTTAAGTGACATATTTTTATAAAGTTTATGAATTTTAATGACTTTTAAAGACTTTTTTAAAATGACTTTTATAGACTCCATGAAATAAGTGACAGACTTTAATAGATTTTTTACCAAGATTTTGATAGATTTTTATATACTTCTAATATATCTTGCAGCTTATATTAATTGTTAATTAACCCATGTGTACAACCTCTCACTCTTTTTTCATGAACTACAGGAAATCTCATTATTTTATTAAATTATTGTGCCATGAGATTTTATATATGTTGAAAGCATTCATATTATTTTACTCATTTCATGATAAATTTGGATACTCGAATACGAATAAACTTTAGAAGTTACAGACGCAACACAAAAATTAAGCTCAATTTTTTAGTAGGAGTACCAAACTCTGTTTTACACAAAATAATATGACAATGAAAATCTATATGATTGCAAAACTTCATATTTGTGAGTAAATTGCCACCAAGTTATAAAAAATTTATCAGAGAGATTTTAGTCGTCGATAAGCCACTGACAAAATTATCAAAGAGATTTTATTTTTATTAAAATTATTAATAGTTGTTAGTGAACCAAAATTGACCGTTAAAAAAATAAGTATGCGACCTTTTAATTTATTTATGATGTTAGAAATTACTTAATTAAAATACTACGTAACTAATTTTTTAACAGTCGATCGTTGTTATCTTTTAATTAATTTTTTTAGTTTTGATGAGTTTTAGAATTTATCAATATTTTTATATATCATATACTATATCTTTATATTTTTTGTCAGTAGTCTTAAGACTCCTCTTTCGCTCCTGCTTTGAATCTTCAATGGTTTTCAAGTTACTTCAATCTCCAAAATTAATAAAAATTAGGGTTTATGTTCTAATCTAATGGAGTGTATCTCTAATCTAATATATGTATTCTCTCTTTATTTTATGTCTTACATCATGTATTTATAGGTTACAAGTCCAATTTTTAGCTTAGGAACAAACTCAATCCAATTTGGAGTAAAAAATATGTCAAAATTCGCCCCAAAACGCGTTCAATCCTTACCAGACACTTTCCCAGCGCCCCAGCGCTGGGCACGGCGCTGCAAGACTGCTCCCCAGCGCCCCGACACTGGGAATAGGCCTGAAATGGGCGCCCCGGCGCATGCCACTTTCTGGTAATTTTCCGCTCTGACGTCCTTTGGGAAAATGGCCATAACTTCTTCGTCAGAACTCTGATTTCGATGATTCAAGATGTTTCGGAAATAGAAGACGTAGATCTACAACTTTTATTCTTTGAGTTTTTCGAAATAAGGTCCGGAGCAATACTCAAATTGGCTCTGAAGTGACTGCTGTGTAAATGGCTAGCCGAAAACCGGAATCTAGTCACCCCAAACATCGATCCAAGTAACTTTTGTCCCAATTCCTACAAAACAACTTAAAACATGCATGAATAGACACAAACACTTAAAATCAACCAAAAGATTAAGCTCAAACGCACTCAATTATGAATATAAAACTCACTCATCAATGCCAGTAAATTTTTATAAACTCTTTAAATGTGTTGATTGAATACAACTAAATTTTTAAAGTCTTTAAAAATATTTAAAAGTCTTAATCAAATACACCCCTTTTAGATTATGCATTTTTTTCTTTATGAGCATTTTGCTAACTAGTGTGTTGATAACTTTTCTAAATTGAAATGATTCTAAGTTTTTTTTTCTTTTTTCGTTTTGACACAATTATATTAGGTTGATATTTGTACAAGGTATCAACTATACTTTATAAAATATCATTAACTTTAAAAATTTATTTAGCTTTCACCAATCACCACAACAGATCTTTCAACATATTGAGGTCGAGCTATCATCTATATATATAATAAATAAAACAAAATCGTCGTTCAACTTTAAATTTTAAGAGCGACTCTTCAACCCTAAAAATTAGCAATAAATCCTAATACTAACATTCTGTTTTTGAATTTTAAAATGGACAGAATTCCTATGTTTCTGAGTTTTTTAATAAACTGAAAAGAAAAAAAATGAATAGAAAATTTGACAACTTTTCCTACCAAAGTTTATCGTCCAAAATTGGTCTGATTTGGACTTAAAAAAAATTAGAATAAATAATATTTTTATAATTCACATATTATTCTCAACTTTCAATATAATAAATTTTAAACTACAACACATGTCCCCAATTTGTTTTTATCTACTAAACCTAAGCTGATAAAAGAAAGACACTTATTGACACAAACCACTTCTTTGTTGCTGCGAACGAGTTCTTAGACTGTCGCAAACGATTCATGTACATGTTTTTGCTTATTTGCTTTGCCTTCTCTTGAATATCGACTTTTTGTTGCAATTTTATTGTGAAGACTTCATATGGAGTATAAGTTATGATAGGTGTAATGATTCCCCTTTTCTGAATATTAAATAGTAGATTGCAATTAAACATGTTATTATCAGTGACTTGAATGTTTTTTGCAAATATGTTATTCAAATAATTTACGGTGTACAAATTTAAAATAGGGCATCTTATTATAGTTCTAATTGTTATGCCTATCAGACCATGTTTCAGATTAATTTACTACTATTAGATTGTCTCTATATAGATGGTCTATTTATGATTTTGTGAACAAAGATATGAATTTACTATTATTGTTTTATGTCCATTTGTTGTTGTGTATTTAACTTTGAAACTCATTCATTTTTATTGATTAAATAGATGGATAATTAAGAGAATAAATTTCGAGATTTTATGGTTCAACGACATTTTCTAGTAACATTGATATTGTCCCTCATAGTTCAATATATCAAATGTCGTATGACAATGACTTTGTAAAAGTAGTGTTTGTTTAATATTTATTTGAATATTTGTATTTAATTATGTAATTTTTTTTTGATTAAATTTATCTTGTATATTTTTATTCATGGTTCAATGATTATAATTAATAGAAGGATAATGTGACGACCCCAAAATAGGTCCATTCCATCCAACCCATTCTGAGTCGTCAAAATATATAGTACAGAAATAACTACAACTTTATTAATACAACATAAAAACTGTGAGTTTAAATACAAATATTATTATCTAGACAATATCCGCACTCAAATAAGTCCTCATTACAATTATTGATACACTATTTTATAGAATAGTGAGGATTACTAGAATCACTTCTAGAACCATCATTCCACACCCCGACTAGTACTCGCTACATTCTCGCCTCTTGAGAAGAAAAATAGAACAACAAGGAAAAGGGTGAGCTCAACTAGCCCAGTAAAGAACATTATGACTAAGATAATATAGAACAAATTATCGTTAGTCCTCAACATGGAAAAATCTAATAGAATACAATAGATAACCAGTTTTAAATCAATCTTCGCAGCGGAAATAATAATTCATTAGAATAGTTAAGTAGAGAATGCAAACTACTATCTTCTATATATGAATTTAAAAGTTCACCGTCGATATTTTATCCCTATAACATCAATCAATATATATATGGAATCAAATATTCATCTTTACACTACAGGCCAAAGATATTCATCAGTTGATCATGTTCATCTAAACACCTGTTCATCTTTGCACTACGGGCCATAGATATTAATCAGTCGGTCATGTTCATCTCAACACCTGTTCATCTTTGCACTACGGGCCAAAGATATTCATCAAGAAATCATTCATCTTTGCACTACAGGCCAAAGATATTCGGTAATATCATCATTTAGGACTGAGGATGATGAAAAATATTTTTAAAAAAACGAATCTAGTGAAACAAAAAAACAAGTATTAAGGATTCGTACTTTAAATAATCCAAGTTCAAAAATACTTCATAAATAACCAGATTGGAGTAAAATTCAAGAATGAAGATCAAAACATAGATCCAATCAAAGATAGGAATCATAACAGACAATCTTGGACACAAAATAAAATTTAATTTTTCTGTGAATAGTATCGTATTCGTGAATAGTGTCGTATACGTGAATAGTAACTTCGACCTCAAAAGATAAAAATTTCACAAAAAAAAATATCATCACGCTTCGTGAATAGTACTCGTAAATAATAACTCGTGAATAGTAACTCATAAATAGTAACTTGTGAATAGTAACTCATAAATAGTAACCCCGACATGAAAAAATTTCAAATTTGATAAAAATTTCTAACCAATATTTCGGCATAATGATATTGAAGAAATAATATCATTTTCGAATAAAATAACATCCCTTACCTCAGAAAGAATAGTACTTCTGACTGGAATACTGGATATAGTGCTGAAAGAACTTGCACCGTATAACAATACTCAAAGTACTAAAATATTCACAAATACGCTCGATATTATAGAGAGAGAAAGAGAAATCTTTTGTTTATGGTGTGATTTTCAATTCTAAATTAAGCACACTATTTATAGGAAAATGCTTAGAACACCAAAGTAGAAAATTTAATATAATATTAATATATTAAAATTAAATTCCTATGCTAACCTTAGAAAATCTGAAATCAGCCTATTCAACACACATGTGGAACATACCATAATGAAAAAAAAACGTTTTTGTTATTTAAAGTATTTTAAACTTCCAAAAATTAATTATTTCAGAACTCCGGAATTCAATAATTCACAATAAATAGCCCTTTCATCAGAAAATTCGAATATCGCTACTTTTTATAGGAAATTCAATTCTCTACAACTTTGCAGAAGAAAGTTTTTCCAAATTCCAAACAGAAATTGACCGAAATCCACAAACGGACAATTTTACAGGCTATAATCAAATTTCAGTCAAGAAATGGGGTCCACCGGCACACAAAACATGTGTTAAACAACTTTTGTAACAAAAATACTCTTCCTCCTCATATACTCATATATCCCACATTCATTATAAAAATATCATTATTATTATATTATAATAATATAATAAAATATTATTTTATCAGAAAAGATAAAATATCGATTTTCAACAATTGTCACTTTAAAAATTTTCTCCATCTATATCCACATAAATCAACATTTTTCACCATCATATAAATTAATAATTAATTATTCACAAATAATATTACAGAATCACAGTACTGACAACCAGGCCGTTCCCAGGAAAGAGTGGGCTTTCCAATAAGAATTTCTCCTTACTAGCGCGCAATTAGGTGACCAAACCTCTCCTTAGACAGAACTTTCTAGACATTGCCAATAATATTTTCTAATAATATTATTCAGATAATATGAATTATTGCTTCGATAATAGAAAGTACTGTGTAGTGACAATTATTGAAACAACAGTAATATAAAATATCAACGCAATAATTATTGAATCAATAAAATAAAATACTTAACAATAACTACTGTAATAATTATTGAGTAGTGCCTTCTTACATAAGAATCAATAATTGGTGCAATACCGTGTGCTACTGTACAACAACGCGTATTACTGTATTTTAACCACCGGGTATTCCAACAGTATTAACGCTAACAACTGCGCCGTTATTTATAAACAACTTATACTTGTCATTTTTTTCATCCAATCGCTTTCCGTTATGGGCCCACACAAGGCTGCACCGTCGTACGAATATTCCCCGACAGTAAGAATATTCCACGACCAAACGAATATTCCCCGACAACAATGAATATTTTATAACCACTTGTTTAATTAAAATATTTGCGCATTTTACCCATAACTAACCACATTAATCAAATCAACCCTTATTATTTCAAAATAATAAATAGAGGAAATTAAATTTTATTTATTAATAATTTGGGGTTTTACAGATAATTTTGTAAAAGTGATAATTTTCTTTTTTTTTTTAATTGGAACTCAAAAACGCGAGAAAATAAAAAATTTAAATTTTATATATTTTTCTATTAAAAACTCAGAAACAACACAAATGAAAACTTTAAGTTTTCTATTATTTTCTTTTCTGTTCTAATTTAAGTTTTCTATTTTTTTTCTTTTCCGTCCAAAACTCAAAAACAGAGTAATGTAAGTGTATCAAATTTTGTCTCAAATAACATGTAATTGAATATTTTAATGATAATTTATGTTATAACTAATTATATGAGATCTACCCTACCAATATTATAGTAACACATTATTTGAGATAGTTTTTAATACTAAAAATTTGAAACATCTAACATCACCCTAAATAACATATATATATATAATAAATAACACAAAATAGTCTCAACCCCAAAATTTAAAAATGGTCCTACAACCTTAAAATGCTGGAATAGAAACCTAAATTTTAGTATAAAAAAAAACTATTTGTTTCATCTGTTATTTAATTTCAACATCTTTTCATCTATATATATTTTACTATCATAATTATCTACTTACCACTATCTGTTATTCTTATACATTTTTTAATTTAATTAGTGTTCTTTAAAATTCATATTATTGATAAAAATAATATTATATTACATAATATTTTTTATTATTAAATTATATAAGTATAATTATTTGAGTTTAATCAAGATTTTATTATTACATAAATAGAAGAACGTAGGAATATAGAAACAAATAAATCATTTTAATGGGGAATACTATCATTTATATTATATAAGAAGAAGAATTACTATTGTAGATTTTAAAATTTATTTACTTTTTCATCAATAATTAGTTATACATTATTAGTTAAATAGGATATTTCAGAAGGAAATATTTTTTTATATAAAAATCAATGTATGTACAATATTAATCTATTATTAATAGAATTAATATATTAGTATAATATAATATAAATAATACATTATTTTTATAACAAAATGACACTATTCCAACAAATAAATTATACGCTATTAATTCAGAGATTCAATAGTTCAAAGATAAAAAAATTTACTGGCCGCTACTTTTACTACGTAGCGACCATAGATTTTTTTTTTGCTTGCTACTTCTCTAGTAGCGGTCATAGAATATTTTTTTTTGCTAGCCTCTACTAAAAGTTAAGGATAAGAGAAATGTCTAAAATACCCCCACTTTAATTAGATTTAAATAATTTCAATAAATACAATATTTGTATAAATAATTTTTAAGTAATAAAAATTAACATTGTCATCTATATATAATAAATTTATTTTTATAAATAATTTTCTAAGTAATAAAATTTAAAATTGTCAATTGTATTCAATGTATTTATTTGTATGAATAATTTCTAATGTAATAAAATTTAACATTAGCAACTATATTTAATGTATTTATTTGTATAAATAATTTCTTATGTAATACTCCCTTCGTGCCAGGATAAAAGTCCTAGTGGACTTTTCACGCATATTAAGGGGATGAATGAAATGACAAAATTGCCTATAATAATTTGTCATTAATTATTTTTAATGTAGGTGAGAAAGTGACTTTCTAGCTATTCAATTCAAAATATTTTCTCTTCATACTTATTAAATATGAAGAGATAATTAGAATAAGAAAAGTATGAGATATTTAATGTTACGGGCATAATAGAAAAAAATATGTAAAAATTTAGTTATTAAAAGAAAGTGGACATTTAACATGTGACTACCCAAAATAGTAATAAAGAAGTATAATTTAACATTGTCTACTATTGTGAAAATTTAATTATTTAAAATTTAAATCCATATTGTAATACAACTTAGAATTACCTTACAAATTAATACATTGAAATATTTAAATCGTGTTTTAGACATTTCTCCTGGCCTCAACTCTTTGCAAGTGCCAATAAAAAAAATTCTCTGACCACTACTAAGAGTAGCGGGTAGCAAAAATAAAAAATCTCTGGCCTATCGCTATTAAGAGTGGCGACCAGTAAAAAAAATTCTCTTTAGACCATTGAATCTCTGAATTAACAGAGTATAAAATTTATTTGCTGAAATAATAATCATAACAACTGTTTGCTACAAATCAATATCATATATCTAAATAATACTAACCTGTTAATGTTGGATTCATTTAATAACATGCGTAAAATATATTCAACGAGGTCATAAGCTTTTATTAAAACAAAATTCATTTTCAAATTGGAGAAAGACTTATTAATTCCTTTTTTCACTTATTTATTTAGCAAATCATAAAAAGGGGGGTGTCACTTTTTTAAAAAGTCAAAAAATAAAAGAAGTCGGAAAGTGTTAATGTTGTCTTTATCCTTCAAATCTCTCCCATTCGTAGTGGCATCATTTAGTTTGAATTTTCACCTGCACTTATATCCACATGAGAATATATATCTATATAATAAAACAGAACTCATTTTGAATCTTTCATTTAACAAAGCACAAGAACGGTTCAGATTTATTCTAACTTAATTTTTTCAACTTAATCTAAGGGCTCATATTTCTTCCCGTCCAAATTAAATTCACTCATACACCATACTCTCTTTCATGTTCACACACAAAATCTTTCTCTCTATTCTCTTCTTCACACACACACAAAAACAAATAATAATAGTACTAAAAATAAATATAATAATAATAATAATAGTACTAATAATAATTATAATAGTACTAATAATAGTAATAATAATAATAATAATTATTATTATAATAGTAATAGTAATAGAAATAATAATTATAATAATTATAATAATAATAATAATCTATATAATAAAGATTCTGATTCATTCTAATTGATTTGAGCGGAAAGCACAAGTACGATTCAGATTCATTCTAATTTTAATTCAAAATAATAATAATTATAATATAATAATAATATTATTATAATAGTAATAATAATAATAGTAATAAAGTAATAATAATTATAATAAAATTAATATTAATATTAATATTAATAATTATAATTAAAATTATAATAGTAATAATAATAATAATAATAACAACAACAACAACAACAACAATAACAACAATAACAATAATAATAACAATAATAATAATTGTTGTGGTGGTGTGGTGAATTATGATAATTTTTATATCTATATTTTCTATATAATAAAACAGAACCTATTTTGAATCTTTCTTTTGACAAAGCACAAGAACGGTTCAGATTCATTCTAACTTAATTCTTCCAACTTAATCTAAAGGCTCATATTTCTTCCCGCCCAAATCAAATTCACTCATACACCATACTCTCTCTCATATTCACACACAAAATCTTTCTCTCCCCTCTCTTCTTCACACACACAAACAAATAATAATAATAATAACAATAATAATAATAATAATTATTATTATTATTATAATAGTACTAATACTAATAATAATAGTAATTATAATAATAATATTATTATTATTATTATTATTATTATTATAATAGTACTACTACTAATAATAATAATAATTATAATTATAATAAAAATAATTATAATATCTATATAATAAAATAGAAACAATTTTGAATATTTCATTTGATAAACCACAAGAACGGTTAAGATTTCATCTCAATTCTTCCAACTTAATCTAAAGGCTCACATTTCATCTCACACTAAAAATTTCCGCCCAAAACAAATAACAATAATGATAATTATAATAATTATAATAATAGTAGTAATAATAATAATATTAATATTGATATTAATATTAATATTAATATTAATATTAATATTAATATTCTTATTCTTATTATTATTATTATTATTATTATTACTACTATAATTATAATTATAATTATAATTATAATTATAATTATAATTATAATAGTACTAATAATAATAAATCTATATAATAAAACAGAACCCATTTGACAAAGCAAGGACGATTCAGATTCATTCTAACTTAATTCTTCCACCTTAATCTAAAAGCTCATATTTTTTTATTCCCGGCCTAATCAAATTCACTCATACACCATACTCTCTCTCATGTTCACACACAAAATCTTTCTCTATCCCCTCTTCTTCACACACACAAATAAATTATTATTATTATTATTATTATTATTATTATTATTATTATTGTACTAATAGTACTAATACTACTACTACTAATAATAATAATAGTAATAATAATAATAATAATTGTACTAATAGTACTAATACTAATAATAATAATAGTACTAATAATAATAATTATTATTATAATAAAAATAATTATAATATCTATTTAATAAAATAGAAACCATTTTGAATATTTCATTTGACAAACCATAAGAACGGTTCAGATTTCATCTTAATTCTTCCAACTTAATCTAAAGGCTCACATTTCATCTCACACTAAAAATTTCCGCCCAAATCAAATAACAATAATTATAATAATAATAAATATTATAATAATAGTAGTAATAATAATAATTGTTATTATGGTGGTGTGGTGAATTATAAAAATTGTTATTGATGATTTTTAAGTTTTGTAAACAGGTTTAAATTTTTTTGGATATCTATTTTTAAAGAAAATTTAATTATTGTGGAGGTTTAGTGAATTATGATAATTGCTATGTCTGATTGTAAGTTATTTTAAGTTGCAAAAATTTTTTAGATAATGTAATATTTTTCAAATTTTAATCTAATTTTTCGTTACATCGTGCCTTTAGGCACGGACAATTACTAGTTAATAAATATAATTAAAATTATAATAATAATAGTAATGATAATAATAATAATAATAATATTAATTGTTGTGGTGGTGTGGTGAATTATGATAATTTTTATTGATAATTGTAAGTTTTATAGACAAGTTTAATTTTTTCTGGATATCTATTTTAAAGGAAAATTAATTATTATGGTAGTGTGGTAAATTATGATCATTATTATGTTTAATTTTAAGTTGCAAATAGTCTTTAGGTAATAAAGTATTTTTCAAATTTTAATCTAATTTTTCGTTACGCCGTGCCTTTAGACACGGGCAATTACTAGTATATATATATATAAAAGCACCATTGACAATGTTGTTAATTTAAAATTATTCTTATAATATATATGTAGATCGAATGCTTATTAGAGTCTTCATCTGCAGTATCCGCAGTTTAATACTGCGGACAAGATAAATGATAAAAATATTATCTTTGTAAAAGTCTCTCATCCGCAGTATTAAACTGCGGACGTTAAGTATGACAAACCAACTGGGAAGCGACGTCGTTTTTAAATAAGTATCGTCCGCAGTAATAAATTGTCGACGTTAAGCCAATTAGGAAAGGACGTTGTATTGGCCAAATTCATTTTTTTTAGTTTTCTAGGTTCCACAGTATTAAATTGTGTAGCCTATATTATGTATTTTACAATATTCCTTCATTTCGTTCCTTCTCCATTCTCTCTCCTCTTACTCCTATCATTCGGATACAGTTAGCATGAATTTCCCCTAATCAAGACTATCGGTAAGTTAAGTCCTATAGTGCTAACACGTCATTGCATCAAAAATTAACGAGCAAGATTCAATTGAGGCGCAAGGCATCGTTTGGTAAATTTAATTAGGATTATTCGGATGCAGTATTTGGCACAAGGGGCATCTAATTTTTATTTTAAATAGACGGTTTTTTAATAATTTTTTTTAAAAGGCGCAAACACCAATTTAACTGACATTGGTTGGAATTTTTTTTTATTAAGCAACTTTGAAAAAGAAGAAGGCCAATTAAGTTACGAGGGAGAGAGAGTAAACGCCAGTGAAATTGGCGTTTGATTATTTATTTATTTAAAGTAAAGATGTCAGAATGAAGAGAGAGAGTGAACGCTGCTTGAATTGGCGTTTGAAATATTATTTTTTAAGCGAGAAACAGAGTTTAATGCCACTTGAATTGGCGTTGAAACCCCTTTTATTGGCAAAATTAAAATAAAAAGGGGTTCCAATGCCAATTCAAGTGGCGTTCAACTCTCTCTCTCTCCCAAATTTACTTTCTCATATTTGCTTTTTAAATAATAATAATAATGTTTCAAACGCCAATTCAAGTGGTGTTAAACTCTGTTTCTCGCTTAAAAAATAATGTTTCAAACGCCAATTCAAGTGGCGTTTACTTTCTCTCTCTTCATTCTGATATCTTTGCTTTAAAAAAATAAAAAAATAAATAATCAAACGTCAATTCCACTGGCGTTTATTCTTTCTCTCCCTCTTAATTTACCTGACTTTCTTCTTTTTCAAAGTTGCTTAATAAAAAAAATCCCAACCAATGCCAATTAAACTGGTGTTTGCGCCTTTAAAAAAAATCGTTTTAAAAAAAACATCTATTTAAAATAAAAATTAGAAGCCCTTGTGCCGATTACTCGTACATCCGAATAATCCTAATTAAATTTATCAAACGACGCCTTGCGCCCCAATTGAATCTTGCTCATTAATTTTTGATGCAATGAGGTGATGGACTTAATTGACCGATGGTCTTAGTTAAGGAAATTCATGCTAACTGCATCCCTATCATTCACCCCATCTCAAATTCTCTTCTCTTTCACGAGGTCGGTAAGCTTCAAAATCTTAATTTCTCAAGATATCATTGTCTATTACATTGAGATTTGTCTTTTTAGCTATAATTTAATTTCAATATTGATTCAACACCCCTTTGATGTTTCTGGGATCACCATAGTTAGGGTTTTTGCCCATATTAGGATTTTAGGAATTTAGGAATTTGATCTCTGTGTCTTGTGAAGTTCTGTTTAAAAATTTGAAGATTGTTCAACCTTTAAGTAATTGGCCATTTATGAAGTTTGTTAATCGTAATAAATTATTCATATACAAGGTTGTTATTTGTTACAGAAGTCGTGAAGGATGAGATGCGAGTTTCCTTTTATCAAGCCGAAAGTAAAGTTTTGGTAAATATATATCAGCAGTGGATTATGTGGTCGTGTGCCATTATTGTAAAGTATGATTTATGTTGAAATAATTGCATAAGATGTGAATCACACAATAAAAAGAGTAAAGGAAGCCACTTTACTATGCATTAGATTTTAGGATATTGGTACAATACTTTTATCATTCTTTTTTAATTTCCTAATTTCCATAATATGAGGGAGAGAGATGGGAATTAATTAGATAAGAGTTAATGATAGGAGTAAGGGGAGGAGAGAGAATGGACAAGGATATGAATGAAGGAATAATGTAAAAAAAAAAAAATCAGACGTCGCAGTTTAATACTGCGGATCTTAAAAAACTAAAAACAATTGAATTTGGCCAATACGATGTCGTTTTCTAACTCCGCAATTTACTATGTTTTTTTTTATGAAAATGAACATGTAATATGTACTATTTCTTTTGATATATTTATGCAGTACTAGTATTGGTATAATCTGTACTTATAATATTGATAATCACATTATTATTATTATAATAATACTTCACTACTTTTATAAAATCGATAATTACATTATTATTATACTTCACTAGTTTTATTAATGTATAAAATCATTTCTTAATAATAAAATCATTGCTTAATATATAAAATTATTTCTAATAATCATTGCTTAATAAATATAGATATTAACTTATTTCTAAATATCAAACCCCCATATGTATTATATAGACTTGTTAATAATAATAAATCGTACTATAATAATAATAATGCAATAATTTAGATTTTTGGGGGATGGTGAAGTTTTAATGTAAAGACAAATCCTTGGCTGAAATTTACAGCTAGGCCCGTGGTGCTCGGGTGGTCATATGACGTGTGTTTGGAGTTTGAGGTTGTGAGTTCGAGTCTGTTTAGCAGCGAGTTGCTTGAATAACATAATTTTTTTTATTTTTTTAATACAAGCCGTGACAAGCTATACCGGCCGGATTTTTTTTTAATTTTTTAATACCAGCCGTATGAGCCTGTACCGGCCGGGAAAGAATAAAAAAAAATTTTAAAAAAAAGGTACCAGCCGTATGAGCTTGTACCGGTTTGGGGGATGGTGAAGTTTTAATGTAAAGACAAATCCTTGGCTGATATTAACAGCTAGGCCCGTGGTGCTCGGGTGGTCATATGACGTGTGTTTGGAGTTTGAGGTTGCGAGTTCGAGTCTGTTTAGCATCGAGTTGCTTGAATAACATAATTTTTTTTTTATTTTTTTAATACATGCCGTGACAAGCTATACCGACCGGGTTTTTTTTTTTCAATTTTTTAGTACCAGCCGTATGAGCCTGTACCGGTCGGGAAAGAAAAAAAAATTTATAAAAAAGGTACCAGCCGTATAAGCCTGTACCGGCCGAAAAAAATTAAAAAAAAAATGTACCACTTCAAACTCTTACGGCTGTTAAAAAAAACTTATTCTACCAACCGGGACAAGCTCATACGGCCGGAAAAAATTAAAAAAATATGTAACACTTCAAACTCTTACGGCTGTTAAAAAAAAAAATTCTACCGGCCGGTACAGGCTCATACGGCTGTAAAAAAAAATACAAACCGGGACAAGCTCATCCGGCTTGTTTTTGTTTATTTTATATGTTTGTTGCTATTTTATTTTGTCCTTGGTTTGTATTTTTTTTACAGCTGTATGAGCTTGTCCCGGTTGGATATTATTTAATATTAAAAATTCAATTTATTGGCATAAACTGACAACATGTTGACTATGGTGGGGTCCTCATATTAAAATAAAAGCCGGTACAAGTTGTGCCGGGTGGGATATATTTATGTTTCATCTCAGCCTTCCAATAAGTTTATCAACGGTACAAAAAGAGGGTGTTGCACAGTACTCACAGCAACCGGTTGCTATGGAAGGGCTTCTTATATATATATATATATATATATATATATATATATGGGGTTCCATCCACAGCAACCGGTTGTTGGAGCAACCCCTTTTGGTCAGCCGGTACAGCTTGTACCGGCCTTAGATTTTTTTTTTTTTTATAAGCCGTAACAAGTTGTACCGGCCGGCCAAAAAGGGGTTGCTTCCCCAACAACCGGTTGCTGTGGATGGAGACCCTATATATATATATATATGTATATATATATATATATCCGAACGAAATACAAAATCCAAATTTGGGTTTGTGAAAATTTCAAACAGCCCCACTAATAATTAGGTGGAGAGAGCCTTCAAGTCGAAGCATAATTAAATAGTGGAACACTAGTGACTAATGAACAACAACCTAAGAAAAAGTGAAATTAAGAAAATGAGGGCAATGACAGAAATTTTGAGTACCGAGACATGCATGACTTCAGCAAAACATTCTTAAGTTAATACTCCCTACGCTATTAAATTAGGGTTACATTCTTTAATTTTAGCCGTGAAAAAAATGATATAAAATTCTTAATATGTGATTATTTTTATTTTTAATTAAGTAAAAATAATAATTTTTTTAAATATATCTCTAATATTTGAATTAGAATAATATTAGAATAATTTTTTTTGATCAAACGCAAAAACGGACCAAAAGATTAAAATTTACTAAAACTGTACTCCCTCCGTCACTAATTATTTGACGTTTTAGAAGTGGACACAAGAATTAAGATAATGATTGGAAAACATTAAATATAGTACTCAATTGTATATCATACCCTTAAATCTTTTGTTGGTATAAGAAAGTTTTGTTGGAATAAGGAGAGAGAGAGTTTAAAGTATCAAAAAATAGGTAGAGTAATGAAGGGTAATTTTGGAAAAATTATCATTAATTCTCTAGATTTGAACAAACGTCAAATAATTAGAGACAAATAAAAAACTCTAAAACGTCAAATAATTAGGGACGGAGGGAGTAATATGTTACAAAAGATGAAAGAATTACAAAAATACAAACACAAATAGTAATTATTTTAAATAAAATAATAGATAATAAAAAAATCAATCATATCGTATATAACAACGTTAATAGACACTAAATAAACTCCTGAAATATAGTCGTATAACATATTCCCTAAATAATACTCCCTCCGTCCCACGATAAAAGTCCTTATTACTATTTTGGGTAGTCCCATGTTAAATGTCCAATTTCCTTTAATAACCAAACTTTTACATATTTTTTCCTATTATGCCCGTAGCATTAAATATCTTATACTTTTCTTATTCTAATTCTCTCCATATTTAATGACATTATTATTGACAATTTTGTCATTTTATTCATATTCTTAATATGCGTAAAAAGTCCACCAAGACTTTTATCATAGGACGGAGGGAGTAATAGAATACGAAGATTCAGACTGTTTTTCAGCACGGACAACAAAGAATAAGTCCCAAAGTGCCACATCCAAATCTGAATAATTATTTTTTCAACAATTCATGTATAAAAAAAGTCTCACAAACAAAAATAATCTCCCAAAAGGAGAAAACAAAATCTCTCAAATATAATAGAGAAGGCAAAATCTCTTTATTTAAGAGAGAACAAATCTCACAAAAGGAGAAATAAACTTTACAAAAAAGAAGAATAGTTTATATATTAGATCAGAATAAGAGAGATCTGAGTAGTTTTAAAAGAAGAGTTATCGCCCATATGTAAGATGAAAGCTAAGATTCTTAACCAGATAGAAAAGTGAGAAAAGAAAAAAAAAGAGGAAAGGAGGCCGGCTATGATCAGGCTAAACCTTAAACAAAAATTAATTGGAGTAATTTCTTATTGATTAGGACATCCATCTAGAAGTTTAAAGGGTAGGCTGAGAGTAGAATAGATATTGGGTTTTTAAGTACTGTTTTTATTGGCTTGGCTGCTACGTACCTAGCTAGTATCACTTCTAGAAAGACTGAAAGAGTAGATTAATGGCAAAAAGCACCTTTTGGTCACTGTGGTTATAGTGATTTAACGAATTAGCCACTGTGTTATTAAAATATTCAATTAGCCCACTGAACTTTTTAAAAATATACAATCAACCCATTCCGTCCAAAAAATTGGACGGACGTTAACAGATCAGCTTACGTGGCTTTTTTTTAAAAAAAATAATATGACGTGGTAATGACGTGGCAAACAGATCATTTTTTTTCCTTTTATCTTTTTCTTTCTTTTAATAATTATTTTATTTTAAAAATTAATTCCAAATAATATAAATAATATATCAAATTTTTTGTATCAATGAGATCTATTACAACATTACATTCATTTCAACAAAAAAATCATTAATTATGTGGCAAAAAATAATTAAAATAATAAAATTAAAATAAAATATTTTTATGTAATATTTTCTCTTTTTCTTTACCTAAATATTTATAATATGTATAATATTAATAAAAATTAATATTGTAATATTCATAATATGTTTGTTTTATTTTAAGATATTTCTTGAAGCCTAAAATAAAGAAAATCACAAACTTGGACCAGTTTATACTTTCATTAAGAGGAACTAATTTAGCTGTAGCTAGACTAGATATGCTTTAAAATAGAATTCATCATTAATTATTTTAAAATGCATGGCTCCAATGGCTCGTTTGTAAGCTTGACCATCTCTCTATCAAGAGATGAACAATACTTCGTGGTAAGATATATATAATTATGGGATATATATATATATATATATATATATATATATATATATATATGCTGTAATTAATTTCAAGGTGTATCACCTTTAATTTCCCTTTACATATATAGGGAGCTTCGAAAATTAAAACTTTATTTTCTTTTAGACTTTGAGTTTATTAAAGCTTTGTTTTTTATTTTTTTTTATCGAGTTATGTTCTACGTGTCCATTTCTAATACTACTATATATATATAATGATAATAAAGTTAAATTAAGGAGATGCATGGTACCTACGTAGTACCTATGTAGCTTTGTTTTCATATTAGCTAGTAACAACAATAACTATTAGTTAGTTTAAGCAAAAATTAATATGTATGTGATCTATAATTAGTTGGTAGTCATTAGTCAACGCCCCCTACATATAATTAATAGTAGTATATCAGAAGATTTTTATTCATTCATTGTGATTACAACGGTGTCTTAATTTAGAACAAGTACTTACTCCCATGTTCTTTTACATGGCTGGCTAGCTAGCTTAATTAGCTATATATACTATTTGCATGACAGACATAACAAGATTTGCACTTCCACCACCAATCTTTCTCTCTAATTTATTTTCCCTCCCTCTCTAGATCTCCTTGAAGCCTAACACCAAATAGCTTTGGCCCTCCATCTTCGTCTTCTTTCTCCAAATTTGTATACATGGTGACCAAATCAAACAGCTCCTTGCACTTGTTTTTCATGTTTGAGAGCTCCAAGTTTAAGACTCCATTCTCCTCCTTGAGCCTTTTGTTCTCATCCAGTAGGCTAGTGAATCCAGATGATGACGAATTTGAAGAATTAGACCTTTGATCATCAGATTGATCTTTTAATATTGGTGCAGCTGCTGCTAATAGGGTTTGTGCAACTGGTAATTGTGGCTTGTTTGACCATGATTTTCTTCGGCGTATTTCACTCAGCAGCTCTTTTCCACCCTTGCGGAACATGTCGTTACAAAACTCCCACCTAGTAGTTGCAACTTTACGGAATCCCTATGAATCAAAATACATGCACGCACGAGTAATTAATTAATTAATAATTATAAATTGATCAGCTTTTTAATTAATGATCAATAACTAATTTCCCAGGAATAATTAATTTATGTACTTTGTTTTTCGATCTTTGCCTCGTTTTAACACAATGATCATGAAAAATGAAGCAAACTCATCCACTCAAAACCCTAATCAATATGTATTATGATTAAATTTTCAGGGAAATTAATTCTTAACATGTGTACATAAAATTATTAAAATAAAACTAACACACACACACATATATATATCAGACATGATCAAGAGTAGACCTCTATTATATATATATAGTCCGCTTCTCCAACGAACTGGAAGGAGCAAACTAAGCTATAGCGACGGTTTTTTCTGTCTCTATAGTATAGAAAATCGATTTTTTATGATATAGCGACGAAAAAAATCGTTGGTATAAATGGTTCACTTTTAATTAGTTCTCTCTAATTTGTTGGAGAGAACCGGACTATATATATATATATTATGCTAGTAGTATGTGCAAAGAGCTAGAGGATATGATATCTCTAGTTTCTAGAAGATAATTCGTGATCTCGTGCATGACGACAACGCAAAAAGGTTAACCCCTGAGACAAGGAATCAGCTAGCTCTTACCTTGATCGATTTATTTATTTATTCATTGTTGAAGTGTGGAAACAGATAAAACTAAGTCAAAATAAATGAGTAATACTGATCGAGTGGCTTTGAGGTGAAGATATATATATATATATATATATATATATATATATATATGCTTTGAGCTGGTACATTCAAATGTCAAATGTGGGTAAATTATTAATTTATTTATGTGTGACGATCGTTGGTTTTTGTGGGCTAAAGTGCAAATTAGGGTTCACTTGACCTAATTGAATTAAATGCACAAATTAAGGTTCATATTATGATTAAATGGAAAGACGGAAGAGCCGGAAATAAAGAAGCAAGATCTGAGAGAATCTTCCATGTGTTCCGAGGCAGAAGACACGTGGAGGTAACTCATTTTGGGAATTGATTGAGGGATTGGATTGGTGGCTAGAATGGTAGGACGATCTGGGCATTACCTTGATGACTAAGGGTAAATTGGGAATTTCTCCGAGGGCATGTGCCTGACACATGACCACTCTCCAGAAAACCCTATAAATACCCCTTCCACTCCATTGGGAAGAGGCACCTCATTTTGGGACTCCTTTAGTGACTTAAAGGCTCGGATTTTCCACCTAAAAGCACTAAAAAGGGTTTGGACCTCTCTTCAGACACAAGACTTGGACTCTTGGAAGATCAAAGGACCCTTTCTGGTGACTTAAAGGCTCGGAGATTCCACCTAAAAGCACTAGAAAGGGGTTTGAACATTCTCTCAACTCAAAGGACTCAAGAAGGCTCTTGGAATCCCTGTTACCCTAACAAGGTTCCCGGATTCTAGGGGTTCTGCCACGCGTCGTTGGAGTAATCGCCCACCTGTCGTTCTCCCCTCTTCAATCAACCAATCAATTTTGTACTCTTCGTGGATTTCTCTCCTCCTCAGCCAACACGAAACCCTAACCCTAGCAAGGTACGATTTCCTTGCCCACAGTTTTCATATATGTTTTGTCAACTCAACTACTAATAATTTGATAGGCTCATCGATCTTCACCACTCTGATCAAACCTCTATAAATATATGCGTAAGTGAAGTCAAATCCAAATCATATATGTACCAAAACATATATGTATTCGTGGAGTCATTTATTCCAAATCACATTCAACCTCTATATATTAATAATAATGTAGCTATAAATTATATACTTCTTTATAAAATTAGAGATTTTTTTAATTTATTAAAATAAAAAAATATAATTTTTTGCAAGGTAAATGTGCGAATTTTACTAATTTTGCCTATTTGGTTGTACAGCTACAAAAACAAAGCTATTTTATTATTCTACAGCTTAAAATGACTTTTAAAACTAAATTACTAGTAAGAGCTATGCTCATTTTAAGATAGAATTTTATTTTAGTAACATGATATTTGTTAGATTCTTAAAATGAACTCAAATCTAATATATTAATACATCAAATTGTCTAACATAAAATCAATAAACAATTAAAAGAGTTGGTTACTTTTCATAATATTTCATATATATGAGATAATTTATGTATGTATTCTAATAATATCGATCTTAATTATCATTTTTAACGTAATCATGTCAATACAACTAAATCTTTAGCTATATTGCTTGTACCTTAATTTATAAACATAAAATTATTATTTTAAAAATTATCGTTTTATAAATGTAACTCTAATTTTGAAACGTTATATTGTAGGCACCACTTATAAATGTAAATATGTACTTATAATTAAAACAAAGTTAGATTTATAATTAAGATAATTAAACTATCTTTTCATCTAAGTAGAGAGAGAGAGAGAGGTAACAAGGTTAGAAAATTAAAATTACGTAAGTGTTGAGTTGCCTGACGAAGCTGGAGAAGTTGCTGTGCTTGAAGAGTGTTGGAAGCAAATCTCTGGCAAATTCCGCCGGCTGCCACACCACGAACGCCGTCCCATCGGCGTTCCATGAAATGACGTCATCGGTGGCTGGATCTTCTACTAGCATGAAGGTTTTCAACAAGAAAGGTGGTGGTGATGATCTTCTGATCACATATTCTATCAAACCCTTTTCACAATATTCACTCTCCATCATCATATATAATAATCACTATACATATATATATAATACTTATCAGATTAAATATTGTATCAAGAATTAAATTAAGAGAAAATTAATTATATTTAAATTTGATATATCTAACAAGAAGATGAAAGAAGAAAAAGGGGAATGGAAGAGAAGAAGGGCGGTTAAGAATTCCCAGTCCCAACAATAGAAACCCAACACGGCTCCACAGTTCATGAGAAAGTAATGCAAATTAACCAATCAATTCGCCTCCCTAGCTATATTTTTGGAAATATATGCTTGAAAAGTTTCTCTATATGTGTGCATGTTTACCTCTTCTTTATATATATATATATATATATATATATATATATATATATATATATATATATATATATATATATATAGTCCAGCCGCCAGAAGAAGGGAATTGATTATACATGGCAATTCTCAATGGTGAAATTTTGTTCGGGTCTACTCTTAAAATTTTGATTTAGTAGGTGGTACCAAATAGGATGGCAAATTTTAGAATAATGTCATTTTAATGATTTTATAATATTATCAAAGAAAATAAATTAATTCTTTTATGATTTTTTAATACAATTGTACTATTTTCGTAGACCAAATAGAGTATTTTCCTTCCATACTTGTGGATTCTTAAATATATTGAGTAAACTATTTAGTAGTATTATTATTTAGTGGCTACATAATAATAAAATTGTCTTATTAATGTACTTAATAATATTATATTATTTTTTAATATATTTATATAT
The DNA here is from genome assembly GCA_020205505.1 of Panax japonicus. Taxonomy (NCBI): domain Eukaryota; kingdom Viridiplantae; phylum Streptophyta; class Magnoliopsida; order Apiales; family Araliaceae; genus Panax; species Panax japonicus. Next base: position 14,862,743 of record CM035094.1, on the reverse strand, counting down.
AAATTTTTTGAATAATACTGTATTATATAACATCTCTCACACGTGTTACGTTTAATTATTATTCTATCCACAAATAAACGTATGGAATAAATGTTGCATAAAATAATATACTCCATCATATCATATATGCAATTAATGGAATGGATAGATATTAAGGTAGGCGACATTCTTTTATTTCTTGCTCGATGTTGATGTAGCTAGCTTAGCTTAGCTTAGCTCTAGCCATATAACGTGTAAATTCTTCAATCAATTTCGCTCAATTTATTTATTACTAGTTGATAGCCCGTGCAATGCACGGGCTAGTTTGAATAATGGATTGTATATATCACTTTTATATCTTCATTGTAATTCCTTTTTCTATAACACACTTCAGATCAAAACATATTAATTATATACACCATTATAGCCATTGTAAAAATCTGGTCAGAGCTTAATAAAAAATTGTTAACGTCATTATAATTTTAATTGAATAGAATTACATTCTACGTAACCCAAACCTTGAGCCCTTTTCAACGACTCACTGCAAAGTAGAAGGTTAGAACACCACTCGGAAACAATTAAATAGCAACAAATGCATAAGTTGTACATAAATATCATATTCAATTGACCATCACCTTTCCCAATGTTGACCTGCTTGTTCACCTTTACTCTCTTCATTTTGTTTGGCTCGTCTAAGGCCTTCAGACATTGCTTGTTTAAGTAAAGAATATCTGAATGGCAAGCATTATCAAACAGAATATAAAAAGCATATATTAGAGTATGATGCACATACGAATTCATTTGTAGAAAAATGACAGATATGTAAGAATTGAAGGGAGGGGAATGCAAAGAACTTTCTCTGTTGAGCTTCCTTAAAAAGTTGCCAGCCACATAAATTATAAAATTTCAGCAAATTCTTCATGTCAACAAATTATATCTATTTCTTAATACCAACTTTGTTGTTATGCCATTGAATTAATAACATGATTCTAAGGGAATTCAAATAAATTTTGATTGCAAGAGTAATATTAAGTCAACACCCAATAATATTCAAAATAAATTAACTGTACAATATGGTAGGAGATGCATTAATGACTATAGCATGCTTTTTTAGTATATAACAACCAATGTGATATAAAATAAAAATACATAATTATTGTTGTGTGGTTATTGTGGTAACTTGAGGAAATTATTTTTATTATATATGTCTGTATCACAATGTAATATCAATTTGAGGACATTCGGTCTTGCAACTGTTTTCCTATTCTGTAACATTTTTTTCTTTGTATATTATCAAAAAAAAGAGGAAAAAACACAAAAAGCCTCGACATGTAAAAATATCTTTAAATTACCGAGAAGCTAGAGAAAGTGGGATACTACATATCAACCTTCTATAGCTGGGGAACCTCACAGATAAAAATCAATAATTATTTTAAAAAAAATCTCACCTTGACTCCTCTGTAGGAATACGACTCCAGTATCTCAGATCATCAATTTCAGTAATTGTCAACCCATTTGAAGATATGGACAAACAAATCTTTCCTGAATTTTATCCATCCAAGCATTCTGCACCGTATAAATCATTTCATTACCATAATCAAAGCAAGTTAATTTTTCGCAACCACCCAAAGACAAAAAATAAGACCCATTTAGAAACATTCCCCACAGAAATAATTGCAATTACGGTTTTACATTAATCTCTAGGAATATATCCATTAAAACAACATGGATTCATTAATCTTTAGGTTTTACATTAATATAGAGAAAAAAAATCTAAAAACATTTGGAAAAACATTTGGATATGAAAATTGAAATACCTGCAATCTCCTTCTTAGTTTTACATCTCCATTAACAACAATTTAATCCAGTTTAATCAATTGAGTCATCAGTTGTTCAATCAAATTCAGTATCACTTTCTCCACAACTCTTTTGCCACCACAAATTTTTGTTTCCAAATTTGCAACCTACCCAATTCATTAAATTCAAAATTTTGATCAAAAATCATCAAAATAAAAATATTTAAGTAAAAAGAAATAAAACCTTTTTTCCATGGATGAATATCTTACCTGTTTAGCAAATTTGTCCACTTCCAAACTAATTTCTGCAATCTCCATTGTTGCATTTCTGCGCATTTCAAGATACCGTCTTCCTTTGTGAATTACATCCTCAATTAACACAATTTTTGACCCATCTTTTACACCAGCAACATCAAGAAATGTTCTTGAATCTCTCTCCTTATCTTTAAATATTATTTTCTGGTCTTCATGGTGCTCACCAGTTAGCCCTGCCACCATTTTCTTCAATTCCCCTGCATACCCACAAAATAAATAAAAATAAAAATACATGTACAAATCTCACTTAACATCACATCATTGCAATCACAAAAATGCTCAAAGTTTGACACAATATTTTGAGATGCAACAAAATGAGCCATCAAATGCAAAGAATTTTAAGAAACTGAGCCACAACCCAAACAATAATTAACACTCAAGTTCATATTATCTGAAATGGTAAAAATATGATAAAATTGATTTGATTTATAATGGGTGTTTAAGAAAATTAAGATATAGCGAATTTTGAACGGAGAAAGCCTAAATCGAATGTGATTCTAAAAAATAGGGACGAAACAGTTTCAGATCTACATCAGATGCTAAATGTGTGAACATAAAGGAGAGGGGGAACAATGATACGTCGTTGATTTGGGTGTTTCAGATCGGTGGTTTGAGGATTAAGACTTTTGGGAGGTTTTTTTTGGGTGTTTTCTCTTCTACTTCTTGTGATTGGTACGCCATTATTGAATGGGGGAGGGTTATTGAATGGGGGGAGGGGAAGCGGAAGCGGAAGAGGAAGAGGAAGAGGAAGATGGAGGATTGGGAAATCTGAAGAGACAAACGGTTTTTTCGATTGAAGGCAAGATGGAAAATTGGGTGTGTTTGGAAGTGAGAGAAATTGATTGAATCGGAGGAGGTTGTGCTGTATTTATGTATAATGATTGATAAATTGATATATTGATTGAGTTAAGAGGCTGTGTTGACTCAATGAGTTATCCAATTGAGATTTCAATTGATTGAGATAATTGGGGCTGTGCTGTATTTATATATATATATTGATTTCGTCTTCCATTATATTACCTCTTATCTTCTAGATCAAGCTTTTGCATTTTGACTCTAAATTTCAGCTGATAAAAATGAAAATGAAAAATAATTTGGACAGGAAAATGAGATATTTTTAATTTTTTTTACTGTATAATCATGTTTTTGTATATATATATATATATTCAAATAACACCTAAAACACTATATTTAATAAAAATTCATAATAAAATAAATACTATACATTTTTTAAGAGTCATAATAAAAATATAAATATTTTAAAATATCCCATTTTTTCTGTCCAAATTCTGTGACTCAAATAAAAATTGTTAGACCTAGCTAGCTACTAGCTGTAACGCGCGTGTTCCCACCAACCAAATTATTTCATATATTCTTTATCCATTCTTATCTCTCTTTAATTTAATTTAATATTATAAAACTAAAACGAGATACACGTTTTGGTCTGACGTTTATCACTTTTAATATAAAAAACAAAGGGTTAAATTTATTTTAAAAGGTAATAAATGGTCTTATATTTATTATTTTTGGTATAAAAAATTAATAAAATAAATATTAAAATGAGATTCAATATTACACATAAATATTTTTTAATCACATGTCGATATCATGTCATCAATTTTTAACGTGATACTATTAATTAGACGTAATAAGAAAAAAAAATAAGACTTTAAACTGAAATGAATTGTGTCAATAAGGTCCTCGTAGCTCAATTAATGCTTAGTGTTTTTAATTTTTATTTTTTTATATATTTTAATTATTACTATCTTTTTGAATTTGTTTCATCATTTCTATATATTTTTTTAGGCGAGTTTGTTTCCTCATTTATGTAAATTTGTTTTTTATATAAACTTTGTTTCATACTTTATGCCAAACTTGATTTATAAGAAAAAATTAGAATAAAATTCAAAAAGACTCATAAATCAGCACAATAATAAATTTTCTCCTTTTTAAAATAAGAAATATATTTTTAAAACAATATTTATTTATTTTTCTTTTTAAATATGTCCATTGCATCTGTTATAACGTAATAGCAGTGTCTTAATTAATCAAGAATAAAAAAATAATATATTAAAAAGTTCACGTCACTTTATAGTTAAAATAAAATTCTATCTCTAACTTTGATATATGTATATATTTGGAACACAAATATTGATATTAAAATTATGACGTAGTAATTAATAAACATTGTTAAAATCCACTATACAATAATTGTATAAGAAGACAGTTTTAAAAGGTAACTTTGAAAATATACTCAAAAAGGAAAAAAATATTTAGAGTGTTGGTATATGCACAAATTTATGTTAATAGTAAATAACTATATACTAAATATATGAGATAGAAAATAATTAATTTTATTTTTTAAAAAAGAGGTAAAGAGGATAAATAATAATAAAAAAATGTAAATGAAGAAAGAGGAAGAGTGAGTGAATTGGCGTCCATACGTGGGAGGGAGTGTCTAGATAAACCTCCAAATAGGTTAGTTTACACAACTCCAGCCAGTCAGGCCAGAGCTCACAAGAGGAAAGAATAGAGTGTGTGTTAAGTTCAGTGGTTGGTTGGTTGGTTGGGGATATTGTATGTTCCGAAACAAATGGCAAACATAGCAAGCGGAGTCGGAGTCGGCGTCGGCGCCGGAGTTGGAATTGGTCTGACTAGGCCACCAGCTGCCTCATCCATGGCCACTACCCTCCCCAATTCCTTTTTTCTATTGAGAGCCAATTTGACTCGGCACCGCTCAATTCGCTTGGACTCGGTTGTTGCTGGTCCTCGATCAATTCACCACCGAGTCAGAGCTTCTTCTTCCTCAGCTTACCAGCCTATATCTTCAGGTCTCAATCACTCAATTCGCTCTCTATCTCTCTATATATAGTATACACTAATCCCCTGCATCATTCTGTTTGCGCATTATTAATTTTTTTGGTTGCATTAAAATTATAAAACCTAGTTCAAATTAAAAAGTTACATCAATACCTTATTATATATAAAAGCAGAAGGGGAGATAAATCAATTTGATCATGAGTTAACTCATCAATTAGAATGAGTTGACTCAGATAGTCACCTAGTTATTTTAATTTTAAAATTTTCAATTTTTTTGGAGTTGAAATATAGACCTTCTATATTCAACCGTACACGGGTTATAGGTACATACTACTCGCTTAAAATTAATAATCACTCTTTAATTGTTCATATAAATACAAGGTATATACACAATTCATGAAGTTTACCAAAAGCATACTGTAAATAGCCTTATATTTCTTCCTTTCTTCTTCACCATATCTTTCGATTACTTTTATTTTCTGAATATTCTTTGGACAATTAAAGTTAAGAAACTAGAGATGAAGAGATGTTGGATATTACTTTTATATGTCATTTTCATCTGTTGTAAATAATATTTTTATTTGAACAATTTCTATGTCGTTCATTTTAGTTAGCCACATTTATACTTTGATCAAATATTATAATTTTCAATATAAACAGTTGTTAAACAAAGCCCCGTACCTGGCACAGGCTAGTTACATTAAAAATACACAATGATAAAAAATAAAAAATTAGACACATAAACATAGATGTTGGTGCTGGGGGAAGTTGAAGGAAATTTTAAATTTGAAGGGAGAAAGCAGAAATAGAAATAAAGAAAAATAAAATAATAGGAGGTGAATAGGTTTATAGAATAATAGGGTAATTAATTTTATTTATTTATTAACTATAAATTTTTACATAGATTAACCAATTGTAACTTCCCTTAAACTCTCTCCCTTAAAATATAGGTAGCATATATAGGTAGTATATATAGCCATATAGTTATATAACGTTTCAAATAACATGCAAAAAAGTTACTTATCAAGAAAAAAATGGCAACAAAATTGTTTCTTTGCACTTACCAAGGCATTAAAATGCATTGGTCATGATTATTTATTTATTGTTATAAGCTTTTCTATTTATTTCAGTACTTCTAATTTTGGTACATAATTTTTCACTACAATATATTCAAGCAGTCTGAATATGTGAGCATTTGGCCCAAGTTTCATATCTTTTAGATGAGATTGTACAAATATCTTTTTCTTCATGGAATAATTTTGTTACCTTGTCACAGCGCAAGGTATCGAGAATTTGGTAATCATAGGTTCTGGTCCTGCTGGATACACAGCAGCTATTTATGCAGCTCGAGCCAATTTGAAGCCCGTAGTGTTTGAAGGATATCAGATAGGAGGTGTTCCTGGGGGACAATTGATGACTACCACTGAAGTGGAGAACTTTCCAGGTTTCCCAGAGGGAATAACTGGCCCAGACTTGATGGATCGGTAACTGAACTTTAGAATAAACTATTTCTTTCTTTTGTTTTTTTTTGGGGTAGGGGTGTTATTTAATTTTATAGATGAAAATTCTGGAAGTTGTTTAATTTAAATTTAAGAGAAAATTGAAGTTATTTCAATGATTAGGATGCGACGGCAAGCTGAACGTTGGGGTGCAGAACTATTCCAAGAAGACGTCGAATTCCTTGATGTGAAGACCAGTCCTTTTACTGTACAAAGTAGTGAACGTAAGGTGATGGTATCTTTCAAATGGATATTTTTATTTTGTCTCTCGGGTCGTTCATGTTTTCTTGTTTAAATAGAAAACTATTCTAATTTGTTTACCTTGACCTGAATAGTACCTTGATGGTTTCAAATCTTCCTAATGAGATTCTTTTGATGAACGTGAAACCAAATAATGTAAATTTAAGTATTTATGATTATTTTTTCTAGAGCCAAGTGTTTATTTGTAACTTTTGGTGGTGGTGAGGTAGGGACCGTGGGTATAACATGGTCACATTGAGGACTCTTTAAATAGTTATGTAATTCTCACAAGTTATTTAGACTACAGAGTATTGATATTGAAATTGATTATTTTGTTCCTACCGTAGAGGTATTTATCCATCTTGGTGTTGATAATTGGAGTTGACCCAACATGGTCACATTGAGGACTCATTAACAAATATATTTATATATTTTCTGTATATAAGTTGAGTTTAATATATTTGAATAGCAACCCATGTGTAATATAAATGTATCAGAGACGATTACTCTTTCTTTTCCTTGCCCGTTGCTTTACTAGTTTCTTTATCGTACTTTTGTTATGATACAATATTCTCTCTGTTACTTCTACAAAACAATTAGAATTCCTTGACTTGTAATATGATATTATAATTTTATTTTATTTTGGGACATGTCAAGACATATTCTTGGTACGAAGAGTTTCTATTTAAAATTTGAGCATTTATAAGAAGTTTGAAACACATGTCCGGGAGTGTCAGGGTAATGTAATGTTGGTCTCCAACACGTGTCGACAGAAAACGTCAACTTTGTGACAGGCCTTGCTTCTTTTCTGTAGTTTGTTCGTTAGTTCAGCTTATTAATGATTCTAAGCATCCATGGCAGAAACCGTCAATTTGGGTTATCCTGTATTTCCTTGCTTGTTATTCAATGTGATTGAGACTTCTAGTTGACTCTTAAAGAATAAATACCTAATTAATTATTTTGAGACATAGGATATATAGGAATCATTGACGAAGTGAAGTACGAGTCAATGGAATGCTTATTCTTACACTGAGCCGGTTAATCATTTTTTTTGTAACTTGTGCCAAAATTTCAGCTTCTTCATTGGCCTCTAAGTGGATGCATTTATATGCTTGAAAAATATCCAGATAACTAATATTATGGCTTACTAAACTGTCTTATTTGTATTGGCCTGTGCTAATAGCTTTCTCTTTATATATACTTGATTAAATGAGATGCTCTGAATAAAAAATGAATAAGAGATGCCCTGGATACGTTGGAAGTGCGTGTCTCATGTAGATATGGATTTGCTTTTAAATTATCCCTGCCACTTAACTCTTTGCTTGATCTATTGCAGTTGAGTCCTCACTTTCAGTCCTGATAAGTTATTACACGGTTTTTGTAATAATGAAATTTTCTCGTCTTCTTTTTTCTTCAGGTGAAGTGCCATAGTGTTATTGTAGCCACAGGAGCAACGGCAAGAAGGCTCAACTTACCCCGGGAAGATGAGTTCTGGAGTCGAGGAATTAGTGCCTGTGCTATCTGTGATGGCGCATCACCACTTTTTAAGGGGCAAGTTCTTGCTGTGGTCGGAGGGGGTGATACTGCTACAGAGGAAGCATTATACTTAACTAAATATGCTCGTCGTGTACATTTACTTGTACGCAAGGACCAACTAAGGGCATCCAGAGCAATGCAAGATAGGTGGGTCCAAATAAATTCACTGATGCCTTTTACCTTCTCAATATGAAAATTTTGTAGCATACTGTGTATGATTATTGTTAGAATTTGCATCTATATCTATCTGTATATTAAATATTGTCTAAATATTGTATTCTTTTTGGAATGTTGAAATTTGATTATTCTACTTTTCACTCTTTTAACCTCATTTACTTTTATATTTTTCATTTGATGGCACTGGTCATTGGCTAAAACTTTTGGAAATCCGTCTTCACATTATTTTCTTCATCAATCATTTTTTACCTTTATTTTTGTTTTTTGTTTTATTAATTATGTGAGATTAACAAAGGATTTAGAAGGAGTACATTTTGCATTCTTGATGGATTATAACTTATTGAAAGTGCACTGTGGTTTCTTAGTTACTCCCCTTTCATGACATGACATATTTGGTTTTATTCTTTAATTTTTTTGCCTTCATCGTGATAGTACGTCTGGGAAATCTTTCTATTTTTTTCTCTTTAGATTCTAATATAGGCAACTTCTCTATCTAAATAAAAGGTGATTTTGAGAAACGTTGGGATATTATATACTGTGGAAAATTGCATTATGATATTTGGGTTGGATAACAATTAATAATAGAAAGGAAAAATACTGAACAGTTAATTTTCCTGGTAACTGAACGTGCATAAGCTTTGTTGGTTAAAGAGTTACATATGGTATCAATTTCATATGGTTAGAGATATGTTGGTGAAATTTTTGTAATATTTACCTTTATTTTAAAAAGTTGTTCAATGAGGATGACTTATTTAGAATTTGCTTTGTTTGAATTAGTAGCTTAATAAAACTACAGATAAAGGAAATCAGATTTTGGGTATTTAGACGACATGGTAGCAATAAAAGCAAACAACAAGTGCCGAGTCAGTTTTGCTATTGACCCATAGAGGCTGATTACTAAGTTATTTTGCTAGATGCACCAAAAATCCTATATTTCAGATTTTGGAACATGTCTGGCATCAATCTATCTTCCTCCACTCCCACCTCAAAAAAAAAGGATAACAAAGGAGAGAAGTAACAAGTACATATTGCCCCACTTCAATTTTTATTTTTATTTTTTGTTGTTGCCTTTGTAAGCATTGTATTATATGTATTGGTAATTGAAGCCCAAAGTTACTTCATAATGGTTATTTTTTCTTTCCTTTTTTCTTCTTTACCATACTTCCTGTTGGATCCCTTAATTGTAGTTATATTTTGTCTTAAAATAGATCAAATTTGATTCCCCGTTTCTACCTGAACTAACTTACTAATCAAGGATTTGTATTTTAAGTTTCAACTCCCTGAATGTTTGTTTAACAGGTTGATTCTGGCGAATGTTTCAGAGTTTACAACAATCCGAATATCACCTTACACTTCAATACAGAGACCGTGGATGTCGTTGGCAATGCAAAAGGGCAGATGTCTGGTATTTTAATTAGAAAAGTGGATACTGGAGAGGAATCTGTGCTGGAAGCTAAAGGATTATTTTATGGGATAGGACATTCACCAAATAGCCAGTTATTGGAAGGCCAAGTCGATCTTGATGTCTCAGGTTATGTGTTGGTTGAGGAGGGTACTGCAAAAACTTCTGTTGAAGGTGTATTTGCAGCTGGAGATGTACAGGTAAATATACTGGATACATTTCTGCTCTAGTTTGTTGTGACCTGAGATTTTTTTTGACAAGTTTGTCCTTGGAGTTGTTAGTATAAATTGCGTCTCCAAGCAGTTTGTGACATTTTCATTTCAGAGACAACACTTAACACAAAAGGAACTTGCTTTTGTAGTATGAGTGTGATACATGCATATTCTTTCTGAAGGTTCCAGAGTAATTATACTTTGTTAATTTGTTGCTTGCTTCTACTTTCTCCCTATACTTTCCTTTCAGATTCCTTCTTTTGTTCTTGTACACTTCATGTGTACATGGATTGGAACCCTGCTTTTTTGCACCTTTGGCAGATCTTTCACATTTGCAAGAGAAAAAAGCAGGAAAAAATTATGACACAATCTCATACAGCATTCACCATGCATAATTGTATATGCCGTAAAATAGAGTCGTATTGTTGATCTTATACGACCTTTTGTTATAAAATTAAAGTTCTTATCTCATTCTCTTGAGCACCGATTAGGACCATGAGTGGAGGCAAGCCATAACTGCAG